>JAVJIX010000197.1:137500-520000 GCA_036785185.1 Paratrypauchen microcephalus | reverse complement strand
TGTATAGGCTACATTACAGGTCAAGTCTGTGGAGAGGCAACCCTTTCACAGAGAGAATTGTATTTTTGAGCAATAGAGACCTGTAAAGGATACATGCTAGACCAGGGCTCTCAAGTCTCACGCATTGAGAGTGTGACACACGCAATTCGACGTGTTCACACGCTCACACGCCACACATGGCATTTCTCACGCTGATTTTTTTGTTTTTGTTTTTTGTGCCCAGAAAATCAGCGAAAAAAACTCTCCCCCTCCTCCCCGTCCCGCTCCCCGGAAAAAAATCAGCCAATCAGAAAATAGATTGTTCTGTTGTTGGGCAGACTGTAGAGTGTAGTTTCAGCGCACACTGCGGTGATGATAAAACAAACTGAGAACCATCAGGTAATAACTTCATTTATATAACTCTCATTAGTTGCTTTGTAGTTTAAAGATCCCATGACATGGTACTTCTTGATGCTTTTATATGGCTCCTTAATGGTTCCCTAATACTGTAAATGAATCCTTCTTCAAAATCAACACTCAGTGCATGAGAAACAGAGATAAGCTGAGAAAGAGTAATTTTTCTCACTCAGAACACTCTATAATGGGCGTTGTTGATTGAATGCAAATGAGGAGAAAAAAGCTGGCCAATAGTAGAAGGTGGGGGCGTGGCTAAACGCTCCGCTGTCTGCTCTGAGCGCTCTCTGATCCATTTCCTTGTTTTTGCACGGGGGGAGAGAGTTGAAGAGTTCCATTGAAAAATAAACACATTTCCACATAAAATAAAATTAAACCACTGCTGTTCAAAGGTCCAGAGGCTCAGATAAAGGACTTCCGAGCCTAGAAACACTCGGACGTGTCTCCAGGCAAATAAAAAAACGCATTTCGCATTGCCTAGCGCATTCGCAGTCCAAACTCTCTGGGCGTGATTTACAGAGACGCTGAGCGGAGACAGAGGGAGGGGCTGGAGCTGCATTTGCCGATCTGACGTCAATAAGGTGCCTTGTCCGAACTCGCCCGTTTGAACACTGGTTTTGTGTAACGCAGAAAAGGATCGCAAATGCTCAGTTTAGACATTTCGCAACTTTTAGCCGGGGGGGGCTAAACAGGGTAGGGGAGCTCACATTAACGTTCAAAAACCTCAGAAAGTGAAAATTTCATGCCATGGGACCTTTAAGTTTGCTCTTTAGACAAACATTTACAGCAGGGCTCTCAAGTCTCACGCATTGAGAGAGACAATTCAACGCGTTCACAAGCTCACGCGGCATTTCTCACGCAACTCAAGCCACCCCCCCCCGCTCCTCGGGAAAAATTGTTCACTCGCACCCCCCCCCCCCCCCGCTCCTCGGAAATTACGCAGTCTCACGCACGACCCCGCTCAAAACTTGAGAGCCCTGTGCTAGACAGATGTGTTTAATGTCATACCATGGAACATTCCAAGCAAAACAATAACATCTCCATGGAGACAAGCCTATGAAAGACCTTCCAACAGAAAAGTTGCAAAGTGCACCTTTAAAACTTGCCCTATGAGCCACGTCAGAGGCTGGTTTACTGCAACTCGGCATTAGACTGGTCTTCTACAGAACCCAAAGGAAGTTGTCGTCATGTTTCCAAACGTCTGCCGGTTTTGTGTGACATAACATAAGCGTGAATAGAGCCTATTGAATAAACTGATCGATCAATATGAGCAACATATATCGTCCAGTCCTGTTATTTCTGTTAACTTCACTGCTAATGGGCTTTTGGCACTTGACATTAATACTAAAACTTCATACACAGAAACACATCATCACCTCTAGCAAAATAACGTTCATGTTAGATCTCTGCTGACAATGGGAGCCAAGAGGCTAAAAGGACAATTTGTCAACACCTGTTTGCACAACTGGAAATTATAAGGAACACACAGGCATTGAATGTGTCAGGAAAGTGTCAACATAAAGGCAAATATGAGTTAATGATGGTATTCTAAACTAATCTATGGAAACAAATAGTTCTGCCTTGTTTAAAAGGGGATTTTTCAGTGTAGTAGTTACATGTAATAGTGAGTTTTACTGTGATTGTGGTGCACAGAAACAACATCAACGGAAATTACAGTTTTTAACCTAGAGGCTATAATGTACTGAAGCCTGAGGAAAATGAGCCAATGGGACAGTAGTTATAAAATATGTGTATATAAAATTCAAACCTGCTTCCTCTACAAAAGAAGAAAATTCACTTACATTTTGTTCATCGTAAATATTGACCTAAAACTTAACTTACTCTTCTATGGGTTATTAACATGTAACACCACCCCCCATATTGGCATAACCTGTATTCCATAAAAGACATATCACTCTAGACACTTTAAAAAACTGCTGCTAAGGACCACTGTTGCACATTTACATTTACTACTGGAATTTTACTCCTGTTGTACTGTTGTTCACTACTGTTATTGCACATTATTACTACTGGAATTTTTACTACTGTTGTTTACTCCTGTTATTGCACTAGAATTACTACTGTTGCACATTTATTTTATCTTAACTCAAATGCACATTCTATTGCACAATTACCATTTCACTGCTGTATCTTCCATTGCACATTTTTGATGCACACTGCACACTTTTGGACATCTGTATATAGGTATTTATTTATTATGTTGCACTGCTTTAAGGATTTTAGATCTTAGACTTTAGTTCAACCTTAGATCTCTGTCTTAGATAGTTTTCGTTGTGTTTTGTCTTTATATTGTATTTTGTACACTGTCTTTTTGCACTACCTGGCCAGAGAGAAACGAAATTTCGATTCACTGTATGTTGAACACATATGGCAGAATTGACAATAAAGCTGACTTTGATCTTTGATCTTTGACATTGTTTTGAAAATGCTTTATTTGCCATTTATTTGCCAACATATTCAAATGATTTTCAGTGATGTTTTTTGATGCTCCCCTTCCACCCCTACATTTGGGAGTCTTGTTTTTCCAAATTTCTGCTTTTTTATTATTAAGATATCACTGTTCAATAGGTCCCTGCTGTGAGTATGTGAAATAGTGACAGTGCCTTAGTCTCTTAGCAGGAGGTCTCTGCTGTTTCAATATGTGTAATCATGATTAATAAATGTCAGGAAAATGCTGTCAACAGACTATAAAAAAACCCTGTATTTGTTTGGATACAGGAGCTTTATAAACAGCAGGAAAATCCTGAAGAATATAAGTTTTTAAATGTTATAATACTCTAGTGTAGTAGTTTATAATTTAGTGTTAGATGAGTGTAAACAATTTAGATTCTTTATGCGCACGATTAGACAATCACTTACTGATACAGTGGGAAAACACACGGAGTCAGATGCATAGGAAATGTCATGGGCATTGTGAGGCCCGGGGGGGCATAACAAAGGAGCAGTGTGATTCTTTGTGCAGGCACCACAGGAAAACATCAGCTGAGGCTCACACACGGAAGAGGTGGCAAGTCATGAGGGCCCAACACCTGGGGCCCTTCCTGGAGCAGACGAATGAGAGGACTGTTGGACCGACCCGCCTTCTGAGTCATGCACATTTGTATTTTGTATAAATGTTGGGTCGAGGGAGAGGTAATCAGTCAGAGGCACCTGGCATAAGGCCTATGTACTTAGGCAGTGAGGGATAGCGCTGACCCAGAGCTCTGTATTACATTTCTCTGTTAGGGTGAATACATTTTGGGTGAATACATTTTGGTGACTTAACTTGCTGAATCTGAGTAATTCTTCTGATAGAACACGTATCTAATACAACAATCCATAGATGACAGTAATCATTTTCTTTCATCACTTTCAAATATAGACACAAAGACGAAGCTGCAAGTCACAACAAAACTTCTCTCAAGCTCAAAGCAACGCCAAAACACTTAAGGCTCTAGGATAGACCAGGATTAGAACAAACATGTCCAAACTTTTAGCAGAAGACATCCACCAATACGCAAAACAAGAGAATGGGTTAGAAAGACAATAATTACAGATTATTTCAACAGAAAAACATATTTGAAAGGAGATTAAGACAACAGAACCATTGACTGTTTAGTGCAATGTAAAAGCTGATTTTATCCTGGTTAAGACCAAGTTAGATCCTGGTTTAGTCCTGGTTTAACCAGCTCTAAATCAAGACTCATCAAGGAGAAGTTTAGGATTAGTTTTAAACCAGGTCCAATGGAGTGAACTTAAGGTCTACAGTTGGACTAAACCAGGACTAAACAAGGCTCTAAGAATTCAAGCCTAAACGAAGATTAAAATAAAATCAGAACTAAACCAGGTCCAAGGTGATTCAAAACCAGGACTGAGACAGATCTAAACCAAGAATTTCAGAACAACACAGTTAAAAAATCTTGCCTAGTTTTTTTCTAGCCTTTTCATAGTCATAGTCATAGTTTGCTTTATTGTCGAAAAACAACCATATGTACATGTACATAGAGTGAATTCGAAATTTCGTTTCCCCACTAACCAGGCAGGACAGTGATAGAGTGGCTGGGGGAGGGGCCGCTTCGCTTGCGTGCGCCGCCGACTGGAAGATGCAGAGTGGAAAAGATGCAATACAATCAATGACAATTATTCACGACATGTAATGACAGAAAAACAATTGGACAGGTAACATACAGTGTTTTTTTCTTTGGCGACAAAAAGGAAGGGTGGGGATCAGATCAGAAATCAATGAAATTGATTGAAACCGAGAGCAGAGAGCAGACCTTTCTAAAAAAAGACAGGGCAGTGTTTACTTAATACATGTCATTGTAAATACCAATAGTGTGTGCCAATGTTTTTGTAGAGTCCATGATAACAAGCCACATCTGTGGCCTTGGGAGTGTTCTTGCAAGGAAGCCAAGTCAAAACACAGATAACCCGTTCTGAGTCAGATTTTCACAGGAGACAGGACAGATTTACAGGGCATTCATTTAGCATGATGAAATACATTTTAGAAACCCAGGTGAGCGAGCAATTTAGCTGGAGCCCTGGTTCTGCCAGACCCCCATTTTCATATCCCCATGAAGATTCGTGAAAGATCTCATTAGTTCCTCTTGGCGCACAGACTGTGTTGTTTTTACCCAGTTCTGTAAGCATGCCCGTGATGATATCCAAACATCGAGATGTTTCCTTTGGTTGAAACCCTTCCAAAAGGTCCTCAAACTGTACCACTTTCTGATGTACTCCTCTCACAAGATCTCCCACGGCTTCACAGTGGCTCGCAATTGCTGCAGACAGCTTGGGGGATTCTTTACTTGCTGCCAGCTTACAAATTTTGCGATAGATCATGGACAATCCAGGCCAATCAACAGATGTCCAGCTATCAGAAATCCAAATATGTAAATATCCTCCACATCCTCCAGGTACATTGAAGCTAAACATATGACTTGCCACGCACAATACGGGTCCTTTGCATATCCAGCAGCAAAAGTACTGTCCGGACACACCGCTTTTCCTGGAGCGGCACTCCTCCGTGAAAAAAGAGTATCTTACATTTTTGTGAAGTTTATAATTTTACTTCCTGGTTGGACATGGGCAGCAGGTGTGACATACGTAGTAATTCCTTAACTGTTACCTAACAACCATAATGTTAACAAGGGCCAAAATGTCTAAACTACATAATATCTCATTTACACAATAGTTAATATTAAACTAATACGAATCAAGTACAACACCTTAATTTTAGTTGAGGTATTTATATGTACGCATTTATATGCAGTGACATCAGTGTGTGTGTTTACATGTATTTTTGTTTATCAGTTAACATGACACAATGCACACATTAGCAAATACAGCCAAAAAGTTTTAAGATAGTCTGAAACTCAAGAAAAAAAAATACAAAATGGATTTAAACTTGTAAACATTTTCAGGAGCAACTGAAACAGGCTGATGAATCAATACAAGAAACATCATTTCCATTGCCGTATTACTCAACTAAATGGTCAATAGTACATTTTTATATAGCACTTTGCCTTCAAGACACTTTACAGCAAGGACCCACTCACTCAAAATGGGTGAGTCAGTATTCATCTGTGGGAGCCAGAATCACACCAACCTGTGGGTCAGTGGGTCAGACTACTCTTTGTTCTGTTTATGTCAAGAGTGGGATTTGAACCACCAAACTTTGGATCAGAGGACAAATCTTTACCAACTTAGCTACTGTCACTCTGTAATATGAGTTTCTTAATGATTTGTTCACTCCACATCCTGTTTTTCTGTTCAGAGACAATCATAACTTCAGTGCTTGTGGGCTTTTGGCACTTTACTGTTGTAGAACTCACCGCTACTTCCTGTAATTTTATACTTTTCTTCTCAACTCTTTTCCACAAACTGCCACTTAACTGATGTAAAACTAAGATAAATATTTACCACTGGTTAAGTCCTAATTATAAAAACATGAAATCCTGTCATAAGCATTTTAAGTTGGAAGACATTTTCTCAATAGGACTGGCAGCTGTTATGAATGGAAAAAATGTATCAAATAGATTTGCCAATGTCTTTTAAGCAGAGAGCAAAGTACAATGGATGAGTGGGGATGAGTAATCGCAGCCAAAAAGCCTATAATTATGGGTAATCTATTATGACACAGACATATATATTTTATATATCAAAGCCAAGACTTTTTCGCACATTATTGACGTCAGATCGAAAAAAGAAATGCAAATGCAGTTCCACCCCTGTCTGTCTGTACTCAGCGTCTCTGTAAATCACGCCCAGAGAGTTTGGACTGCGAATGCGCTAGGCAATGCGAAATGTGTTTTTTTTATTTGCCTAAAGGCACGTCCGAGTGTTTCTAGGCTCGGAAGTCCTTTATCTGAGCCTCTGGACCTTTGAACAGCAGTGGTTTAATTTTATTTTATGTGGAAATGTGTTTATTTTTCAATGGAACGCTTCAAATCTCTCCCTCCGTGCAAAAACAAGGAAATGGATCAGCTGTGGGCTGACAGCGGAGACCGGAGCGTTTGGCCACGCCCCCACCTTCTACTATTGGTCAGCTTTTTTCTCCTCATTTGCATTCAAGCAACAACGCCCAGAATAAAGAGTTTGAGAGAGATATTTATGACTCTTTCTCATCTTATCTCTGTTTCTCATGCACTGAGTGTTGATTTTGAAGAAGGATTCATTTACAGTATTAGGGAACCATTAAGGAGCCATATAAAAGCATCAAGAAGTACCATGTCATGGGATCTTTAACTTCTTGGGTTCTTTTTTAAAGACAATACAGTAAAGTGTATTTACCTTGTTGAAATGTTTCGACTGCTACTGCTGCATCTTCAGAACTGTTGGTGGTGACGTGTCATACGTCATCTGTTGTTATTTCCTGTAGGAGTGGTCAGCCTGATTGACCTGGCAGGTCACTCAGACTGACCACGCCTCCCGTCGCCGGTGCTCTCTGGTGGAGGGTGTCCCAGGTGTATGAAAAGAGGAACGCTCCGTCATCTCGGTTAATGCTGTCCGTGCCTCGTTTCCTGATTTCATTGGCCTCCCTGGTCCAGCGTTTGAACTTGTTGTTTTCCGATCCAATGACTCGTGCCCCGTCTCAATCCATAATGTGTGTTTTTTTTTTTTTTACAGTGATCTGATATGGCGGATTTTAGGTTTTCATGGTCTGCTTTGTCTTTTTGTGTCCTGGTGAATCTCCCTGATGTTTCTTTTTCCACATTCCTTTTGGTGTTCCTTCTCATGTGAAATGCCCAGTGTTTTGAGCTTTTAAGTGCCATTACTGCCATATAATATTGAAACTCATTTCTATAAATGCTGAGTGTTGTGATGTCATCTCCATAACCTCTGTCGCATAAATCCAGGTTTAGTCTGTGTTCACACTTGCATAAAAACTGGGACTAAAGCCAGAACTAAACCTGGACTAGACCAGGGTTAAAGATCCCATGACCTGGTACTTCTTGATGCTTTTATATGGCTCCTTAATGGTTCCCTAATACTGTAAATGAATCCTTCTTCAAAATCAACACTTAGTGCATGAGAAAGACACATGTACAGAGTCAGAGTCAAAAAATAACTCTCTGAACACCTCATTCTGGGCCTTGTTGCTTGAATGCAAATGAGAAGGACACAGATTGGTTAGAGGAGCGAGTGGGGGTGGGGGAAAATGCGCCGCTGGTTCCTTGTTTTAGCGGTGCGCTGTGCGTGGCCCCACTTCCGCGTGTGTAAGCGCGAAGGAGGAAAGGAGAGCCTTTTCAATGAAAAAAAACACATTTTCACAGAAAATAAAATTAAACCACTGCTGTTTCAGAGGTCCAGAGGGTTGGGTAAAGGACTTCCGAGTCTAGAAACACTCGCATGTGCCTCCAGGCAAATAAAAAAACGCATTTCGCATTGCGTAGCTCCTCCGCAGTCCAAATTCTCTGGGTGTGATTTCCAGAGACAGGAGGTGGACATCCAGACGGTGGTGGAACTGAATTTGCATTTCTTTTTTCGATCTGACGTCAATAAGGTGCCTTGTCCAGAATCGCCCATTTGAGCTGTGTTTTTTTCAAACGCAGAAAAGGATCGCAAATGCTCAGTTTAGACATTTTGCAACTTTTAGCCAGTCGGGGGCCCTAAACAGGGTAGGGGAGCTCACATTAACATTCAAAAACCTCAGAAAGTGAAAATTTCATGCCATGGGATCTTTAACTTCTTGGGTTCTTTTTTAAAGACAATACAGTAAAGTGTATTTACCTTGTTGAAATGTTTCGACTGCTACTGCTGCATCTTCAGAACTGTTGGTGGTGACGTGTCATATATCATCTGTTGTTATTTCCTGTAGGAGTGGTCAGCCTGATTGACCTGGCAGGTCACTCAGACTGACCACGCCTCCCGTCGCCGGTGCTCTCTGGTGGAGGGTGTCCCAGGTGTGTGAAAAGAGGAACGCTCCGTCATCTCGGTTAATGCTGTCCGTGCCTCGTTTCCTGATTTCATTGGCCTCCCTGGTCCAGCGTTTGAACTTGTTGTTTTCCGATCCAATGACTCGTGCCACGTCTCAATCCATAATGTGTGTTTGTTTGTTTTTTTTACAGTGATCTGATATGGCGGATTTTAGGTTTTCATGGTCTGCTTTGTCTTTTTGTGTCCTGGTGAATCTCCCTGATGTTTCTTTTTCCACATTCCTTTTGGTGTTCCTTCTCATGTGAAATGCCCAGTGTTTTGAGCTTTTAAGTGCCATTACTGCCATATAATATTGAAACTCATTTCTATAAATGCTGAGTGTTGTGATGTCATCTCCATAACCTCTGTCGCATAAATCCAGGTTTAGTCTGTGTTCACACTTGCATAAAAACTGGGACTAAAGCCAGAACTAAACCTGGACTAGACCAGGGTTAAATAAGGATGAGAACAAGTCTACATCAGCACTAAACTTGGCTCAAACCAGGACCAAACCAGTGTGAACGCACCCTTAGACTTTGTTTAATCTGCTGGAATTTTTCACAGAATAGCATTAAATCTACTCATCTCAACTGAGAACCGCAGTTGATGGCATCAAGCCAGGTTACAGATCAGATCTGTGGAGAGGCAACAGTGCTCACAATAAGAATACATGTTTTTCAAGGTATTTCTCAAGTCATTCTGAGCAGTAAAAACACTGTAAATGCAAGATAGAAAAGATTACCACAAAGGCTGCAATTTAGTACCATAATTTCTTATACAAACTATATATTTTGTCTTATTGGGCATAAAAACTGCTAACCCTGTACTTTAGATCTGCACAAACCTGTTTTGAAATGTAATTCTTGTTGTTTGTCAGTTCAGATTTCACTCTTTTTGTCAGTGAGTGTGTCTAAAATGTGAAATGGTTTGAACACAACCCGTTTATTAAAACATAAATTGCAAATTAAGTTCTAATTAAAAATCATGCATTGCACAAAATTGATTCAAATGCAGTTTAAGCCATTTTCTCATGTTGTTACTTCCTCAAAAACAGACCTGGAGTTGTGTTTTGTTTCATTCACACATTTGATGAATCCTTTATTATTAGTCTGTCTACATCTCCAAACACTCTGTTCCACCTTGTGATGTCATATAGTGGTAGTTTTCAAGTGAACATATACCTTTTACCTTTAGTTCAGTAGAGATTGGTAAAGGGCTAAAATTATTATCCACATTATTCTAGTAAAGGTGTGTGGAGTTTAAAAACACTGTGGAGCACTCCCACATGACATCACAAGGTGGAACAGAGTCTTTTCTGTCTGAGAGAAGAACTCAGCCTAAGTATTCAGGGTTTGTGTGTGAATCAAAACACAACTACGAGTGTGGGCTGAAAAGTTCATAGCCTGACCCAGAAGCACTTATGCCACACTGATGAAACTTGACATGCATTAAATTCAATCCTTTGTGACACTAACGGCATAGTTTATTTTCAGATTTACTGATGCTGATGTGGTTTTTCGAAACTTTGAAAAAAGGGACCAGAGACTTTTGATGAAAATGGACAAAATTTGGCACCGTGGTGTTATCAAATATCTGCAGAAAAAGGAGTTAACCCCCAAGGACATTCATGCCGATATGGTTGCTACGTTAGGGGATGATGCTCCAGCTTTATCAACTGTGAAAAAGTGGGCAGCTGAATTCAAGAGGGGTAGGGAGAGCCTTGAAGATGACCCAAGGTCTGGTCGTCCAGCATCAGCAACGACCCAAGAAAACATCGTCCGTGTTCACCACATGGTGATGGATGACATACGTTTAAGCTGAGAAAGGCAATCAAGTCAAAAAGGCCAGGAAAACTGACGAAGGGGGTCCTGTTTCACCAGGACAATGCTCCTGCACACAAGCCGGTGGTCGCAATGGCTGTTGTGAGAGACTGTGGCTTTGAACTGGTTGATCATCCCCCATATTCTCCGGATTTGGCACCGTCTGACTTTTTTCTGTTCCCAAACATGAAAAAACATTTGGCTGAGAAGCGGTATCAGACTGATGATGAGGTCATATCAGCTGTTGAGGACTTTTTGGGGGATCAGGATGAAAGTTTCTACAGCAACGGGATCAAAGCACTGCAACACCGCTGGAAGAAGTGTGTGGACCTTAGGGGAGACTACGTTGAAAAATAAACCTAGTTTCATCAGTGTGGCATAAGTCCTTCTGGGTCAGGCTATGAACTTTTCAGCCCACCCTCGTATAATGCAATGTGGGCTCTTTAAGACGGTAAGTAAAGTGACATCTTAGGTCAGTGATTCTCACGATGAGGTTTGAGATCATTTCGGTGAGTCACAGATAAAAGGAAAAAATAAAACTTCTAGAACTTTGTGTACTGTCATCTTGTAGTTATTTCGGTAATTACAAGTCAGCCGTGTAGTTTTAGACTGGCCCCTAATAATTATAAAGTCATACATTTGTCGTCAGCTAAAGGTTGCTATGAATACAATAATCACATGTGAATGAGGTGACTACTGGGGAATAAAAGGTGTGGTGAGAGATGGAAGAGCTGTTTCAAATCCCAATTAAGTCCTGCACAACAAAAGACAAACAAAAGAGTCGTACCACACTGAGAGGCTCGTCACTGGTTAGAATAATTAAAACAACTGCTCTTCTCCTTGGAGCACCTAGAAGTGCAGAATGGACAAAATCCACCTGTTTATGAGCAAAAACATGAAACTGTATGTAAGATACTGAGTTTAAACTTCAAAATCTGTATCCCCAAATATAGATTATACTCATAACAAATCCAAAGATGATAAAAACATTGGACATGATGCCAAGTTGTTACTGTATGTTATAATTTGGTGTTTTGATTCTGTTATCTCGGGGTCTTGTTCACGAGTGAGGGGAGGATGGAGCGTGAGGTTGACAGGCGGATCGGTGCAGCGTCGGCAGTGATGCGGTCGTTGTACCGGACCGTTGTGGTGAAGAGGGAGCTGAGCCGAAAGGCGAAGCTCTCAATTTACCAGTCAATCTACGTTCCTACTCTCACCTATGGTCATGAGCTTTGGGTAATGACCGAAAGGACAAGATCGCGGACACAAGCGGCCGAAATGAGTTTCCTCCGTAGAGTGGCTGGGCGCACCCTTAGAGATAGGGTGAGGAGCTCAGTCACGCGGGAGGAGCTCGGAGTAGAGCCGCTGCTTCTCCACGTCGAGAGGAGCCAGCTGAGGTGGCTCGGGCATCTGTTTCGGATGCCTCCTGGACGCCTCCCTCGGGAGGTGTTCCGGGCATGTCCCACCGGGAGGAGGCCCCGGGGAAGACCCAGGACACGCTGGCGGGACTATGTGTCCCGGCTGGCCTGGGAACGCCTTGGGGTCCCCCCGGAGGAGCTGGAGGAAGTGTCCGGGGTGAAGGAGGTCTGGGCGTCCCTGCTTAGACTGTTGCCCCCGAGACCCGGCCCCGGATAAGCTGAAGAAAATGGATGGATGGATGGATGGATGTTTTGATTCTCAAGTCAATTATCCAGTCAGAATGCAGAATGAGCCTCACATGACTCTCTCATTTGGGTTGCCAGTTTCAACGGTGAAATCCAGTGTGTTTAAACCTAAAAGTCCTCTCTCTGATCTGAATGGTCTCTACCTAAACCCCAGCACCTGCAGCCAGTCATGAGTCAGTGCTAGTGCATCCTCTGCAGCTCAATGAGTACATTTTGGTCTTCAGTTATGATTGTAATATATGTTTAATACTGTAAGAGTGCATGCTATAGGGGTTTGATTTTCAAGATAAAATAATTACATTTCATTTTCAATATGATATGAAAAAAGTCACTAAAATGTCATTAAACCATGTCAAACTCTGCACATAAAGACCAGTGAAGTGGCTGCTGAAATGACTTCACATATTAAATTCAGCCAAAAACACAGTACAGTGGTCCCTTGTTTATCGCGGTGGTTACGCTCTAAAAATAACCTGCAATAGGTGAAATCTGTGAAGTAATCAACTTTATATTTTACAGTTATACATGTTTAAAAGCTGTAAACATCTAACCACATACATTATACACTTTTCTCAGACTGGCATTCACATTTTCTCAAATTTCTCTCTCATTTAACCACTCAAACTTTTGTAGATTTTCAACTTTTTTTTTATTTTTTATAGTGACGCGTGTATTTCACAGGTCCTCTAATTGTGCCTCTTCGTCCTGGCAGCGCTCTGCTGTCGCGTCTTTTTTCACTGTCTGTCGCTGTCGCGTCTTTTTTCCGAGTGAAGAACATGGTTATGGGTAGTTGTTGGAGCTCTTTTTTCTTCTGGGCGAGAAGATAAACAGACATGCAACCTTTGATTATACTTGAGAACGTTTCGTCGACATGGTAGGTTTTGTTGGGGAGCAAACATACAGCACTTCAGAGTCACACTGTTAGCGACTGAATATTTATATAAATCTGGCAAACTGAACACATTCTGTACTATACAGGAGACACGGCACGGAGGAGTATGACTGACAAATCGACAAAGGTCTACAGTCCCTTAGCCAATCAGGACGCAGAACACAATGCGCGGTGATACACTATAAAAAAAAATTGGAATAAAAAAATCTACAAAACAGTGAGGACACGAAAGGTGAACCACGTTTCATTTTCATTTTTCATTTATTTAATTTATTTGACAGGGACCATGTACAGGAGCATTAATCACAATCATTGGAGATGCTTTGCACCAGACTATAGCTCTGCATTGCATTTATATAGCGCCTTTCATGACACCCAAAGCGCTTTACAGTTCATTGTTCATTCACTTCATACTTGGTGGTGGTAAGCTACTTTCTGTAGCCACAGCTGCCCCAGGGCAGACTGACGGAAGCGAGGCTGCCAGTCTGCGCCATCGGCCCCTCCGACCACCTCCAACACTCACGCACACACCGCTTTCATACTAGGCAATGTGGGTAAAGTGTCTTGCCTAAGGACACAGCGACAGTTTTTTGCAACTGGCGCCCCACTGTGGCACCTGGAATTCCCAGCGGTCTCCCATCCAAGTACTAACCAGGCCCTGCCTTGCTTAGCTTCTGAGATCTGAAGGGATCAGGCTTTGACAGGCAGGTATGGCCACAACACATAAAATAATGCATTTCATAAATATTTCATCAAAGGTACATTATTTACATTAGTTAAAATGGATTCCCCTTCACCTTCCCAGCCCCTTCTCAGGTTTGTCTTGACGCTGACAGGTTTGTATTCTTAAGAAATGTCGATTGAGTCCTACACTAAATTGTTTGAAGTCTTTGTACAGTTTTAACTCAGTGGAAAGTTTGTTCCATTCTGAGACGTTATAGCGAAGGACCACTGTATTGCACCAGCAGCTTTTGAACTGAAGTCATGGGGTTTGAGTTTCTTGCATCATCATTTTAGAGTTTTAAAAAGCAATACTGTTATTGTTACTGTTATTTTACCTTTTCAAATTTGTACTTTTTAAAATATAACTTATGTTTTGTTTTTTTGTTTGTTTGTTTTTAACTTTCTTTTTTGGGGGTCTCGTGTTCAATTTCCAGAGTAGACTTTGTTTATTCATGGGTACATGTACTCCTGACCAAGATCATGGCTCAAATCTGGAGCTGGGCCCTGCTGTTCCTCACAGGTTTAACCCCAGTGGATGGAATAAAATAATGACCTTCCTCATATTGATATATATTTCTAATACTCTATTGAAGTTCTTCTTTTCAAAAACAAAATTAAAATGGCTTTCAATACTGATTTCATAAACAAAAAAAGACAAAAAATACTTTTAATTTGTGATCCATGCTTTTACACAGGGCACAGGACACAGGACCGGCTCGGCACTTTCAGAAAAAAAAAGAAATAAAACAAGCATATAATTGACAATAGACGTGTCCCAGGACTAAATCAGTGCTAAAACAGGTTTACACCAGGTCTAAACCAGGTCTAAACCAGGTCTAAACCAGGTCTAAACCAAGGCAAATCCACCTTTGATAAAAACTGACCACTGTAGACCAGGAACATCCCACAAGGGCTGCATGGAACCAGGACTAAGCCAGGACTAGACCAAGACTAAACAAAGTCTAAAGCAGGTCTAAACTAGCTTTTAATCCTGACTAATCCAGGCAAACTGTTCACTTAAAAATAAAAACAACAACATTCTGATCACTGACAATCATTGACACTGACAAAGATACGTGATCATTTTAGGTTTGGTTTGGTAGCAATACATTAGAAATACTGTACTTTCTTTCTTATACTAGACACCCGTTTTCATAGGAGTTTGGCATTTTCAGAGGAATTGTGTACATTTAAAAGTGCGTTGCCTCCATGTCATGCTCTGAGATGATGTATACATGAAAGGACATGAAACCTGGTCCGATAGAGTGATAACATAAGAGAACATCCCTCCATCGACCCGTGAAGAGCCAGACTCACTGTGTAAGGGCCATATCTGGGCAAACAGGGGACGTCTCTAAACCCGGCGTCAAACAGTCTCCAAGGTACTCAACTGTTTCAACACCGCCACTTTAAACTCTTATAGAAATATGTATACGTTTTCAACACCTGTCTGTAGAAAAATATAAGTTACATGCTTAAAAACAGACAAGACACATTAGTTACATACAGATAAAATATATACAACATTATGACATTTTCAGTGAGTGCATTTTTGGTTGTAAACATACAATAATTTTAATTTATTTTTTAAAATTCTTGCTATTGGTTTCCAGTTTTATATCGGCTGGTTGCGGTTCCACAGTCTGGCCCCCTTAGCAGAGAAAAAGGACTGACCAAGAGGTGTCCTGTACATTGGGACAACACAAATACCACTAGTAGAACCTCTTGTAGTAGCTCTGTGTGTACAGTTTATGGTCCTGGCAAATTCTGTATTCAGTGGTGTATCAGAGTGAACACACTTAAAAAATAATTTAAAGGTCCCATGGCATGAAATTTTCACTTTCTGAGGTTTTTGAATGTGAGCTCCCCTACCCTGTTTAGGCCCCCCCCCCCATGGCTAAAAGTTGCGAAATGTCTAAACTGAGCATTTGCGGTCCTTTTCTGCGTTACACAAAACCAGTGTTCAAACGGGCGAGTTCGGACAAGGCACCTTATTGACGTCAGATCGGCAAATGCAGCTCCAGCCCCTCCCTCTGTCTCCGCTCAGCGTCCCTGTATATCCCGCCCATAGAGTTTGGACTGTGAATGCGCTACGCAATGCGAAATGCATTTTTTTATTTGCCTGGAGGCACGTCCGAGTGTTTCTAGGCTCGGAAGTCCTTTATCTGAGCCTCTGGACCTTTGAACAGCAGTGGTTTAATTTTATTTTATGTGGAAATGTGTTTATTTTTCAATGGAACGCTTGAAATCTCTCCCCCCGTGCAAAAACAAGGAAATGGATCAGCTGAGAGCTAGAGCCGAGAGCGGAGACTTTGGCCACGCCCCCACCCTCTATTATTGGCAAGCTTTTTTCTCTTCATTTGCATTCAAGCAACAACTCCCATTATGACCTGTTCTGAGGGAGAAAAATTACTCTTTCTCATCTTATCTCTGTTTCTCATGCAGTGAGTGTTGATTTTGAAGAAGGATTCATTTACAGTATTAGGGAACCATTAAGGAGCCATATAAAAGCATCTAGAAGTACCATGTCATGGGATCTTTAAGATGATTAAAACTGGCAAAATGTTCAAAGTTAAATAGGTTATGTTTTTTTAAAAATGTCACAGTGGTGTCGGTGTTTGTGCTTTTTGTCAAAGACCTGAAAAGACAGTTTGTGTAATGAACGTTTGAGAGGTTTCAATGTGGTTGAGGAGACCTGGCAACATGAGGTGATAGAGTAAGATAGATGCGAGAAGATCATTGCGTTCATGAATAGTTTTGAAGTCTGGAGTGTTATATCTTTACGTATAAAACAAAAGCATTTGAGACTTTTAATCTTTTTAATCTTCTTCTCTAAGTATTTTTTGTGACTAATAAATTTGATATTTTTATCCAGAATGAGGCCAAGGTATTCATGCATTCATTCATTTATTTATTCATTTCGAGCAGGTCAGCACAAGGAAATAAATATATGTAACCAACATACAGTCAAATACATTTGTTTTTTGCTCGAAAAGGAGTGGGAAGAAGAAAACTTATTGAATCCCACCCCTGAGAGTTAAATACTCTCTGTATTTAACTTCATTGACTGTTTGAATTTTCTCATTTTGAATAGTCACTTCAAAGTCACAGTTTTTTGTTTGTGTGTGCACCGAAATACAAAGAGAAAGTGTTTTTTTTGGGGTTTTTTTACATTCAAAGTCAAGTGAGACACTCTAAGCCAGGGGTCGGCAACCTTTACCACTCAAATAGCCAGTTAGACCCGTTTCACACAGTAAAGAAAACACTGGGAGCCACAAAACCCTTTTGAAATTTAAAATGAAATAACACTGCATATAACGGGTTGTTTTTTGCTTTTCTGCCATAGAATTACATTTTTAAAATGAAATAAAATACATTTTAATTAAATACAGTGGTCCCACTGTATATCTCGGTTCACTTTTTTCAGCCTCGCTGTTTTGCTTTTTTTTTTCCCCCCATTTTTTTTAGAGTGTATCAACGCACATTTCTGCGTCCTGATTGGCTAAGGGACTGTACACCTTTGCCGGTTTGTCAGTCGTTCTCCTCCGTGTCTCCTTTACGGTACAGAATGCGTTCAGTTTGCCAAATTTGTATAAATGTTTGATCGCTCGCAGTGTGACTCTGGAGTGCTGTATGTTTGCAAGTTTTCTCCCCGACAAAACCCGCGACAGTGGAGTGGTGCCAGGACAAAGAGGCTCAGTCAGAGGAACTGTAAAATACACGCAATATGTTTAGGGCCTGAAAACAGGTTTGGATCTTTGGTTTCATTCTATAATATCTTTGCAGATTTCACCTATCGCAGGTTATTTTTGGAACATAACCACTGCGATAAACGAGGGACCACTGTACTGAGAGGGCTCAAAGAGCCGCATGCGGCTCCAGAGCTGCAGGTTGCCGACCCCTGATCTAAGCCATTTTGTGACCTGCTGTAAGGCATGACTCAGATTTACCAGCTTGAGCAGGTGTTTTGGCACATACAAAACAATATCATCAGCATACATTTGAATGTTAACAGTAGCACAGCATTGAAGGATGTCATTAATATATATGGAAAAAAGCAGGGGGCCAAGTACAGATCCCTGTGGCAGTCCAAAGGGATATATACATATATATATATATATATATATATATATATATATATATATATATATATATTTATATATATATATATATATATATATATTTACATTTATATTAGGCAAAGTGGGTTAGACTAGGTTAAATGACCAAGTTCTTATTTAAGACTTTACTTTTATACTTTTCTAGATTTGTAATTTTGGAACAGTAGAGCGATTCTGTTTAGAACTCTCTGCTACTTTCTGTATTTTCCAACTTTTTGTTTTTTTACAAACTTTCTTCACAAACTGCCACTAAAGTTGTCTAAAATTATGAATATTTACTTCAGGTATCATCCCACCAAACCAAGTCATAATTAGAAAAATATATGAATCTGTCAAAATGCCACTTGCAGTTGCGTTTGAGTATTCAGTCTCAAAGACATTTGTGTTAAAAAAGTGGACGTCATACTGGTGTTGTATATGCGTTGCTGTGATTCCTATAGACCTGCTCTTAATCTGTCCGGTACAATACAGACTTTATTCAGTGTCGTTATTTAAACGCCTGTGCACATGTGATTAATGACGGAGAGGTGTTAATGTAGCGCTGGTAAATGCGTGTCTGTAGGCTCTGTGGGAGGGGTCGCTAACATGAAGAAGAGTGATTTGGGTGGAGCCGGTCATCCATCAGAGCAGCAGATGGAGGAGAGGTGGGAGGCACGAACGACAAGAGAACGGCTACCAGCATCACACAGGGAGAGGGAGGTGTGTGTGCTGCCAGGGATTAGAGAGAGGGAGGAGAGGGACAGGGGGAGAAGAGAGAGGGGGGGTGGAGAAGAGAGGGAAAGGGAGAGAGAGGGAGGAAGAGGAGAGAGAGAGGGGGAGGGGGAGAAGAGAGGGAAAGGGAGAGAGAGAGAAGAAGAGGAGAGGGGAGGAGAGGGAGGAGAAAGAGGGAGAAGCGGGAGAGGAGGCGAGGGGAGGAAAGGGAGAGAGAGAGGGGAGGTGGAGAAGAGAGGGAAAGGGAGAGAGACAGAAGAAGATGCAGAGGAGAGGGGGAGAAGAGAGAGAGGGGGGAAGAGAGGGAAAGGGAGAGAGAGGGAGGAAGAGGAGAGAGAGAGGGGGGGTGGAGAAGAGAGGGAAAGGGAGAGAGAGGGAGGAAGAGGAGAGAGAGAGAGGGGGAGGGGGAGAAGAGAGGGAAAGGGAGAGAGAGAGAAGAAGAAGAGGAAGAGGAGAGGGGAGGAGAGGAGAGGGAGGAGAAAGAGGGAGAAGCGGGAGAGGAGGTGAGGAGAGGAAGGGGAGAGAGAGAGGGGGAGGTGGAGAAGAGAGGGAAAGGGAGAGAGAGGGAGGAAGAGGAGAGAGAGAGGGGAGGGGGAGAAGAGAGGGAAAGGGAGAGAGAGAGAAGAAGAAGAGGAAGAGGAGAGGGGAGGAGAAAGAGGGAGAAGCGGGAGAGGAGGCGAGGGGAGGAAGGGGAGAGAGAGAGGGGGAGGTGGAGAAGAGAGGGAAAGGGAGAGAGAGAGAGAGAAGAAGATGCAGAGGAGAGGGGGAGAAGAGAGGGAGGAGAAAGAGGGAGAAGCGGGAGAGGAGGGGAGGAAACAGGAGAGGGGAGAGAGGGGTGGGAGGGCACGAAGGGAGGAGAGAAGAGAGGGAAGAGGGGCAGAGACAGGAGGATAAAGAGGATGAAAGGGAGAGAGGTGTAGAGAGGGGGGAGACAGAAAGAGAGGGGAATGAGAGAATGCCTCCTGACATTGCACAGGGAGAGGGCAGAGTGTGGCCAGGGATTTAGAGAGAGGGGAAGGAGAAGACGGAGAGGAGAGAGGAAGGAGAGAGAGAGAGGTGGGTGAGACAGAGCGAGGGGGGAGAGAAAGTGAAATAAATATGAATAACAGTAAAGTATGTTTTACAATAAAATGGAAGACAGCAGTCTGAATCTGTGATATCTTTAATGATGGACTAAATGTCCTAATTATCAATGAAACCATAAACTCTAAAAATCACAACAGGAGAACACACAACAGCATAATCTCAGCCTTTGAATGTCTCTCGTCAAGGTCATTCTGCTGTCCCAGGACTAAACTAGGACTAAGCCAGGTTTAGAACTAAAACCGGTCTAAACCAGGTCTAACCCAGGTCTAACCCAGAACTAAACCAGGTCTAAACCGAGACAAAATCAGGTTTAAATCACCACTGATAGAAACTGACCAATGTAGACAAGGAACACTGCACAAGAGCTGCATAAAACCAGGACTAAACCAAGCCTAAACCAGGTCTAAACCAGGTCTAAACCAAGCCTAAACCGGGTCTAAACCAAGTCATAACCATGTTTTGATAGAAACTGACTGCACTGCAGACTAGTAACATCCAACAAAATCTGTAGATTCTGTTTCTGACTGGGTCTTGTAGAAACCAGAGTTTGTCCAGTTCACTCAAATCCAAACCCTAAACTCTGAAGACAAAGTGTCTAATAAATCCTCCACATGAACATGTGCCATGATAACGAAACACAGAGAGACTGTAATATTTCTCTGCTGACAAAGGATTCATTCATTCATGCTTTTGCACACTTCTGTGTTGTTTTTGTTGCTTTCAGTGGGAATGTGGGTGGAGCTAAGGACAAGATAACACTATAGAGAATGGCATTGGAGAGAAGCATCTGTCTGAAACCTTGAACATAGAACATCCACCCACAGAGGAGCAGCCGACTGTAGCAGAGTCAATAGTCATTTTTCATTGTATATGGGCTTAATCATAGACTGGATAAAGACTTGGACTATGGAGCCGTGACAATCAGTGACTGAATAGGTGATGCCAAGCTCCATAATAGGAATTTATTTACAGACAAAATAATGAAGGACCAATTCTCAAAAACATTTCTTGTCAGAATTATTTTAACAATAGGCTGTATGTGAAATTGACTAAAGGAAAAGTATCTTTATTTTACAATCTGAGCCTTCTTTCGGTAATAAAACAAGTCGTTTGACCCATATCACGTTCGTGTCATTTGGAGCTGTTTGAAGAAAGTTATGTTGTAGCATCCATTAGCATTTGTATTCGGGGCATTACTTTGCGGTCTCCAAATAACACAAACTTTAGCACTTTTCAAATCATAGAAGCTCGATGTCTTAATGTAAGATATCGTTTGAAGCAAAAGTGGCCTGTAATCCGAGATTTATCCATAGTTTTCAGCTTTGCGTTTCATGTTTGGGTCCCGGGAGCTGATGGCACAGTCCGCGCATGCGCACTGGCGTCCTCATCTACTCGAAACTATGGCTAAATCTCGGATTACAGGCCACTTTTGCTTCAAACGAAATCTTACATTAAGACATCGGGCTTCTATGATTTGAAAAGTGCTAAAGTTTGTGTTATTTGGAGACCGCAAAGTAATGCCCCGAGCATATGATACGAGCACCATGTTAACAAATACGGGATCATTACTAGAACAGAACGGCTCAACATAAGTTCTGCGATACTGCTCCAATTGACAGAAAAATGCTATGGGTGAGTAAAACTACTTGTTTTATTGCCGAAAGAAGGCTCAGATTGTAAAAAAAACGTTAATTTGCCTTAAGTCAGTGTGACATCACACTCTAGCCAAATGAAGCCAATTGATGCTAGCAGTTCTAGTAGCAGCTAACTTGGAGCAAATTTGGAACAGGTATCATAGCAACCAATGAGCCAATCAGGAGAGAGGCTGGTGAAGGGACTTATCAGTGCTGTCAATCAAACCTTGTGCTAACATTAGTGTGAGTGACCCCAGAGAAGGATGGCACCTGATCGGTGGCTAGAGGGCTTGGCTATATTCATCTATAAAGTCTTTGTTGTTCTAATAGTGTTTAGTCATCATTCATCTACTCAAAGATGTATTTGGATTGATTCATGCATGTTTCAGTAATCCTGTAGTGTCCTGCATTTGAGGCATGAGTGATCAGAACATTTCTATTTTCACCTACCCCCTTTCTCTGCCCACTGCTCTGTACTTAGTTAAGATTATTCCAAAAATTCAGACTCCCAAGTCATATATAGTATGTTGGATTCCAAACGGCGTGCTACTTTTTACCATCACTGCAAATGTTTTAAAATCAGGTACAGAGTTGAGTCCATCAATGCAAAGCTCATGACCCCACTGTACTGACAGAGACGCACAGGGTTGAGTAGAGTTGAGAGGTTGCTGGTTAGATTCCAGTGAATGAGTTATTTGGACAGATGAGGTCTAGACCTCGACCCACACTCATTTGTCTCAGAACTTAAACAGATCCTTCAGGTTTCATTCATAAAGTTAATGTTTCAGCTCTGGCTGCAGGGAAGACATGCACATAACTCACAAAAACACACGAGAGAATGAGCTCCTCTGTCCCTCTATAGATTGTAACTCAAAGTTTTTGACAGTAAAGCTGTCTTTGAACTTTGAATTTGGAGTTACAGACTATAGAGGGACAGAGGAGCTCATTCTCCAACAGACTCCTACATAATACATAATACTACTACATAATGCTCCCTACAACTGTACAACTCACCCTTATGGAACAGATAATATTCCCCACAACTCGCTACAACTGACAGATAACATTTTTATCTACTTTTAACCGCAAGTAAAAAAAAAAAATCTTCTTCTTTTGAAAGTTCACAACTCACTGTGATTGGTTAAACCCATCTGTCACTCAGCCAGAGCATGACAGAAGCTGGACACTAAGGGGAGCAGTGGGGCATGTAAAAATATGTGAAAAATACAGCAATTCATAAATTTTTACTATTTTACATTATACTCATATTTATTTTTGTCGCCTAGCCCTAATCATAATCCATAATCCTACTACTAAAAAGCAAGTAGTAGTAGTAAAAAAAGCAGTGACACTATACTTTAAAATGGTGTTTTGAATCTTATAACATCTCTTTCATTCCTGCTGTTTCTGACCTGTTTTTTTCCCTGGGTTTGTCTCTTTGTGTAGCTCTGATGTCATCTCCTCACTGAAGGACTTTTCTTTGTCAAAATCAGGTGTTACAGGGGCCTTGGAGCACAATACACTCCATATCCAGCCTCAGTCTTCAGAAGAATTATACAGTGTACCAAAGCTTTTCTGACACATTCTGTGAATTGGTTTCCCCTTCTTATACTGTGTATTTACTAACTGCATGTCCAAGTGATGACACCATTCATTTGGTATCACTATTCCCTACATTTTAAATGTAATATAGGACCTTTAAAAACATTGGGACACCTCTCACCTGTAAAATGAAGGCCACTCCTTTTGTTTTGTGCTTTGTTAAATTCCACAGTTATCAGATCCATCATAAACAAATATGTTTATCCCAGGGGTCGGCAACCTTTACCACTCAAAGAGCCATTTGGACCCATTTCACACAGTAAAGAAAACACTGGGAGCCACAAAACCCCTTTTGAAATGCATGCAAATGCACTGCAGATAAGGTTTTTTGTTTTTTTTTACCTTTGTGCCATAGAATTACATTTTGAAAATGAACTAAAATAAAATACATTTTAATTAAATACAGGGGTCCCTCGCTGTTTAGCTGATTTTTTTTAATAGTGTATCAACACGCATTGTGTTCTGCATCCTGATTGGCTAAAGGACTGTAGACCTTTGTCTTTGTCAGTCATTCTCCTCCGTGTCTCCTGTACAGAACAGAATGCTTTCAGTTTGCGAACGCATCGGACATTTAAATAAATGTTCAATCACGAGCAGTGTGACTCTGAAGCAGTGACGGACTGAGCGGTCTGGCATTTTGGTACATGCCAGAAGGGCCGCGGCCGTGCGTCTCACCTGGGGCCGGTCGCGCTGGTCATGCTGCTCTATCACGGATTTGCCCAGGATGAGCAGGTGCACGTGTCCGCGCGCACACTTATCCAAGTGGTTAATGCGCATCGGGAAGTAGCAGCAGTGTTTCCGCAGAACGAACTGGGGGAACCTGGAGTCCAGGCGCTGGAACCAGTCCTGAGAACGCACGGATGCGTCTTCACTACAGTTGTGTGTTTGAATGAGAAGCAGTCTGAGCCGTATCAGGCTCCGCTTTCAGCCCCAGTGCGTCCTTCTCTGGAGCATGAGGAAGGATGCGAAGACCAGGGACAGACTCAGCACTGGCTTCAACAGACCCAAAAAGAGTCTGTTGCTACAGATCCAGTGACTCATGTCTCCGCGCCCCTCACGCTTCTAGCCAGACTCCCGGAGCCGTGTGACCGGTGCACACGGTGCAGAGCTGTAGAACCCCTCCCCCCGTTCCACAGTCTACGGGGCCGCTTGTAGGTGCAAAATGGCAGGGCCGTTTTTTGATCCCAGTCCGTCACTGCTCTGAAGCGCTGTACGTTTGCAAGTTTTCTCCCCAACAAAACCCACAACAGCGCAGCGGCACCAGGCGCCTCGATCAGAGGAACTGTGAAGTACACGCATATTTATACAGGCAATATAAAGCTGACTACTTCACGGATTTCGCCTATCGTGGGTTATTTTTACAACGTAACCCCCGCGATAAATGAGGGACCACTGTACTGAGCCGCATCAGAGGGATCAAAGACCCGCATGCGGCTCCGGAGCCGCGGGTCGCCGACCCCTGGTTTAGCCTCTGGGACATTGTCACTCATGACCCCCTACTGGACACAGGTGGAACTGTAGTAAAGACACAACCAGTGAATGAGTTTGTGGTTTTGAAGAAAAATAATACATTTTCTGCATTGTGTTTTTGATGAAAAAAACATATGGTGGAAAGTTCAGAATGTAAGTTTAGTGGTATATAAGGCATTAAAATAGTGAATTGTCACTCACATTGAATTGACTTGTTTGAAACTTCTAGAATCTAGTGTCTCAATAGGCTCTATTCACGCTTACGTCACAAAATCGGAAGAGGTTTGGAAACAAAAGACAACAACAAATGACGACTTCCGTTGGGTTCTGTTGGCGATAGTAACTCTGACAAAATCTGGTAAAACTGAGAAAATGACCCGGTTTTCTTGAACTAGATGTCACTGTATTCTTTTCTTTTTTCTTTGTTTTATTTTGTATATACTGCCGGTTTTTAACTGTTTTTAAATGTTTTTAATTGACTGTCTTTGTGCGGTGTCCTTGAGTGTCTAGAAAGGCGCCTTGAAACAAAATGTATTATTATTATTATTATTATTGTAAATTGCCTATTCAATTGTATATTATAATTTGAAAACAACAAAAAAAAAGATGTCATTGTAGCGTTCCGTTATGTTCGGCAGATCAACAGTTATCACATGCCCAGTGTTTGTAAGTACACCGGAAGTCGTCATCGGCATGTTTCCAAACGTAGACTTCTGGTAAGCCCCCCCCCTTTTACACAGCCCCCTATGGATGTGAGGCCCTGGATATAGATCATAACCTGACTGACATGTTACTCTGCACCAGGAGTCTAAATATGAATGACCTGATACATTCACAATTTCAAAAACAATTTCCCTTGTGGATCAATAAAGTTTGTCTAAGCTATTCACTGTGTGGGCGTAGGCAGCAATGCTTTGCCTTAGGTCTAAACCAGATCTTAAAATATAAATGAGATTTGAGCAGAAAAAAATAAATGGGTTAAGATTGGAGGTTTGATCTCAGGCAAATGCACGCTGTTGTGCCCATGGGCAAGACACTTCTCCCTTCTTGCTTAACGATGAATGTGATTTGTGCTTCAGTGATGTTGGTGGTCGAAGAGGCAGCCTCGCTTCCGTCTGTCTGCCCCAGGGCAACTGTGACTACAGACAGTGTGGAGCGAGAGAGAATGATGACTACAGTTGCACTTTAAAAGTCTTGGAAAGGTTATAAAGTACAATATGAATTTGAGAAATGATGCAGTCACCTATTCTTTGAGACAGGAACACCAAGCAAGGAAAGGAAAGATGAAATGTAGTTGACAAATTTCCCTACATGGAAAATGCCTTTTGCTTTTGTTGTCCAATCAGCAGTTAGTAAAATAATGAAAAATGACCCAATATTCATAAACCACATCATAAACATCTGAAATGACTCTGTCTCTGAGTTCCCCTGGCTCTGTGGGGTTATTCATTGTTGTATCTTCGTCTCACTAATCCCTGTATCTCTGCCATGGTCATATCGATCGGCTTCATGTGCACAGCTCCAGGTTAGTGCATGTCTGACGGCACAAGCTGCTGTCTCCACAATAAAACAATGACACGTCGTGAATCAGAAAAACCCAGGCTAAATGTCCAGGGCTAATTTGCAGCAGAGGTCTGACAGTGAAGGGTGCAGGTCTGGGAGCACATCTGCTTAAAAAAAAGCAACATTCTATTCAATACATTTTAAATTAAGGCTGGTGTGAATTTAAGTAAAACGAACCTTGAAAGATAAATAGTTTTTTGCTCCTTACTCCTTACTTTTACTGCTTAACTGAGCTGTTACAAAGAGAAGTCAAGAAGGATGTGTGATTCTTTCTATCAGCTCTAATACATCATTTCATTTAAAATACTAATGAAGTTGGTGATTTGGTTTTAGTCTGGTCATCCACCTGCAATAGTGCCATAACGCCATCTAGTGGTAAGCAGGTAGAAAGCATATGGGAAAGCGTTCATTACTTGAAGTCCTTTGCAGACAACACACTATAATTTTTATTCTGTATCATCTCACAGCTTAGTTGGTTTGATACAGAATAGGCACCCTGGGTGTCTTTAAAGGTGCTAACAATTAAAACATAAATTGCAAATCTAATGGCAATTGCAGTGTGTGAAAGAAAAATCACAATTAGATCATTTTCAGTCCTGGCTCCAGATTTGGTTGAGTTTTGGTCTAGTCTGTGAAAGGTTTGAGAAGCAAATGCTCAGTCAAAACAAGTGAACAATGTATATGAACAGATTCAACTCAAGACATCAACCTGGAAAAAAAGGAAAAGAAAACAGATGGAGATAGACGACAGTGCTTGAATCAGTGACGGACTGGGCGGTCTGGCATTTGGGCACATGCCAGAAGGGCCGCGGCCCCGACGATGCCCCGAAACCGCAGTGCCTCGGCCCACCCGCTAGGTATTGGGTCGTTATGTGTATCCACCGTCTTAAAAATTCCAACCTATTTCTACAATTGAAAGGACCGGTCCGGTATTTATACCCCTTACAACTACAGATATATTACAGTGACGGAGGCACCGTGATGATGTGTTTAAGGTATTACATTATTTTATTTTGCCGGGATATTTCTTCCTACAATATTAACCCTCCTGTCGTGTTCGGGTCAAATCTGACCGTTTTACAACTTATAATACTCATAAATATTATGTTTTTCATCTGATTACCCCAAAACCTTATGATATCCTCCACACTGTGTACTTGAACATATAAAAGTGATGATCACCTATTTCATTCAATTTTGAGTGTTTTAATCAACCTTGTTACACCTGTGGTGTTCCCGGTCAAAAGTGACCGCCATAGGAAATGAATGGGTATCCGGAGTAAATTCATTCAACATACAGAAAACATCCCCATACACACTGCCCCAGCTCACTCACTCACTCACTCTCACACACACACACACACATGCGCACACACACACACATGCGCACACACACACACACACACACACAGACACACAAACACACACACACATACACACATGCGCACACACACGCACACACACACACACACACAAACACACACAAACACACACACACACACACACACACAGGAGCAGCTATGCCTGGAATATGCAGGTGTACATGGGGAAACCCAGTACTGGAAGGGCCGGAAAAAAAACAGGGCATGCGTGTTGTGCTGGACATGACAACCGGTCTCCAAGGGCACAATATCACATGTGACAACTTCCTCACATCACATGCTCTTGGTCAGGAGCTACTGAAAAGAAAGCTCACCATGGTAGGGACAGTGAGGAAGAACAAGCCCGAACTTCCCCCTGCGCTGGTATTGACCAGAGGAAGACAGGCACTCTCATCACAATTTGCATTCACTGACACTCACACTCTTGTGTCATACGTTCCCAAGAAGAACAGAAATGTCATCCTGATGAGCACAGTACACAAAGATGCCGCTATCAGCGCCACAGAGGACAGGAAGCCCCTGATGATCCAGGACTACAACAAGAACAAGGGAGGCGTTGACTGCCTTGATAAGGTAATGTAAAGTCTCATCATGCATTTTATTTTATTTTTATCTAGGTGAATCATAGCATTTTGTGTACGACAGATTGAATATTGTTCCTAATCTCTTATTATTTATTGTTCCTTTATTGCAGCTTACTGGTACATACACCTGTAAGCGGATGATGGCTCGCGGGCCTGTGGCACTGTTCCACAACATCCTGGATGTGTTAGTTTTCAACACGTATGTGGTGTGGACAGCAATCGACCCAACCTGGAATCAGGGGAAAAGTTTCAAGAGAAGACTTTTCCTCACAGAGCTGGGGAAATCTTTGGTGACTCCTCTTATCAAAGATAAAAGTCTTATACAACGACGCCAGCACATTCCCCGCACACCAGCCTCCACCAGTCTGGTTAGGAGCATGCAAACTCCAGCCCCAGCCGCTGCCCTGGCTGCTCTCCCCCAACAAGGACATGGGCAGAAAAGGAAGCGTTGTGGCCTCTGTGCCCCTAGAGACATCAAAACGAGCCTGACATGCTGCTAATGTCATGCTTAGTGTTTGCAAGGCCCACTCTGACCTGAGTGTCACATGCCACTCATGTGCATGAATACACACACACACACACACACACACACACACACACCCTGTTGAGTTTGGTGTTTGGTTTTCCATTTATTTTTTGTATTATATGTTTTGTAGTTCATTTTCAGTGCCCAATTGTATTTTTACCGATGTTATTTAATGTTTACTTCAATAAATTGTTGTTAGACACTACTTTGAAACATTGTTCTCAACTAAAGAATGTTTAATAAAAAAATTGGTGGTGAAAAAAAATGTTTTGTGCTCATTTAAGAGCAGTTAAAACAGACCGGTCAATTTTGACCGGGAACACTAAAGTAGGGGGCTGGAGGCGAACACGACCGGAGGGTTAAAAATGTGCACAGTTTGAAATAAAACAAATATATCTGTATTTTGTATTTGTTTGCGACAACTGAAGTAAAGCACTGCCTTATGGGAAATTTCCCACGGCCAGCCACGAGTCGAGCTCGCGCTACCACGATTTGACCAATGTCTATCCGAGTTTCTACCAAGAATTGACCAATCACGGCACTAGTTGCTACCAAGAACTAGTAGCGCTCGCATATGAAGTGGAAAACACTTTATACGGAAGACAATAGTAAACCTTTTCGAGGAAGTTAGTACAACACAACATTTAATCACTTTCATGAGAAATAGAACGGTGAAGATTGTGGTAGTGTGGTCAAGTTCGTCAAAAGCCGTTTCCCAATTCAGAGTGCACGGTTCGGAGTGTGGTTTGAAGGGGATGTGTGTCACATCCGGCGCCACAACTGCTGACCCATTTCGTTTTTGTCAAATGCAGTTAAGACGCGGTCCGAAGACCGCAGTCGTTTCCATGGAAATCGGGGCGTGGACCAAGCGTGCAAAAATGCACACTTCGCACACTTAAAAGCCCCAGCATGCACAGCGCGGCAGGATATATGACTACAACATCGCCATGTGACAGTTGCGACTTCACTATAAAATGTGTGTACTGGTTCACCTCACCTACAACTATGCTACATGAAACTCTTCATAGACTACGCTAAACATGTGTGATGGTAGCCGAAACGGCATCACAGCACCTGTATTACCGTTCACATGCTTTTCCCCTTACACTTCTATATTTCCTTTGCTGTTGTAATGCTGGATATTCTACAGTATCGCCATGTCCCAATTCGAAGTATTACTAGTCGCAATAGAATAATATTTTTGTCTTTAGGGAACAAGGAGCAGACCACCCGGCTCATTGAGCTGAGGTGGGACCTGTTCTATTTCGCAGAAGCCCATGCGATCCACGGACTGCACTCAGGGCTGAGCGAGTATGCACCGCCTCGACTGCAGCCTGAGACCACACTCCGAACCGTGCACTCGCTGAATTGGGAAACGGCTAAAGTAGAAGAGGAGATAGACAGACAGTCGGCTACTTAGCATTATAGTTTAGTAAAATTAATCGAGGAGGAGGCACTAAACGACACAAGGGGGGAGTGATCGGGTTGCGGAGAAGAGCATTTATTAATGGCATGAAGGTAAGACATTTATTTTTTAAATTATGGCTGGGTTGAGCATTGATTTCCATAATTTTAATGCAGTTGTTTAATGCGTGTAGCCCACTATTTTGGTATTTTATTCTGCGCGGTTCTGTGCTGGCATGTTGTGGTTGTGGACTAAAGTCACGATTGATGGGTTAATCAGAGCGTAATGTACGGTATTGCACGTGTCCATAAATGCCCCCCGTTCCACGGTCTACGGGTACGGGGTCGCTTGTCGGTGAAAAATCCCAGGGCCGTTTTTTTGTCCCAGTCCGTCACTGGCTTGAATCCACAACTAAACATACCCACCATTCCTAATCATTATGTGTGGAGGAGATTGATGCTTCCAGATGTAGAGGTGCACTGAGTCCAGCTGCAGAGGTGTGGTCCACATCTGGAGAAAGACAAGACAAAAAGATGGGACTCAGGCAGGTAATGAGCCAAGGAGGCACCTGCAAGACAAAACTCAGGGCACTTCAAACTCCATTAAGTTCCAGTTTGAAAAGGAAAAAGGTAAATAAACTCACGGTGTAATATTTTCAACAAGGCCTAGTTCTCTAAGAATGTATTTAATAAATTTCATTATTAACTAGAACTTGGCAGAGAGAGAGAGAGAGAGACCAGTTTTTTTCATACACCCAAGAAAAATGACATTTGAACTTTTTACAGATTTAACAAAAAACTGTGAAAAGACAGAAAAGCATTGATTAACAGATTATAAATGTGCAAGAAATGATAAATCCCTAATTAATGTTAGCTTAACAAATGCCAATACATGAACTGTTATTTGGACATAATGATACACAAATCTGTTTAAATATTTGCCTATTTTCAACTAAAAACCTATCTGGTGCCTTTTTAGAGGAGCAGCTTTGACAACATTATATTTATTTTTACTTTTATGTTAAGTAAAGCAGGGAATAGATAGTATAGTAAATAGAATAGTAAAAGTAGCATTAACGTCATAAACGGATGTTAAAAAGTTCCCAAGCAATCGTTTGTATTAATTACTAGGATTTATTTCCTTTCATTATCTATACTGTATGATGTTTTTTGTTGATTGCATAAGTTTTGTCTACCCCGTCCTATGTTAGAAATCATTTAATTTGTATGTGCCTTATTGTTTTGTAAATGCACAATTAAAAAAAAAAAAAAAAAAGTTTGAAGACTTCTCCAAACATTTTTACAGCTAAAGAAAAATATACTTGGCTTATTTATATTTGCAAACATTGAGTAAATGCAGTTTCTTGTCTCACTTCCTTATTTATGTTTTACATTTATAACACAATGGTCAATAAAAAAGGTCACAAACATAAAGGTTATTAAGACTATTTAGGCCTAATATCAACATGAAACCTTTATTTTAAACAGAAATTACATACGGATATTGAAAGTTTTTTAACATAGCCTTATTCTGAATTTATGAACAGTGAAATTAACACTGTTGTATAATTACAGAGTCTATGGATTGAGCAAAAAACATAAATTAGCACAAAAACAAGTTCCATTCGAACGTAAGGCAGGAATACCCATGTTAAAAGGTTTCATTATCATGTTGTATTTTAGTAATTTATGAACGTAATTAATTTGGAAATGGTTCTAAACTTCATACTCACTTCAGCACCTTGGAAATAGTTGCCTTTGCATAAACATTAACAGGAACTGAACAAAAACAAAAGTGAGAAATTCAATTGAAGACAAAAGTAGGACTAGTCAAGAAAAAAACAAGATAGCATTTTTTGTCTGAGTAACTGTTTTATTCAATTCAATATCACTCATTTTGTATAGAAAAGGTCTGTGTATGATGAAACCAGTGTTGTATAAAGCACTGGGAAATCAAACTCAAGTAAAAGTATAGGTACCCCTCCCAAAAATGACTTTGGTAAAAGTCGAAGTCACTGACTGAAATGTTATTTGAGTAAAAGTCTTAAAGTATCTGGAACTTCTTGTACTTAAGTATGACAAGTAAAAATAAATGTACTCAAGTAATGTAATTAAAAGTACAAGTAAAAGTATCAAGCAAAGGCAGTCTGAAGCTAACCCTCGCTTTGTTACTTAGATCGCACAAACACACAGCGCTTGTTTACATTTTTAAAAGTAGGCACATGTTAATGTTATTTTTTGTCCTTTTCAAATTCATTCTATGTACATGTACATATTGTTTTTCGACAATAAAGCAACTATGACCTATGACCTTTTGAACTCGTGTGCCCTTTCTCATTCGTTACACTTAGCCTACAGCTATGCCTTCCCTTGAGCCAAAAAAGCTAGGTAGCCTGTTAGCTCCAACATCGTCAAATACGCTTTGTGTAACCGAAACAATGTCACACAAAGTTAATTTCTACATGTTATGCTCAAGGTTTCGCAACGGTGTCTAGAATGTCCATGCTATGGTTACTGAAATTGGAATATAGACGCTAACAATTTCATTAATCTAGAACTCCTCGATGTGTTTCTTGAGGTTGGACGGGGAGTTTCTGTAAGATAGGATTTCCACGTTTGTTGGAAGGCACAAGAGGCACTTCATTCGATAGGATGAATCCTTCATATCAGCGTAAGAGAACATTGTGTTTAAGTACGGCCAGGGAGGCTCATGGTCAGGTCCCCCTTCATTTGTAGCCGACGTGGATGCTGTCTCCTCTTCCATCAGGGATGTTGATTGATTAAACTAGCTGCATGAAACCAGCAGGTGTAGGCTGATTGTCATGTGCAAGTAGCGAACAAACCCGGGCACGTCCTGACTTCCTTCAGTCAGTAGAGTTTTTTTTTTGTAACGAGTAACTAAACGGCACATTGAAAATGTATCGGAGTAAAAGTATGCAATTAAATTCGGAAATGTAGTGAAGTAAAAGTTATCATTTTTTTAAAAACTCAAGTAAAGTACAAAGTCTCCCAAAATGTACTTAAGTACAGTAGTGAAGTATTATTACTTCGTTACTATACAACACTGGATGAAACTGAGATGCAGACAGCTAGGGTTGATTTTCAATAAAGTCAATATTCTGCCTGCTCTAAGAACTAAGGTGAAATTATTATTATTTTTTATTTTTATTTTTAACAGACAAAAAGTGGCTTTAGTATGATTATTCGGTCATACAGGCATTAAATGAAATTACTTTTAATGTTCAAGATTTTTTTTCTATTTTATTTATATTACCCAAAACATTGCCTAACCCATACAATGGCCAGGTTAACCAGATTTGAACTTGAATTTAAACTGCTCAGTGTTGCTTTAAGAAACTGAAATAATCACAAATCAGTGTAGAAAAAAAGAATAGTTTGTTTATTTTAGTTGTACAGAGTATATTGCCACAGAGATCCATCTCTTTATCCATCTCTATGATACTGACCCGAGCCTTCACACGAGCCCTATTTGCACTATGTATTGAAAATCTGAAATTTTGCACGCCTGTATATTGTCTTTTTGTATTGCACCTTTTATATGTAATTGTTTTTAATGTTTTTAATGTTTACTAAGGACTACAGATGGAAATTAGCATTCTGCTAAATCTGGTGCAGCCATCTTTTTAATGTACCTGCACATTGTCCTTCAAATAAACAAGTAAATAAATAAAATATTGGGAAATAACACTCCTACTTGTGTTAACTCACTATTGAGATGTTTTGTTTGTTTTGGTAATTGTTCCATTCCCTTCGTCAGTGGGCACATGACATGGCTGATTTACGCAGGTCCAAGAGGCAGGGCAACAGCGCCACCTCCAGTCGCTTTACAGGAGTCAAATTCTCTTAAAGGGATATGCCACCCCCAGGTCAAATTTGGGCATCTCCCCACAGTCCAGAGACTAAAATAAGTGGTGGAAAGCGTTTTCCTGCTCACCCAGCCATTGTCCGAGTCTGTCGCCACTGACCGCCGTGGTATCTGGTGCTCCTCCGCCTTAGACTGGAGTCTAACGTCGCCAGAGAAAGATTTCGGCCAAAAGGAATTAATTTGCTCGATGCGTTTCCCAATTACTTTGTGTGTAGTGCGCATTCATATCGAGTGCAAATAAATGTGCAAATCAACACGGAGAGCTTGCCTTGGTCATTTTGGGTGGGAACTATTTTCCAGTGCGGAAGAATACAGCCGTATCACGCACCACGTTGTGCAACAGGGGAACTCCCTTCCCGGTGCGTAACTGGGATTCCCCTGGCAGCGTGCTGTGTGATACGGCTGTATTCTTACGCACTGGAAAATAGTTCCCACCCAAAATGACCAAGTCAAGCTCTCCGTGTTGATTTGCACATTTATTTGCACTCGATATGAATGTGCACTACACACAAAGTAATTGGGAAACGCATCGAGCAAATTAATTCCTTTTGGCCGAAATCTTTCTCTGGCGACGTTAGACTCCAGTCTAAGGCGGAGGAGCACCAGATACCGCGGCGGTCAGTGGCGACAGACTCGGACAATGGCTGGGTGAGCAGGAAAACGCTTTCCACCACTTATTTTAGTCTCTGGACTGTGGGGAGATGCCCAAATTTGACCTGGGGGTGGCATATCCCTTTAAAGCCACAGTGTGTAGGATTCCTGGCACATAGGTGGATAGTGGCTATTCCACTTCCTCTTTTGGCTACGGCAGACCTCGAGGGTCACCTGGGCGCGCCGTAACACGGACAGCTCGCGTACCCACGTGCACCCGGCACTGTGCGAGCCCTCGCCGACAACTACGGTATAAATAAAACGCGGCCCCGTTCACTGTTTTTTTTTTTTTTTCCTTTTAGCATGAAAACACACATTTCCGATCGTGTACCATGACAATCTACACATCAAATGAAACCTTACAGTCTCCTCTTTTTGACTATGCAATTCATTTCCCGGCACAACAATCACTCCCCGAGCACATGGGGCTTTTATACAGAAAAGCACAAAACGAGGTTTGTTACTTTGCTTACCTTTGAAGGCTCTGCACAGGTCAAACTCTGTATTTCACCATAAGCTTGATCTCAATCTGTCCATAAGGATCCAGCGAATAAAATCCAGTAAAACAATTTAGTCCAAAACACGTGTTAGATCCATTACGACATGTGATCCGGCAACATGCTTGTGTTGTTTACCCAAAACCATGAGCCTTGCCGAAGGCGGAGCCCAAATGTCCTTCTGCGGCTCTCGTATTCAAAATGGCTGCCTCTATATGGGGAAGATCCCCCTTTTATGTGACTATATCTAAGTCCAAAAGAATACTTTGATTTCACGATGGAAGTGAAAAGGCTTTGAAAACAATGTATTTTTGAATGGGTATCTTCAATTTCGGTAATTAACGGGTAAAAATCTTACACACTGTCCCTTTAAGAACCTTATAGAGAAAATGATCAAAACAAAAACAAACAGAAACATGACACTTTTTTCAGACATTTTTTTTAACAGAAAGTAGAGGAAGAGATGATTTTGATACAGAAACTGATACAGAACTGTTTAAAGATATGCTATGCAATTACAATTACATGTTATATTATGCTCAATTACACAGCCAGGTTTAAAAATCTACTCAAAAAAGTACAGTTTTAACAAAAATCGACTAAAGTAGGCAAGTACATGTATTTGTAATCAGCCTCCACTGTAATGTGTTGCTCATTGTTATTTTCTGATTCGAGCACTAGAACACAGAAACTCAGAGAAAACACATAGCAACACATGCAGCACACCCCCAGCATGATATCACTGCAAAGTATCGATAGATTTGAATAAAGCTTCTACAGCAGTAAAATCTAAAAGACCTGCACCAGGGACTACAGGTGGAAATGAGCTCTCGTGCTACAACTTGCACAAAGCATCTCTCCTGTTAAGGCAGGGCTCTCAAGTTTTGAAGATTGGTAGGAGTGAGATGAGGAGCGAGTGACTTTTTTTTCACTGAAAACGCACAGTGCCTGCATTAACTTACCGATTTTCTGGGCACAGAAGCGCTGTGAATAAGGTTACCAACTCCCTGAAAAAAAGGGACACCTCATTGGCAGGACCAGCCGGCCCGATTCATTACACCACGAAGGGTGAAGGCAGTCTTTTTAGCCCCTTTTTTGTATGTGTGAAGCGATTTTTTTTTAACTATTTGACTCAAACCTGAATTGAATTAGATGCATATTTGAGTGATATGAACACAGGGAAAATAAATAATTATCAGCAATTTATTTTTAATACAAAATAACAAAATTAACAGAATAAAAGAAATATCTGTCCTGCTTAACTTAATGCTGTATAAATTAATATAAACAGGGATGAAAGTGACCAGTAATGGAAAAAGCTGAAAGTCACTGAAAAGCTAGGGGGGCCTGGGGGCCTGGGGGCCTGGGGGCCTGGGGGCATGCCCCCGAAAATTTTTGAACTCTAGATGCTCTGAGATGCAATCTGGGGTCATTCCATCCAATAAAAACTAAGATGTCAACCACCCATTTTGGGTGGTTGACAACCTTCTCACAAAATGTGACTTGCCCTGGATGGAATCAGCTCGGGATGTGTAGTCTGGACAGTAGCTGCTCACAGCCAGACTCAAGCACATTTCTAAATGATCATCTGTCATGGTGGAACAGTACTTGGGCTTAATGATCTTCATGTGGGAAAAGGCTGACTCACATAAATAAGTTTTCGTAAATCTATCTCCATTTTATCTGATGAATGTTAATTTTAATCTTAAAATAAGCCAAACAAACTGTACTGCACTTAAACACTCTGTGCCCCATTTTTGGAACCTCACCCACAGTTTGAGGACCCCTTCTTTGATTTTTTTTTTAACCTGTTTTTTCAACTTCCTACCTGGAGTCCCATTCTCTTACTGGTTTTGTAGTGGTATTTACCAGCCTCTGCACATTTACCAAATGCATGTGACAAACAGATTTGTGCACTTTTATTAGGCAAAATTCCACCACATGCCACAGTAGACCTGCTCTGTGCGGACGCTGTAACATAAATTTAGATTAGTTTTTGCTTTGCATTTCGTCTTGCTCTTCTAATCAAAGGCATTGAGGAGGAGCCTGTGTACGCTATAGTCGGGGAAGGGTGAGTGTGAAAAGGAGGACGTGAGGCGAAGGTACACGCTGTAGTGAACAAGCTGCGTGCGCTGGCGGCGTGCGTGGTGTCTGCTGCTCCAGCCGAGCGCGCAGGCTGCAGCGCGCAGGCTGCAGTGAGAAGGCTGCAGTGAGAAGCGCCGCACGGTCCCGCACACCGGTAAAAGTTTGTGGCAGCAGCTGTAATGATTGCACTCATCTCGAGACCAAGACCGGTGTCGTAGTATTCCCCACCAGTCGACTGGTAGATCGAAGTATTGGGCACTCCTGTTTTAGGGTGTTTTCACATATAGTCCCCTTTAAGCTCAATACGGGAAACTCAGTCCCCTGAATACGGGACAACAAGGGGACCAACCCTAGCTGTGAACAGTGGCTACAGTTTTGAATTGCTTAAAAAATTTCAGCGTGAGAAATACCATATGTGGCGTGTGAGTGTGTGAACACGTCGAATTGCGTGTGTCACACTCTCAAAGCGTGAGACTTGAGAGCCCTGTTTAGGAGCCACGTTGCCTTCGTCTTTGATGGACCACTGTCAGAGCTAAGTGGGAAGCAGCAGGCTGGCTGGCTAGGCATGTGGCTGGGACAGCAAGGCAGAGAAATTCATAAAACATTGACCTGGGCCGATGGGGAAAAGGAGGACCCGCTCAAAGTGCTAGAAAAGTTTGAAACCTACGTCAGACCGAGAAAGAATAAGAGGATAGCCCGTCACCGCTTCAAGCAGAGGAAACAAGATACAATTTTGTGAAAGACTTGAGAATACTCTTAATGGACTGTGAATATGCTCAACCGGACGATATGCTTATCGATGCCATTATTGCGGGTGTCTGTGAGAAAAAAGTGCAAGAACGACTGCTAGACAAAGGGGAAGACCTGACGCTTGCAAAGGCCATAGAGATTGCACAACAGTATGAAATGTCCCAGAAACAAATGAAAATAGTCCGCGATGAATCCTCGTGCTCGCAATTGTCTACCGTATCAGATGTCGCTCCGCCCAGAGCCACTAACCAAAGCCGTAATGCTCGTTTTCCTCCGGAACGTAAGTTCACTCACCAGAAGCCGCCAGCTTTCTGTTCTAGCTGCGGCAAGCACCCTGAACATAAGTGGAATGGTGGAAAGTGTCCAGCAAAAGGCTCAACATGTTCTTACTGCCACAAAGCTAACCACTGGATGGCGGTGTGCCGCAAACGCACAGTTCACACGCTGGACGTAGGAGCGCCCGAGGCAGATGAGGAGATTCTGAACATTAGCCTGACAAACATTATACGTCCCATCGACTCATTAGCGGCTGATAAATGGTCAGTACACATTTGTATTCGGGGCATTACTTTGCGGTGTCCAAATAACACAAACTTTAGCACTTTTCAAATAATAGAAGCCCGATGTCTTAATGTAAGATTTTGTTTGAAGCAAAAGTGGCCTGTAATCCGAGATTTATCCATAGTTTTCAGCTTTGCGTTTCATGTTTGGGTCCCGGGAGCTGAGAGCACAGTCCGCGCATGTGCACTGGCGTCCTCATGTACTCGAAACTATGGCTAAATCTCGGACTAAAACTATTTTTCAGTGCGGAAGAAGAAAGCTGAAGTACACAGCACGCAGCGTAACGGGGGAACTCCCTACAGACCGCGTCTGAGACCCGAGCGTGCCCGAGGCCAGCTTTTCAGAGACTATTCCACAAGGCTTATGTGACTTCCCAGAACTAGTTCGTACCACAGGGACCTTACCTGACAAGTACACGATCAACATAGAATCCAATGCCAAAGGCATTGTCCATCCAGTGCGCAGGTACCCGCCTGCGCTTAAAGAAAAGATTGTACAAAAATTTCATGAGATGGAGGAAGATGGATACATTGCAAGAGTGGAGCAGCCCACTGAGTGGGTGAGTTCCATGGTGGCAGTCTGCAGGGGAGGCAAGATAAGAATCTGCATAGACCCCAGTGATTTAAACAAGGTGATCAAAAGAGAGCACTACCCAATGCGAACTGTCGAGGAGGTTGTGTCCTCAATGCCTGGTGCACAGATTTTCTCAGTCCTCGACGCCAAATCAGGATTCCTCCAAATTGAACTGGACGAAGAGTCCTTGCTTCTCACAACCTTTAACACGCCTATTGGCAAATTTAGGTGGCTGAGGCTACCATTTGGCATCAAATGCGCCCCGGAAATATACCAGCGCATCATGGATGGCATGCTGGAAGGCATAACGGGGGCCATAGCCATCATGGACGACATTCTGATTGCAGCACCCAATGTCAAAATGTATGATGAAATCCTGCGTAAAGTGATTTGAAAGAGCAACCAGCTACAACTTAAAGCTGAATTTCAATAAGTGTCACATTCGACAAAGCCAGGTGCCATACGTTGGCCACCTACTGACTGCAGATGGCCTGAAACCAGACCCGGCCAAAGCTGAAGCTGTCAGAGGCATGCCAGCACCTACTGACAAGGAGGGGATCCGCCGATTCCTGGGATTTGTCACATATTTGTCCAAATTCATACCGAACCTGAGTGAAGAAGATGCACCTCTGAAACAGCTTCTCAAAAGTAATGTGGAGTTTACATGGCAACCAGCTCAGGCAAAAGCCTTTGCCAGGCTTAAAGAACTTTGTTCAAATCCTCCAGTACTGAAGTACTTCGATCCAGCTGAGCCTGCCTAAATTTTCTGCGACGCCAGCAGCAATGGTTTGGGTGCCGTGTTTCTGCAAGACAATCATCCGGTTGCCTTCTCGTCCAGGTCTCTGACCGATGCCGAAACACGGTATGCACAGATCGAAAAAGAGATGCTGTCTATTGGTCATGCATGTGCCAAATTTCACCACTACATTTTTGGCAAGCCAGTTACAGTGTATAATGACCACAAGCCGCTCGAGGATATCTTTAAAAAGTCTCTCCTGTCAACACCTATGCGCATTCAGAGGATGCGTCTCCACCTGCAATGGTATGACTTGACTGTCAGATACAGGAAGGGAAAGGATATGGAGCTGCCAGACACACTGTCAAGGGCCCAGCTACCATACAACACTCCAGAGCTGAAAGAGCTGGAATGTGTGTCCATGCTGAATTATGTAGCTGTGAGTGAAGGAAAGTGGAAAGTATGCTGAGCTTAAGGATTGCACAAAGAAAGAACTGAGCCCTTTGCAACACACAATACAACATGGATGGCCAGAGCATAGGAGGGATGCACCAGCCGCTGTTCAGCCATACTGGGACTCAAGAAGTCAACTCACGGTATGTGATGGAGTGGTATACTAGGGACTGCGTATAGTTGTCCCACCAACTATGAGACAATACATGTTAAAGCTCATACACCAGTCTCACTTAGGAATAGTAAAGAACAAGCAGAGAGCGCGTGAAGTACTTTACTGGCCAGGCATGAATGCTGAGATAGAGGAGGTGGTGAGAAATTGTGGCACATGTGCAGAATTTCAAAACAAGTTACCCAAATTGCCACTAAAACCGACAGAAATTCCTGAGCTTCCTTTCGAGCAGGTGGCATCGGACATTTTTGAGTTCGAAGGCAAACATTACATCATCCTAGTGGACTATTTTTCAAAGTTTATTGAAGTGGATGAGCTCAAAGACCAGCGGAGCCGTACCGCCATCGAAATGCTGAAATCTCAGTTTAGCAGACATGGCATTCCCGCAGTCATTCGAACAGATAACGGCCCGCAGTATGCATCCGAGGAGTTCAAAGATTTCTGTGAAAGTTATGGCATAGTACATCAGTCGTCATCCCCTCACTCTCCCCACTCAAATGGAGAGGCGGAACGAGCAGTGCAAACAGTGAAAAGACTTTGGAATAAGGCTCTGGACAAACACCTGGCCCTGCTTGATTACAGAACAACCCCCCTGGAGTCAGTGGAACTGTCTCCAGCATAGCTACTCATGGGTAGGAGACCAAGGAACAAACTCCACGCTGCTCAGCAGCTGCTGATTCCAAAGGCATACAACTCCTCTAAAGTCAGACACCTGCTCAACCAATCCAAAGCCCTCCAGAAGCATTACTATGACACAAACAGAACACTAAAGCATCGCCCTGCACTAGTACCAGGAGAAGAGGTCAGGATGCAGCCGTACCCAGGCAGCAAAAAGTGGTCCCCAGCAGTTGTCGTCAGAGAGCACAACGCCCCCAGGTCCTACATTGTGGACCATGGTGGCAGGCAGTTCCGCCGCAACATTCAGCATCTGCGAAAGAGTACTGCCATGGCCAACCAGTCTCGTCACTTCATACCAGACGAGCCATGGATAGAGCCAGCCGTCCATCCAGGTCCAGCAGAGACACTTCCTAGAGTCTCACCCAGCGGAGGATCACCTGCAGAGAAAGGTTTGAACTCTGGCCAAGCATCAAACCCCTTGCCCTACATCACTAAACGGGGAGTGGTAAAGCCTCCTGAAAGACTTGATCTGTAGGCTACTCATTATTATTGTTGTAGTCTAACGAGTTCATCCAGTAACTAGTTCTGTGATATGCATTGATGAAGTCAATTGTCATCCAATAGTTATTGAGACAAATTTTATTCTGATGTTTCTTAATGGTGTTGCTTGTTAGGGAGCCTAATTTGTAAATGTTAATAATAGTAGGCTGTGCTCGAATATGATTTTTGTTACCGAGTAAAAAAAAAAAAAAAAAAATGTGTGTGTGTTCTCTACAGACGGAAAAAAGGGAGATGTAATGTATTGCTCTGTAACGTAATACACTGTTGTGCTTTTTGTTGTTTGCTTTTCCGGCTAGCTTGTAGTGCGTCAGTCACGGGCACAATAAAGTTGTAAGTTGTTCACCAGTTATATGTGTGGACTTTCAATATCTTACAATTCAGTTGACATTTTACACAATATTTTTGATTCTCACGAATATACGGGACAAAGTGCGTCCCTTTTAAGCTCAATACGGGACGCGGGACACTTGCTTCTGAATACGGGACGATTCCGTTTTTCAAGGGACGGTTGGCAACCCTAGTGTAGTGTGACACCACTCCTCTCTTCCGCGTCTCCGATCGGCAAATAATGATACAAGATCGCTACCTACAGGTTGGGAGACGTGAATTACACCTTCAAAGTTGCTCCAGGTCGTATTCTAGCGATCCCCGCTGAAAAACGTCCTTGACGAATATATTCGTCACGGCACTCAACGTTTGGATTCAACATGACGAGAAAACTCGTCACTGGCACTCAATGAGTTAAAGGTCCTGTAGCTAAATCTGGTCTGTGTAATACATGCACATACATACATACATACATGCTTTGCCTGGAATGTTCTATGGTATGACAATTAACATATCCATCTAGCATTTATTCATTACAGGGGTTTCTATTACTCAAAAATATAATAATGTGTGAACAGGGGCTATCTGAATTGTAATGTAGTGTAGTGCTGTAACCTGTTGGTCTCTCGCGTGATGGACAGGTTTAATCTATACTGTGGAACATTCTAGAAAAAGCAATATAATCTCCATGGAGACAAACATATATGGTCTTCAGGCAGAGTTGAACAGTCTCCAGGGGTTTGTACAATGCTGCTGTAAAACATTTTACAACATACAAACAATAAGCATATTCTGGATTTCTTCTGGGGATACTTTGCAGCTGATTTCATAAACATTCACTGAGTGTGACGCTAAGTGTAGGCACTGCTCTGTCTGAAGCTGTTACTCAAGTTAGACTTTAATCTGAGCTTTACATTAACACAATCTGACCATAAAGTACTGATTTAACCGGAACTACAACAGGTGAGCTGATTTGTGCTGTTAAACAAGTCTCTCAAGTAACATTAGTCACAAGATAGCTAGCGTTAGCCTTTTTGTTAAAAATCAAACCCTTAAACAGGACCATGAATGCTCCTACTGAACACAGGCTCCTGTAAATGTGCTGTTTAAATCCATTTTGTATTTTTTATTGCATTTTCAGGCGAGGAGTCAAATTTGCATCGTAGGCTATAGGATCGTTTAACAGTTCCCAAAATCTATGTTTCATTTTCACTTAGTCCTTAATTTTTTCACCTCAAAATGCAGACCCTCCAGGAATTCGCGTTTTTGCGATTTGCAACTTCAACGCAACTTCAGCCAATCCCTGTGAATTCAGGGCGGTGTTGCAATTTTGACCAATCACAGCAACTTTCCCGCAATTTTTTTTAACCAATTTTGACCAGTCATCGGCGACGTATTGAACTCACGTCGACCAACTTCCTTCTGCCTTACTTCTGTGTGACAAAACGAAACTGCGGCCGTGTTCCCAGTTCCCAGAGCGCACAGCTCGGAGCGCGGCCCGAAGGGGGCTCAGACTGCAGTCAAGGCGGTGCACACTTGCTCATCCCAGACTGCAGTCCGCGGACCGCTTAACGACTGGGGTCTTCGGACCGTGTGTTAACTGCGCATGGGACAAAGAAGTGGGACAGCAGTCGTCGCGCCGGTGTACTGTCGAAAAGTGTGACGCACATGCCTTTCAAACCACGCTCCGAACTGTGTACTCTGGGAATTGGGACACGGCTTCTAATGGCAAAGAAACATGTCTGCGGCGCCATTTGCCCACAAAAATAACAGCAAAAGACTGCGCGAAACAGTTCCCCTCCTAATAGTAATTTATTTTCGATGTTGGTAAGGTTGTTTTAGGACCATATCTGTGATCTCTGTGTCTTTGTATTATTCTTTGTCAGTAATAACTCAAAATATTACTCAATTTTAATTACAAAAAGGGAAAATCACAACTATTTATCGCAACTTTCACTTCCTCCCGCAACAAAATCGCAACAAAAACCTTAAAAGCACCGCAACTTTCATCGCAACTTTTTGGAAAAGTTCACGCAAATTCAGGCATTTTAGCCCGCAACAATCACAAAAAAATGCCCGCGAAATCCTGGGGGGTCTGAAAATGAGGTGAATCACTGCCTCATCAGTAATACTGATGATGATTCTAAGATCTAATTTAATCATGTTATTTTGGGAAATAACACTCCTACTTGTGTTAACTCACTACCAAGATGTTGTTTGTTTTGGTAATTGTTCCATTCCCTTCCTCAGTGGGCACATGACATGGCTGATTTACGCAGGGCAACAGCGCCACCTCCAGTCGCTTTACAGGAGTCAAATTCTCTTAAGAACCTTATAGAGCAAATGATCGAAACAAAAACAAACAGAAACATGACACTTTTTTCAGACTTTTTTTTTTACAGAAAGTAGAGGAAGAGATGATTTTGATACAGAAACTGATACAGAACTGTTTAAAGATACGCTATGCAACTTTTCTGGTTAAGGCTCAGTCACCTGCTTGACTTCATTCAGACTGTATTGCTTTGCCTAGACTGTTCTACACAACAAAAATGTTTAATGACAGACTGTGTCACATTTCAAAGCGTTAACGTTTCCATGGAGGGAAACAGATCGCACTCTCTTCACCACAAAAGTTGCACAGTGCACTCTTAAAGACCCAGTACCTAATTTTTTCCCCTTTACATTTAAGCAAAATTTGTCTTCCCCCAGTACAGCTGTTGAGGTCAAAATAAGCCGCAGTGTACTAGCTGCAACTAATTATAATGCATTTTACTGTCCAATGATCAGGAAGTGGAGAGTAAGCATGCTAGTTGGATGCTAACTCTAGTTAGCTCAGGGCCCTCAAGTCTCACGCATTGAGAGTGTGACACACGTTAATGTGAGCTCCCCTACCCTGTTTAGCCCCCCCCCATGGTTAAAAGTTGCGAAATGTCTAAACTGAGCATTTGCGGTCCTTTTCTGCGTTACACAAAACCAGTGTTGAAACGGGCGAGTTCGGACAAGGCACCTTTTTGACGTCAGATCGGCAAATGCAGCTCCAGCCCCTCCCTCTGTCTCCGCTCAGCGTCCCTGTATATCCCGCCCATAGAGTTTGGACTGTGAATGCGCTACAATGCGAAATGCGTTTTTTTATTTGCCTGGAGGCACGTCCGAGTGTTTCTAGGCTCGCAAGTCCCTTACCCGACCCTCTGGACCTCTGAAATACCAGTGGTTTAATTTTATTTTCCTGTGTAAATATGCTTTTTTTCATTGCAAAGTCTCCCATCTGTCTTCCTGTGTTAAACACGGAAGAGAGGAGAGGAGCTGCGCTGAGCTGCGGGGGAAACCCCCCCTGCTCCTTAACCAATCTCTCTGTCCTTCTCATTTGCACTGAAGCAGCAACACCCACAATAAAGCATTTTAGACACATATCTAGCGTCATGAAGACTGTCAGAGTCATATCTCATGCAGCGAGTGTTGATTTTGAAGAAGGATTCATTTACAGTATTAGGGAACCATTAAGGAGCCATATAAAAGCATCAAGAAGTACCATGTCATGGGACCTTTAACCAGTGATTTGTCTCAGTTTTATACAAGAAATGCCCTAGATGTCCATATTTTTGACCAATTTTATACCCACCAACAGTAAGGAGGGGAATATACTGCACTGTTCACCCCCAAAAAGCCAAAAACTGAGCTTGAAAAAGAGCACAAGGCAAAAAAACAAACAAACAAAAAAACAGGCACTTGCAAGTCCAAAGATTATGACTATAGAATGGACAATGTTACGCACTCTTCTCACAATTGTATTCATACCAACCATCACTACCGGAGTACGTCCCAGTTTTTTATTTTGAAAATGTGGCAGCTTTACTTTTAACTGCAAAACTCTACTCTGGTCTCTGGAAGTTGTGAAAATTGCTTATAAACTCATCATGGTGAATAATTAGGATGCTCAGAATGCATGAGGTCAATGAGGGCGAATTTTGGACCACTGCAAACTGTTCAAAATCCCCCCCATTTTTAAAATAATCTAGTACAGTGCGCCTTTAAATTAGAGAGAAAGATTAGATTAACTGTTGACTGAAAAGATGAAAGTGGATGGGCGGAGCAGGCCACCTGCGATCACAGAACAAAACAATTATCTGCTCCTTCACAAAGAATCCAGCCACTATTTTAAGAGTGTTTCTGAATGTAAAAAAAATAATAAAAGCGCTTCGAAAAGAAAGTTAAACACTCAATGACAAATCAAGAAGCAATTCAGTAAAGGAAGGAGGGAAGCTGAAGTTAAATGTGCACTGCGTAACTTTTCTAATGGAGGGTCTGAAGATTTTATTGCTTTGCCTGGAATGTTCCACAGTATAGCGTAAAAAATATAAAGATTTGGCATTTATTTTGTTTTTGATTTAGGGTTTATACTATACAGTCATACCTCACTTTACGAAATTAATTCGTTCCAGAAGTGGTTTCGTAACATGATTTTTTTTGTAAGTAGAGTCGCAATGGGGGACTCGGGCTGCTGCGAAGCTGAGCGCGCATCCGAGCACGAATTATTTGAATTTTTGAGATTTCGCATTTCGTAACTTGAATTTTCTTTCGTATTCAGAGACGAAAATTTTACGTAAACACGTTTTGTAACTTGGATTATTCGTTAGTTGGGTCTTTCGTAAGGTGAGGCATGACTGTATAACTTTTCTGGCGGAAGGACTGCCACCTGCTGGTCATGGAATGTAATTGCTTGGCAGCACAGCTTTAAAGGCAAATTAACGTTTTTTTACAATCTGAGCCTTCTTTCGGCAATAAAACAAGTAGTTTTACTCACCCATAGCAGTTTGGTGTCAATTGGAGCAGTATCGCAGAACTTATGTTGAGCCGTTCTGTTCTACTAATTATCCCGTATCCGTTAACATGGTGCTGTATCATATGCTCGGGGCATTACTTTGCGGTGTCCAAATAACACAAACTTTAGCACTTTTCAAATCACAGAAGATCGCTGTGCCAGGGTAGACTTTTAGTGGATTCCAAAACGGCCTGAAACCCGATATCCAGCTATAGTTTCATTTGATGACGTCATCAGAGAGGACAGTGCGCATGCGTGAACTCAGCTGTTTTGTAAACACAGCTAGTCCGAAAGAGGCTAACACCGCTCTGAACTGTTGCGATATCGGGTTTCAGGCCGTTTTGGAATCCACTCAAAGTCTACCCTGGCACAGCGATCTTCTGTGATTTGAAAAGTGCTAAAGTTTGTGTTATTTGGACACCGCAAATCAGTGCCCCGAGCACTCACGCTAACGGATACGGGATCAGTGGTAGAACAGAACGGCTCAACATAAGTTCTGCGATACTGCTCCAATTGACACCAAACTGCTATGGGTGAGTAAAACTACTTGTTTTATTGCAGAAAGAAGGCTCAGACTGTAAAAAAAACGTTAATTTGCCTTTAACCTTATCACCATGGGGACAGGCTGGTGATGCCATGATTCCAACCTACAGGTCAGATCTGTGGAAAGGTGGCCATGCTCACAGTACCAACGCATTTTAGCAATACGAAAATCTGCAATGAAATACTGCAGATGTAAGATATATTTAATGCCATACAGCGGAACATTCCAGATCATGCTACATACACCCTCTCCATGGTCTCAAAAAGTTACGTAGGGCACCTTTAAATAGGGATGGGATGAGACAAGCATCACAAGAACGGTTCCACAAGGAGTAGAAGATTTTGACGCAAATTACATCTATCAACTAATAATAATAGTATTTTTATTTATTTTATGTCATATTTGGAGGTGGTGTTGTCACGATACTAAAAATTCAACGTCAATTTCGACACTAATGAAGTTATTTCCGCACTAAATGATATTAATTTCTTTTCTATTCCCATGTGGTCTGTGGTCTTATAACTGTGTAAACTGTGTAATCCCTCAGTGGTCCTGTAGGTTCCATAGTGGTCCATGGGTGTATACTAGTCTATGTGCTCTTATACTTGCTCTGATACAGCTCAAGATCATTCTCAAGACATTCAGGAAAGGTTCATTTCTGTCCTGTCAGTGGGACTGCTGAAATTACTATCTTAGTATCTGATTTTCAATACTTTTGACAACCCTATCAGCTCCTAAAGGTGCATTGTGTACATTTCTGGTGGAGGATCCATCAAATGTTATTGCTTTGTCTGGAATGTTTCTCAGTATGGTATTAAACCCTTTTATCTTCATGGAGACCAAACCAGACCAACTTACAGGTCAGATCTGTGGAGAGGCGACCGCAGTCACCCTCAGAATGCCAATATAATAAATGTCACAGTGTGGAACATTCCAGGCAGATCAGTGGCATATCCATAGAAACAAACAGGTCATGGACCCCAACCAAAAAAGTACACCAACTCTTTTTTGTGCAAGTTAAAAGTAAATTCAAGGGGGGAAGGGGAAACTAAAGTGATCAAATTTTCCTCATATGTGGCAATTTTGTCTCTCGAGATCTTGTCTCATCCCAACCGTTAAATACACGATACCTTCACCCCAGTTCTCTGCAACCACAGTGCTTCAAACATATTAACATTTGTACAATCTTTAGAAAATTTCACATTAAAAGTCTCTCGGTTCAGTTCGTTCTGGAGTTTTTTTGTTTTATCCAGTTGTTTTTTTTCCTCAGTAAAACCTCTTGTTTCGTTCCTGCCTCTTTTGGAAGACGACGGCTCCCACCACAGCACACACCACGATGCCCAGCAGAGCGCACAGTAACAGCAAAAACACCTTCCACCCGGTCAGGGGGGTCCCACGGAAGTTACCCGTCGGATCGTCAATGTTGTCTGGAAAAGAGGAGGGGAAATGAAGTGAGAGAGAGGGACAGAAAGAGAGTGAGTGGGTGAAAGAATGAGAGCGAAAGAGTGAAAGTACGGCAGAGAGAATGGGTCAGAATGAGTGTGAGAGAGTGAGAGAAAGGGTGAGTGAGAATGAGTGCGTGAGAGAGAAAGGGTTAGTGTGAGGGAAGGAGAGAAAGGGTGAGTGAGTGTGAGTGAGTGAAAGGGTGAGTGAGAGTTCAGTGTGAGAGAAAGGGTAAGTGAGAATGAGTGTGAGAGAAAGGGTGAGTGTGAGAGAAGGAGAGAAAGGGTGAGTGAGTGAGTGTGAGTGAGTGAGTGAGTGAAAGGGTAAGTGAGAATGAGTGTGTCAGAGAGAAAGGGTGAGTGAGTGAGTGAGTGAGTGAGTGAAAGGGTGAGTGAGTGTGAGAAGGAGAGTGAGATAAATGGTGAGTGAGAATGAGTGTGAGAGAGAAAGGGTGAGTGTGAGAGAAGGAGAGAAAGGGTGAGTGAGTGAAAGGGTGAGTGAGAGTTCAGTGTGAGAGAAAGGGTAAGTGAGAATGAGTGTGTGTGAAAGGGTGAGTGAGTGTGAGAGGAGAGAGAGAAAGGGTGAGTGAGAATGAGTGTGTGTGAGGGTGAGAGAAAGGGTGAGTACGAGTGTGAGAGAAAGGGAGAGTGAGACTGAGTGTGAGGGTGAGAGAAAGGGTGAGTACGAGTGTGAGAGAAAGGGTGAGTGAGAATGAGTGTGAGAGGGTGAGAGAAAGGGTGAGTACGAGTGTGAGAGAAAGGGTGAGTGAGAGTTGAGTGTGAGAGAAAGGGTAAGTGAGAATGAGTGTGAGAGAGAAAGGGTGAGTGTGAGAGAAGGAGAGAAAGGGTGAGTGAGTGTGAGAGGAGAGTGAGAGAAAGGGTAAGTGAGAATGAGTGTGAGAGAGAAAGGGTGAGTGTGAGAGAAGGAGAGAAAGGGTGAGTGAGTGTGAGAGGAGAGTGAGAGAAAGGGTGAGTGAGACTGAGTGTGAGAGGGTGAGAGAAAGGGTACATGAGAATGAGAGAGAAAGGGTGAGTGAGTGAGTGAGTGGGTGAGTGAGAGAGAGCAGCATTTTGCATATTGTGTATGTAAGAATAAAACAATGAGGACTTTGTCCAGTTGACAAATTGAATTTCTCCTTTTATCATGGATTCTACCTGGACGACTGAGGGTCTTTTCACGAAACAATGAGGCATTATGCAGTTTTAACACATACTTCCTCCATGCAGTCCGTGTTAAAACCGCATAATTTCAGACACATATTATTCAGTCCATAGCCCATGAAAACAAACATATTTTTCCCATAGAGGGCAATCACAAACTGTTTGTGTTTGGCTGACAGGAACCTACAGTTTTCAGAACCTATTTTTAGATCACAAACTTTTTCTCAGCTCAAAATCCTTCAGTTCAGTCTTAAAAAATGAGCTTCAGCTCTAGCGCCGCTTTAGCTACTCTGGGTCTGATTGGTCAAAACAGTCACATGGTATGTAGTTGTACGTGTTCGTGTAGGACAAGAGCACTATTGCGCGTGGTCAGTGAGCAGGAGAGCCACCGGTCATAACTAGTCGCTAAAGGTTAATCTAGAGACATGGACCATTGAGCTCGGCCCATTCGCTTAAATGGATGGCCATGTTTAGGTCCCAGATCTTGGCTGTGGCTGCTCTGTGGCTCCCTCTTGTGGTTCACCTTTAGGGGACTTGAGCAGACTGACGCTGGGCTCAATCTTGGTCCAGTCCAGGTTCTCCTCCTCTGGGCTGTGCTCCACCATCAGCTGGTACAGCTTCATCGAGATGATGTCGTGGTTATCTGGAAAACAAAACAAAAGGTTGAAAATTAATAATAATACATTTTATTTCAAGGCGCCTTTCTAGACACTCAAGGACACCGCACAAAGACAATCAATTAAAAACAATTAAAAACAGTTAAAAACAGGCAGTATATACAAAATAAAACAAAGAGAATGGACAAAGCAATACAAGTAAAATGAAAAATGAATTAAGGATTTCACTGTTTGTTCACGGAGTCAGTAATCATTTAAGCAAAGCGAACATATTCATTTTACGATTAATATAATAAGTTAATAACTAAATAAGAGTACATTACTTCATTTATTTCGTACCTTTATTGGTTTAGGTCTAGTTTGAAGCTCTTACCGGACAGATCTCCAGTGGCAGCAGAGGCTCCAAAGTAATATCCTGTGGGCAGTCGGACTCCTCCAATGTCAATGCACTCCTTCCATTCGTTTTTGTCATCCACGTCCACCATCACCTGAAACACAAATGTGATCTGTAACTACAGTGCTTATGCAAGAAACAAAAACAGACACAAAGTTCATTGTCTTCTCTGTCAGTATAAGCAAACAAAAGTGAAATTATTTTATTCACAACAGCTTGTGGTGTCTTTATTCAACACCAAGGATGTGAGTGCTGTCAGTTAAAAGGACTTCAGTCGTATCTGATACCGTGAGTCGTCCTTTGGAGTATCTGATGGCGAGGTACGTGTCATATTCTCTGTTCCTGATTTCAGCAGAACATCCTCCGAGCTCTGAGGAGCGGCCATCTTTACCATGATCATAACTCACTGAGCCGTTATTCACCATGGCCGAGATGTACGGAAATGAACGCTAAACAGAGGAGTAGAGAAAGGCAAAGTTAGATGCCACAGTGTGTAAAGACCTCCTGAAAATGAATGAAATATTGAAAAATTAAAGTGAGTTCAGATTTTCAGACTACAGATAGACTCATGTATTAGCTATCTCTAGAATGCACTAGTGTGGAACATCAGAATTAAACTGGGTTCAAACCAGCACCAAACAATTACAAGAAACAACAGAACCAGCCTAAATAAACCAGGAAGTTAAAGGTAAAACTTCACAAGGTTTCTCATGAGTATTAACAGTAATGTTGGTTTCAATCATAGATCTAAGCACTGACACACAAAACATAAAACAAGCAAACATAAAAAGGTTATTGCTTTTAAAACAAAGATGACATCTGTTAGTTGAGGTTCAAACATGGCACAAAATGTGAACTGACCATTAACCACAAGGAGCAGAAATACTTAATGTCACTTGAATGATCACTTAATGTCTTCATACAGAACACGAAAACTAATTCCTGGTAGGTTTTATGATGAAAACTTTAAAGAGGGGGTATTTTATTACTTATGAGGTATAAACTGCTAACATATACAGTGCCGTGAAAAAGTATTTGCCCCCTTCCTGATTTCTGTGTTTTTTGCATATTTATCACTCAAAACATTGTCAGATCATCAAACCAATTTTAATATCACACAGAAACAACCCAAGGAAAGACAAAATTCAGTTTTTGAATGATGATTCCATTTATTAGTGCACAAAAAAAATCTAAACCTATCTGGCCCTATGTGAAAAAGTAATTGCCCCCTTAATCTAATAGCCAGTTGAGCCTCCTTTGACAGCAATAACTGTAACCAAACGTTTGCGATAATTGGTGATGAGTCTTTCACACCGCTGGGGAGGGATTTTGGCCCACTCTTCTATGCAGAATTGTTTCAATTCTGCCATATTGGAGGGTTTTCTTGTATGAACTGCCCGTTTAAGGTCACACCACAGCATCTCAATCGGATTTAAATCCGGACTTTGACTTGGCCACTCCAAAACCTTAATTTTGTTTTCTTTGAGCCATTCAGAGGTGGACTTGCTGGTGTGTTTTGGATCATTGTCCTGTTGCATGATCCAAGAGCGCTTGAGTTTGAGGGCACGAACTGATGGCCGGACATTCTCCTTCAGGATCTTCTGGTAAACAGCAGAATTCATTTTTCCGTCAATCACAGCAAGTTGTCCTGGTCCTGAGGCAGCAAAGCAGGCCCAGACCATCACACTGCCACCACCATGCTTTACTGTGGGCACCATGTTCTTTTTATCAAATGCTGTGCCATTTTTACGCCAGATGAAACGGGCTGCAGACCTTCCAAAAAGTTCAATTTTAGACTCATCGGTCCACAAAATGTTTCTCCAAAAGTCTTGAGGGTCATCAAGGTGCTTTTTGGCAAAGGTGAGACGAGCCTTTGTGTTCTTTTGTGAAAGCAGTGGTTTTCTCCTGGGAACTCTTCCATGGATGCCATTTTTGGCCAGTGTTTTTCTAATGGTGGAGTCATGAACACTGACCTTAACTGAGGCCAACGAGGCCTGTAGTTCTTTCGATGTGCGTCTAGGTTCTTTTGTGACTTCCTGAATGAGCCGTCGTCGCACTCTTGGAGTAATCTTAGTTGGTCGACCACTCCTGGGAAGGGTTGCAACTGTTCCCAGTTTCCTCCATTTTTGAATAATGGCTCTGACAGTGGTTCGCTGGAGCCCCAGAGCTTTGGGAATGGCTTTGTAACCTTTTCCTGAATTATAGACTTCTATCACTTTTTTTCTCATTTGTTCTTGAATTTCTTTGGATCGTGGCATGATGTGTTTGTTCTTGAGATGTTGTAGCCAACTTCACTTTGTTTGACAGGAACTATTTAAGTGATTTCTTGATTCAACACAGGTGGTGACAATCAGGTGTGGGTGTGGCATGTAGAACTGAACTAAGTTTTCTCAAAACTGTGGTTAGTCACAGTTAGTTTGTGATTTAACAAGGGGGGGCAATTACTTTTTCACATAGGGCCAGATAGGTTTAGATTTTTTTTGTGCACTAATAAATGGAATCATCATTCAAAAACTGAATTTTGTCTTTCCTTGGGTTGTTTCTGTGTGATATTAAAATTGGTTTGATGATCTGACAATGTTTTGAGTGATAAATATGCAAAAAACACAGAAATCAGGAAGGGGGCAAATACTTTTTCACGGCACTGTAACATATTTAGATCACCATGTTACCTTTTATCATTTTGAAAATGGTAAATTTGCCCAAAATACTTATATATGTTTTAAAAGTTTCAATTTAGATTTTGACACTCTCGAGTTTCCCCTCCCTTTGCTCTCTGCACTAAGTCACCCCTCCTTCAGAGTGATATCAACACAATCAGTGTACATTCTGCTAAAGAAACTACTGCACACCACATCAGGTTTGTGAAGTTGTAGTATATAGACCATTCTCAGCTTTCATTACTGATCACATGACTTTCACGTCGGGGACATTCGTGGGAGACATAAACAAACCACACTCCTACCCCACACAGCTGTTAGTGCACGCTATTTCTCACAAAAAAGTTATAGTACATTCCTGTTGTGCATTTGGGTGTACCAATCAACATCGCAAAGAGGGGATTTCATTTTATAGTCTGCCTACTGACCCTGAACGACACTAAATGCGTATCTGCCATCAAACAGGATCACTGGAAGCCCTCGGAGGGCTCTCATTTACGTAGCCAGCACTTTGTCGGGGGTAAGTCTAAGTCTATCTATCATCATGTCTATAACCATAATCATTGTTCTGTAGAACAATAACAACACTATTACTCTTATTATTATAGTATTCATCATGCTGCATGCTGTGGTTTTAAATTTCTCCTCTTAGAGTTTGCTAATAATTTTTGTGTCTTTTGTTTTTTACTAAATACAGGCAAAGATGATGAAGATGAGGATGTTGTATACATGTTGCACATAAGAACAACTTCACAAACCCATTGAAAAAAAAAAAAGACAGTTGGCAAAATGGTGAACCCCATACCCACCAGCTGAAACACTTCAAAGACATCCCTGTGCCCTGTCAGAGAACAATCAACTGTACGACCTACTTAAATCAACTGGTTTTGCTGAGCTGTTCTCTGGCTCCTGTTCCCAGGTATGCTCCGGAGTTTGTGCCATAATTAATTTCCCTTGATTCGCCACAACCAATGCCCAAAATGCTTGTCAAGTTGTATATCAAGTTGTGTATTATTTTTTATAATGGTTTTGTATGTTTATGGAGAACTGTCATGTGGGAGCATGGGTGACAAAGCATTGGTGGGCGGAGCATTGGACAGGATCATACAGTTAACTGTAAGGAGGGTTTAAAACCAAACCTAACTGCGGGTGTGTTGATGAACAAACATTATAACATGGGTAAAAGAATAAAAGTCAATTTTACACAGTAGGAGACCTTTAAACCTAATATTTCCATTCAAGCACAAAAAATGATAAACAAAAATAAAGGATGGTGTCTGGAGCATGCCATGAGTAAAACCTGGTCCCAAACTCACGTCGGAGGTCTCGTCATTAGAGTAAGTGTCTATAAACACGGCCAGTCCATGAAACTGGGCTTTGTTGGAGAAGACGGGTCCTGCAGAGACAGAGTCACACACACACACTTACATCCATGCCATGGAGGTCGTTACGGAACGTGTCCACAAATAAAGCCAGCCCATGGAACTTATCCTGGTTCCCAAAGACAGGGCCTGAGGGTGGAGACGAGCACAGATGAGCAACAGACAGCAGGGGTGGCAGCGAGCAAGCAGAGCTGGGCAATATCTATTTAGTATCGTATATTATTTATTAATCATCTCAGACAATACTCCATGACTTTATTTAGATTTTAAAATGTATTGTCACCTGCTTTATTCATTATCACTTTATATCTGTGTAAGACAATATTGAAAGGACTGTGCAGAATTGGAAGAAATACGGGTCATTAAGACGCATCGCACTCACTAATGTCCATTTAGCATCATAACTTATTTTATCACATGGCGATAAATTGTTTTCGTGCTGACAACAGTGCTCGCCAATGCTGCAGCTTCATGTTAACCGCACAGACAGCGGTGCTTTCTGCACTCAGGCTGTGCACACACATCCGCTGTGTTCATCAACGAATAATCCATCCATACATTAGCCGCATCGCTGTAAAAGCCGCAGGGTTCAAAGTGTTAGAAAAAAGTAGCGGCTTATAGTTCGGAAATTACAGTAGTTATTTTGGTCTTAAAGATCCCATGACATGGTACTTCTTGATGCTTTTATATGGTGCCTTAATGGTTCCCTAATACTGTAAATGAATCCTTCTTCAAAATCAACACTCAGTGCATGAGAAAGACCTCTGTACACAGACATGGTCAAAAAAATCTCTCTCTGAACACCTCATTCTGGGCCTTGTTGCTTGAATGCAAATGAGAAGGACAGAGATAGGTCAGAGCAGTGGGGGGGGGGTTCCTTGTTTTAGCGGTGCGCTGTGTGCTGGCCCCACTTCCGTGTTTTAAGAGCGGAGGAAGAAAGGAGAGCCGTTTCAATGAAAAAACACATTTTCACAGAAAATTTAATTAAACCACTGCTGTTTCAGATGTCCAGAGGCTCAGATAAAGGACATCCGAGCCTAGAAACACTCACATGTGCCTCCAGGCAAATAAAAAAACACATTTCGCATTGCGTAGCTCATTCGCGGTCCAAACTCGTGATTTACAGAGACGGTGTGTAGACATCCAGACGAGGGGGGGGTGGAACTAGCCTGGGAATTCCCAGGCCGCTTCCGTTCGTTTCGAACTGGAAGGCGGCCTGGAAACTCGTCCAAGCCAGAGTCCCAGATTTAGGGCCCCAATCAGAGAGCGGGGGAGGTGTGGCAAGACGGTGACGCGTACTACATGACAAACGGAAGCTTGTAGTTTGAACTGACAACTGACATGATTGGCTATGGACTTACGTATACGCTCAATGATAGACATTCATAACGCCCAATAAACGGCCGTTGGCAATCGCTAACCACACCTCCGCTACGGGATTTTTCGAAGCGAGTTTCCAGACCCATATCTCACTTGTGATATGGTCAGGTGTTAACCAGACTAGGGTGGAACTGCATTTTCCTTGTGACGTCACAAAGTTTCTTTGTTCAGAATCGCCCGTTTGAGCTGTGTTTTTTTCAAACACAGAAAAGGACCGCAAATGCTCAGTTTACACATTTCGCAACTTTTAGCCATTGGGGGGGCCTAAACAGGGTAGGGGAGCTCACATTAACGTTCAAAAACCTCAGAAAGTGAAAATTTCATGCCATGGGACCTTTAAGATGTTTGTTTTAACCCCCTCTATGTGGTACTGGTATTTTTATTTCACAATTTTGTCCATTAATAAGTTTTTTTTCTGAATATGGAACTCAAATTCGCCCCATAACTGCTAGCCACAACAAGCTGCATTTGACTGGAACTGAACGCTAAGGGTGACGTCACACTCCCTTAGTCCATTTCTTTATAGTCTGTGACAGTGATAGTGTTCCATGGTTCTTTTGTTTACTTTTTAAATTGTATTGACATTTAAATAAATAATATAAATGCAATTATATTATACTAGCAGAACAACATGGAACAGTTGTACATATTGCTCAGCTCTAGTTGACAATGAACAAATCAACATGGACAAAATAAAACAGTGCAAAATAAGGAGATGATAAACATTAAATGCCTTCTATTTTCAATCACAAAAACAAAACACTTTAGAGGAGGTGAATAAGCAGCGTGTAATGAGATGTGTTCAGATCATGTATGTAGTTACATACACCGTGAAGCACACAGACATGTACCTGGGTGCAGCCGGTCTCTCGTGTACCAGATAGCGATGCCGTCTCCGTGAAGATTCTTCTTCCCCGAACCGTGAACTTTGAACTGGACATGCATCTCCCAGTCCTTCAGGTAACATGGCTGCAGCCAAAAAAGAGAGAAACAAAACTATCAGTGGTTTCAAAAGCTTTAGTGTGTTATTTGCATTAGATAAGGGGTAGGTCAACAACAGTCAAAACTCACAAAAGAAAATGGTAATAAAGGAGTGGTAAAGTAAATACAGTAATAATAATAAAGTAAGGTGGTAAAAGAAGTTGTACAAGGTCCATCCCTAGTTTAGACTGTAAGAGAATTAAAGGACACCACAGACTACAGGATTTTTCGATGTTAAACAATTTTTAAACGTGTGACAAACACGCACACCACAGACACGAGGAGAATCTTATGAGACTTAAAATCTCCCATTGCAAAGACTGCAGCAAGATATGGCTGCAGACCACAAGTATAAAGTTGTGAGCGCACCTCACGTCAGCCGTTTCCTGTCTACAGTAAAACCACTTCCTTTGAGACTCTTAAAGGTCCCATGGCATGAAATTTTCACTTTCGGAGGTTTTTGAATGTTAATGTGAGCTCCCCTACCCTGTTTACCCCCCCCATGGCTAAAAGTTGCGAAATGTGTAAACTGAGCATTTGCGATCCTTTTCCGCGTTTGAAAAAAGACAGCCCAAACGGGCGATTTTGGACAAGGGAATTTTCTGACGTCACACTCGGGAAAGGTTTCCACCCCCTCTGTCTGGATGTCCATCCCTTCTCTGAAAATCACGCCCAGAGAGTTTGGACCAGTCCTTGCGCAAACGCTACGAGCTACGAGCTGCTAGTTGCGGATGTCCTTCATCCGAGCCTCTGAAACAGCAGTGGTTTAATTTTATTTTCTGTGGAAATTTGCCTACACGTAAGAGTGTTTTTTATCATGAGACAATACAGAGCTGGACTTGCAAATCGCTTATCCGCGTCTCCCCTCCTCCGATACACATATAATATGGAACACACAGCGCACAGCTCAGAGCGCTAAACCAGGAAACAGTGGCGTATTTGGCCACACCCCCCACCTGCCTGCACTGGCCCGTCTCTGTCCTCCTCATTTGCATTCAAGCGACACGCCCAGAATGAACTGTCTAAAAGACACAAGTCTCCATAGGCCTCACTCCAAGAGGCTCTCTCATGCACCAAGGCTTGATTTTGGAGAAGGATTCATTTACAGTATTAGGGAACCACTAAGGCGCCATATAAAAGCATCAAGAAGTACCATGTCATGGGATCTTTAGGTGTTCAAAAGATCAGAGCACTGCACTTCTAGTTTAGATACAAGTCAAAACTGTGTTGTTATTATTATTTGTGAAATGTGGTGCAATACTTCAGATACATGATTTTAATCAGGGATGAAAGTGGCCAATTATGAAAAAAGCGGAAAGTCACGCGCCCTGTACTTTTGTTTCTGAATACGGGACGATTACATTTTTCAACGGACGGTTGGCAACCCTAAACACAATTATACATATATAATGCACACCCAAAATTTCCAACGTATTTGGAAAAAAAAAAAAAAAAAATTACCACGCGGCTAAAAAAAAGCGGAGATCCGCTAAAAAGCGGAACTCTTTCATCCCTGTTTTAATACACAGAAGACTGGAGCTAACCTACACAGGAAGTAGAGTCTCGATTGCTAATCTGTAGGTTCACCCAAATCCTGGTCTATAATTTGAATCTCTAGGACCATAGATAGCAATAGTGATGAACAATTTAAAAGCAAAATGTTACATTTTTTAGCGGAAAAACATTCAAAATGTTGCATATAACAGAAAGCGTGCATCTAATCATAAAGCATACTAACATACTAACGCACACTTTCTGAACGTCAGACAGTAAAGGTCTGACATTCAGAAAGTGTTGTTAGTATTACCGTTACGTCACGATTGTGAGCTCTTATAATAAATATCATCGTGGTGAACAATTAGGATGTGCAGAATGCATTTAAGAGGGGAATAACTTTGGACCACTGCAAACTGTTTGAAATGATCAAGTTCTGTTTTTCACGTTTTGTCAAAATCTGTTACACCATCGTTAAGTGTGTTTACGTAATGATCTGAATAAATTAGTATTATGAGAACGTTTTCTGACCACAATGTTCCAGATGGAGCCCTGTTTGCTGCGCTCGTCTGGAGTGAGTCGGACATAAGAACTGGTCACCAGAGTGCTGCCCCAGAAGTCCCACTGACTGCCCACACCTGCAGAGACACACAGGGGTAACAGACAGACAATTCATCATATTCAAGGGGGAGGGACAATGTATAGAGACTCATCAAAACACATCAAAAACAGTCAGATTATAGTTAAATGGGGGGGGGGGCAAGTTTCACATCTGCCATCAATTAAAAAAAATAAATAAATAATAATAAACTCAGAGTATCTTTGAATATTCTTGCAAATACTTAGGATTATACAACTATATAATAATTATTATTATATTATACAATTTAATCTAAAGTTTTATTATTTCTACGATATCAACCAATAACTTTTGCATAGACACAGGGTTTCTCAAGTGAGGAAACAGTTAATTTGTCAGACTCAGAGATAAGAGGGGACTGTAAGTCATCTGGGCACGCCTCATAATCAGTGTTTTTCAAAGGTTTAATAAAAAAAAAGTTTAAGTTGTCAAGTTAGAGCAATTATACTACTATATACTATATTATAACTATTTGGCTGTTAAGGATGTTCGAACTTAACACTAAGTTTTAGTAACATTCTTATGGAATTACTGCGAGCAATGAATGTTGTAAAAACAGCACAAGCATTCCATGTTTGCCCAAACTACAGGGTTAGCAGCTTTTATAAAATATACAAGGGTCATACACAGGGGAACTTATTATGTGATGATTTTGTTACTTCAATATAATAATGGATCAGTTTTATGCAGCGCTTTTTTGGACACTCAAAGATGCTTTAAATATATTTATATTTTTAGGGAGCCAAGCACCGAAGGTGCTTAGGCACCCTATAGGAATTGCTTTGCGTTGCCTAGCAAGTTGCCTAGTAAGTTGCCTAGTAACCCTTTGATCTTTCCTTTGATGTTCTGGTCTCATGATTATTATTATGAATCTTTATTCTTTCTTCAATGGGAGTCTATGGCAACCCCTAGAAACGTCTGGTAAAAAGTTGTGAAATTTGGCATGCACATTCCAGCCAGTCTCCTCATTACCCACAGCAATTTATAGGCCCCCAGCCCCAACCGTCTAGCGGCACCAGCAGGTCAAAGTTGCAGAAATTTGTCAATTGCCTAGCAACGCACCTAGCAACCTTTGATCTGATCTTTTAATTTCTTAATTAATTATTTTTTATGTTTTATTTTGTATTTATTTGCTTATTTATGTATTTTATTAATATATTATTATTATTTATTTTTTTATTATTATTATTTTAATCATAGTGCAGGCACAAACTTACGGAGCCCAGGAAGTGACATAGGTGAATAAATAAAATAACAAGGTGTGGGAACGAGTTAACAAGGTGTGGGAACAAGTTATAAGGTGTGGGAACAACTTATAAGGTGTGGGAACAAGTTATAAGGTGTGGGAACAACTTATAAGGTGTGGGAACAAGTTATAAGGTGTGGGAACAAGTTATAAGGTGTGGGAACAACTTATAAGGTGTGGGAACAAGTTATAAGGTGTGGGAACGAGTTAACAAGGTGTGGGAACAAGTTATAAGGTGTGGGAACAAGTTATAACTTGTGGGAACAACTTATAAGGTGTGGGAACAACTTATAAGGTGTGGGAACGAGTTATAAGGTGTGGGAACAACTTATAAGGTGTGGGAACGAGTTATAAGGTGTGGGAACAACTTATAAGGTGTGGGAACGAGTTATAAGGTGTGGGAACAAGTTATAAGGTGTGGGAACAACTTATAAGGTGTGGGAACGAGTTAAAAGGTGTGGGAACAACTTATAAGGTGTGGGAACGACTTATAAAGCATATATATACCTCGTTGCCTACACACGTACACACAGGCTGTAGTTCACCATGGTAGCTCCGGAAATACTAGACGCTATTTTATTATATTTTAATATTGGACTCAGATACACAGAAATCCTCCATGCACTTGCATTCCAACATGGCTTTATTTTAAGTCTGAGACACCTGAAGAGAGTTCTGAGAGAGAATGGGCTTCGCCGTCGTAGTTTTTCTGACCTAGGAACGACTATAGATTTCATTATCAGCCAACTAAACAGCCAAGGTCGCCTCCACGGGTACCGCTGGATGCACGCAAAGTGCCTGGAACATGGAATTCAGGCAAAAAAAGAGGATGTACGGGTTATTCTTCAACTACTGGACCCAGAGAGTGTTTCGCTACGCCGTCGTCGTAGACTTCAGCGCAGACAGTACTTTTCCAAAGGACCAAATTTCATTTGGCATGTCGATTCTTATGACAAACTAAAACCGTTCGGAATCTGCATAAACGGATGCATAGACGGGTTTTCCCGTAGGATCGTCTGGCTGAAAGCTGCACACACAAGTAGTAACCCGCGAGTGATTGGCAGTTACTATGTGGATGCAGTGGAGAGGTTAGGTGGCTGCCCGAGAATCGTACGAACTGATTTTGGAACTGAGAATGTGACTGTGCGAGACATCCAGAAGTTCTTCAGACGTGACGGAGAAGACGACAGGGCTGGGGACCGAAGCTACATCTCCGGGGCCAGCACTGCAAATCAACGTATTGAGTCTTGGTGGGGTCAGTTGCGTAGACAAGGCGCTGAATACTGGATCGAGTTCTTCGGAGAGCTGAAAGACGAGGGACTATTTGGTGGTGATTTCCTGGACAAGGCATTGGTCCAATTGTGCTTTAAAAATCTCATCCAGGTGTGTATTTGTGTTATGTGTTCACATAGGCTAGCCTAATGCATTGTGTCACCCCCCAAATGGAACGCATTCTTCCCCCAAAAATAGACAATTAACTTACGACATCCTCTTATAAATATGATATGCTGCGGTGATAAACACATCTGTATCATTTTGTTAAACTTAAAGTTATGGGTGACAGATGACTTCTAGGCCTACTCCCCACAGTGTGCGCCGTGTTTACGCAGAGACTGATCAACTGTCTGTGACAGACAGACATAGACAGACAGACAGCACCTGCTATTCGCCTATATCTGTTGGTGGCATATCCTCAGATCTCCATAAATAAATAGGCTACTCACCGCATTATAGGCCTAGTCCAACTCACAAGGGTAGCCTACTCTGCAATCACAGTTACAGACAGCGCTTAAAAGTAGGGATAGTTAATTTTCTGCATTGTTATTGATGAGCCGAGACCGGATCATCAATAAAAATCACATTGGTTTCAATGTGAAGAATCCATGCGCTCTGCATTTGGAACCCTCACCCTCGGTGAAACGGGGCCGGATGCGTTCCTGTTTTGTTTAGGCCATTTCCAATATTCATTTCAACTTGTTTCACAGGAAGAACTGAATGAAGTCATGGCTGTTTGGAATGCGCACCGGATCCGACCGTCGAAGAACCCAAACTGTCCCAGCGGGATCCCAAACGCCATGTTTATGGTGCCTCAGCTATGGGGGACAGATGACTTCATGGTCTCACCAAGCGATGCTGATCTTCAAACAGCCAAAGATGCATGCACGTTCCTTACTGCAGTACCTTGTGACGAAGATGTTTTGGACCTATCTGTAACCATAATGGATGAGCTGAATTTGAGTTTTCCCAGTGAGAGACACCAGGCTGTAGAACTATACATTGCACTCAGGGATGCTATCCGCTTGCAGATGAATGCATAGACCAAGTTATGATACGATTTGACTCCCTGGTTCTCTGTTACAGACCAGCACTGTCTTTATAGAGCAACTGGCTCATAATGCTAATGCTACAGTGATTGTTCAAATACCCCTTCTTTTTGTATTCTGCAAAATGTTCAAAGGTCTTTGTAATAAATAGTTAAAATATCAATGAAATAGTTGTCATTGTGGTGTTAATATGTTAACAAACACAACACAATAAAAAACAGATACTATATGTTTTATACAGCAAACCCTTTCAACAATAAAACTTTTTTTCAGTTAAATTATTTCAGCTAAATAAACAAAACAATTCAACAATACTTTCAATGTGAAGGCAATATTCATCATATAACATCGTAAGCAATCAATGTTCAAATAGTATCTCTCAACCCCTTTTAAAAGGCTGTGTTGATTAATATCTGAACTTAATGAATCTTCTTAAATTAGAAATTGAGGAAGAGAAACTAAATTAAGTCAGCACATCAATAGTATTTGCAACCTTTGTGCTTCCCTGCTCGGTAGCCTATAGTTCTTCAAACTAACAACTGAATTTGAACAATTAAACATATAAATAATACTTCAAACATCTTTGGCAAGTGGTACAAAGCAGACTTGCCGAGAACCAAGGCACCTGAGTAAAAATAGCAGCAGTCTGGAACTACATCTTAAAGGGAAAGTGCGTTTTTTTTTTTTTTTTATGTTAATCTGTATGGGTTTCCTTCTAAAAGTTACGTGTGTTGACACCGGCTTACCTCTGACAGTCTCCGCTCAGCCCGGTTCGACTCGCGTTCTGGAGCCCACGTAAGTAGGTCCGGTAAGTTCACTGGAACATGAAATAAAGTTTGTTTTTCTTCTCAAAACAAAACATTTGTCCGAAAGGTGATATATTTGCGTCCCAAACAGTTGTCAATGAAACATCCAGCAGCGTAGTTAGCATTCACATATTGTCTCTCCACTCGTATCACTGCGCCCACGTTAACTCTATCAGCCTGTTCACCTTTAGCGGAAGTATACGGCGGATGCGGTCCGCCGCAAGCCGAAGTTTACAAATAAACAGGCTAATAGAGTTAACGTGGGCGCAGTGATACGAATCGAGAGAGACAATATGTGAATGCTAACTACGCTGCTGGATGTTTCGTGGACAACTGTTTGGGACGCAAATATATCACCTTTCGGACAAATGTTTTGTTTTGAGAAGAAAAACAAGCTTTATTTCATGTTCCAGCAAACTTACCGGACCTACTTACGTGGGCTCCAGAACGCGAGCCGAACCGGGCTGAGCGGAGACTGTCAGAGGTAAGCTGGTGTCAACACACGTAACTTTTAGAAGGAAACCCATACAGATTAACATTAAAAAAACAACACTATCCCTTTAAAGTGTGACACGTTTTAGGCAGAGCAGAGGTTGTGTAAATGGTTGTATGCTACATAGATGCATCAAAAGAAAATGAATAAACTCAAAATTACAACCTGTCTGTAATAAAAAAAAATACATGTCCATAGACTACAACTCCATAGCTTGTCCTGAATATGTGATTTTCAAACTTGTTTCAATCCTTCTTCTCCAGTAGAAGATCGGCTCGGAAGATCAGCTTGCTCTTCAGTAGTCAGCAGTCTGGAACCTGACAACAATCACACAACACACAAAATACTGATCTGTTGAATACGGTTACAAACATAGCTACAGTATATAATAACCTCACTGATTATTCATTCTCAGAAGACAGCATATACTTACTTGATGTTTAAGCAATGTCCATAACCCAGATCGAGTTGTTGAAGATGATATCAAAATCATTGCGGAGGTCTGGGAAGTTTTGATATTGCACTGGTACCACCAGATTGCATCCACATGTATGGGCTGTTGGACGGCATTGGAAATCACTGGTCTCTGAAAAGGTCACGGTGATGTCTTTTCCAAATAGAAGATCAGCTCCAGTACAGAAGCGGAGGGAGAGCTTTAAAGTGCGGTCATCTGTCTCCTCAATATATCTCTTAATGTGTCGTGCCACTCTGCGTTGTGGGGCACTCATATCTTGTGGAAACTTAAGGATTTTTCCCACACGTGTAGGTGTTGGAACTCGCTCTAGCATGATCTCTGCTAGTCTCTGTGGTGTCAAGGTTTTAGCTAGATCGCTCAGAATAGGCCTCCAAGATTCAACCACAAACATGGGTGTTTGTATGAGTGCTTTGTGACCCAACTGTGACAAAAGTGCTGAAAGATTTTCTTCTGTGGGATTCTGGTGACAATCATGTGCATCTAGGACATCAAGGAGGTCGTCTGGCTCAACAGATTGAAAGTTGTCCAATGCCTGCTCAAGGGTTTTCTTCTGTCCTATCGAAATGTAGTGCATGAATGAATCTCTGACACTGCTGTAGGTCTTGCCATAAAAGGCTTCCTCCAGAAATGGAAGGGAAAATTCTATAGGGAAATACCCCACTGCAAGCCAACCTTTAACAAGAATTCTTGCAACAGTTTGCCATTCGTGCTCTTGATATTCATGTCTTAAGAAGGGGACCTTGACATCTGTACCTAAAGTGCACTTGCTGTAAAATTCTTTCCAGAAGTCACATAAGCAGTCACGGAAAACACCAGAGCCATGTCCTGGTTCCAACTTTCCATTGGGAAGTTTCATGCGGACAGACAATTCTTTCTCCATAATTGCTGGGTCACTGAATATGTTCATTAGGTCAGTGAGAACGAATCCTCTTCGCACTACAATCAGCTCAGTATCATCAGGGATAGTGTCTTCCAGATCCTGTGATTCACTAAATCCTGCTCCAATTATGACCTCACTATCAGTATCAGAAGAGATGCTCACATCGATTGGACTGCTGTGTGCATTGCTGTCCTCCTCAAGTAGCTCCCCCTGGAGTGTCTCCTGCCTCACATTGATGGGATTTCTGTGTGCATTGATGCCCAGTAGCTCCTGGATACTGTCTCTTTGTTCAGATGTCTGGTGGGATCTCGGGAGGGTGCTCTGCCTCACACTGGTCGGACTTATGTTTGCAGTTATGCTCTCAATTATCTCCTGGATATTGTCTCCTTGTTCAGATGCCCTGTGGGGTTCCAGGGGGGTCCCCTGCCAGTGGTCCATCTGTCCATCAGTGGTGGCATGCCAGTGGTCCATCTCCGTGTCCTGGATTGACTGTAGTTGCTGGTTCATCCACTCTCGTGGATCGTCATTCTCCAAGTCAAAAGTTCCCTCATCTAAAATCTCAAATGTAATCAGCTGCTGCTTCTCATCCTGGAGTACAGATGACACAGCCTCAATCTTTGGTTCGTCTTCGTCTACTATAATATAAGAATGCTCGATGTGCTTTGGCTTTGTGAAAAGATACACCCTGAGGAGTCTCACCTTAGTTGCTTCGTATAAGTCTTCGACTGTACATTCTGGGTCAAGAATTCTGTGAGAGGTATCCCTGACGGTACAGTGCACATCATTGAGTTTGACCTTAAAAAGGTTAGCCTTTCCATCTGGGAAGAAAAGGTTTTCTGCCTTTACTTTGAGTTCCTCTACTGTTGTCAGTCTATCTACTTTTTCATCCCTTGTTCCTCCTCCTTTTGACTGTCTAACTTGCTTAAATTCCTTGTCTTTGTCATTATACATCATCCATCCAAGTTGCACTTTCCTCTCCTTCTTCTTAGCATTTGTGTTTCCAATGAATTTCTGCGAAAGTTTACTTTTCTTAACTTCGATGGAATTTGGATTAGGGTTACAGATTTTTGATCTTAGTCTCTCCAACAAGTGACTCTTTCTGTCTGTGTTTCCACCGTGACTCTTCCTGTCTGTATTTCCATCTGTAGATTGTTGCTTACGACAGAAGGCCAACACAGCCAATCTATCACCATAGTGGGGGATATACTTAGCTAGATTGTCATCTGACATCAGTAGAATCACAGAGACATCAATCTGTGGAAAATAAAGGGTTTGTATAGTTCAACTCAGAAAATGTAATGTAAAACAATCTGTTTATTACAAATAGGTCATACTTTTTAACTAATACGATAGTATTGTAGCTAATATTATTGTAATTTGAACAAAAACTACAGAAAAGTGAAAAGTAAAGGTTAATTTTAAGTACAAAATAGGCCTAATTAAACAAAAACAAAAAAAAGCTTCTCAGAACCAGGGATGTGCAGTTTCTATTTATACTATAAGGCAGTGTTCACCAACCAGGGGTACAAGTACCCCTAGGGGTACGCGAGCACACTGCAGGGGGTACTCGGCAGTGTCACTGCCAGGTGCAGGGGGAGATTTTTTTTTATTTTTAATTCTAATTTGAGTAAATTTGAGTTAAAGAAAAGAGAGAAAATGCCTGAGAATTAAAATTTCAAATTAAGGAGATGAAATAAAATGATTTTCATTTAATAATCCGTTGTGTCACGTTCTACTTTTGGAGAATTATGAACACGTATGAGTGAGGGGGTACTCAAGGGATGACAAAAAGGCTCATGGGGTACACAAGACAAAAAAAGGTTGGGAAACACTGCTATAAGGTAAACAACAAAATCTTAGTTTGTCAGAAATCAAGATTTAAACCATGTTATTTATCAAGAAATCCATAATAAACAAAACTTTAAGAAGTAGCTCTCAACATGCAACTCATTGTGAGCTTGTAGATCTGCTATTTTGGGTTACTTTGGGTCACAGGGAGACCTATTCTTTAATTTAATTAATTATTTGAATAAATATGTATAATAAAACATTTTAAAATGCCAAAGACAATTAGTAGATGTATTTCTTAAATATCAGTGAACATATGAATATATGTTTGAAAATGGGTAAAGTTCCGCTTTAAAGAGAAATTCCAGACCAAAACACATAAGGCCTGAATCTGCCTGTAATAATGTCCCAAAATACCTGAAACAGTTGATTTGTTTCATATTGTTGCCCCATATTTCATTCTTCTGCCCTCTCCCCACAGCTAACATGCAGTTATAATGAGAGTCAATGATCCTTAGGCTAGTGTGGGTATTTTCGTACCTCCAAACACAATTGTCAAGATACTGACACATGTGCAGTTTGTCACTTTTGGGCTGACATTCATACAAATCTAACCTGTATTTTGACCAGGCATAGAGATGTAACTTGCTAGAGCTGTATGAACGGAAGCACAAAAGTGACAAAGTATACATGTGTGAGTATCTGGACACTAAGAATGTACAATCCATGAAAAAGAAAGTGAGTTTGGAGGCACAAAAATACCTGCACGAGCAGGACCATTGAGTCCCTAACTGCATTTTACCTGTGGGGAGGGGTCAGAAGAATAGAATATGGGGCAACTATGAAACAAATCAACTGCATCAGGTATTTTGTGACAGGAGGATTACAGGCCATACGTGTTTTGGTCTGGAATTTTCCTTTAAGTCTTAATTGCGTCACTTAAATTATACATAGGCCTATGAGAATCGGCAAATTGTGTTATATTGTCTGTATCCTTTGGTTTAGAGACCATAAACAATTATAGAATAAAGCTGCATTTTGTTTCTGTGACTCTTGGTACTGAAACTTCTCGATTTAATAAAATAATTGATTAAATCATAGCTTATGCTTATACCCATCAGTGATAAATGTACCTTGTCTTCGAGAATCCTGGCAATCCTTGCCTCATCAATATTTCTTTCCCTCAGGACCTCTATTAGAGGGTTGAAGTTCTCCATGCCCCTAAAGAAAAGAAACAAGTTACAAACCAAGTTTAACAATTTTTATGATTTTGTAACTATATAAATGTATTACATTATATATAGGCTACAAAAGCCTACATAGCACAATTGATAATTTCAACAGCCCAAATTAGAGCACAGCCAGCACTAAAGATGAGGGGTGTGTTTCCCACTTAAGTACTACTTAAGCCTATTAGTACTTAAGTTCACACGTAACATCATTGTAGAGTCTACCGAGCGTTTCCCGAAATCATCTTAGCTAAGAATCATCGTAGGATCACACGTAACTCTAAGTGTGGTCTGGAGTAGTCTTAGAGTAGTCTTAGCGTGAGCTAAGATTGATCTTAACCCTTAAATGGTTTATGTGCACCAGGAGATACATACATTTTAACACTCTATAAAGAGCATTATAAAAAGTTTTCCCCAAATACAGTTATCATTTATCAAAAGTCTGATCTGTTGGTAGTATGTAGGTCATATTACTTTTTTCACATTATAAGCCGTCATTTCATTCAGGCTGGTTACAGTTGAAGATGGATGCCATTTTTTTTTAAACCATAGTGTGTATGATGTAAACAAATGCATAAAATCCATAAATTCCTTTATAGAACTATAATATTAACATAAAGTATTGTTTATGAACATAGCTGGAACTTTGTTATGAAGAAAAAAAATGTCAAAACTTGTTTATGGAGTCAGTTACATCACCTTAAAATGCATGTAACCACAGGATACATTGACCAGTTAGGGTAATAACATGTACAGTATCTATGCAATTTTGTATGGGATTATACAAATTGGCCTAAAACATCATGGTAAGCTTACATGCAGTTCAGAGGGGATGTTACTAGTATTAAGTGTATATAATATGTCATTTTAATCATTTATTACCCCAAATGGTATTATAGTTTGACAATTTTATGGAGAAGAACAGGAAATGAATGTAATTGAGGACTTCCCTGCTAGTGCATCAGATTCAGCAATATAATATAATATAATATAATATAATATAATATAATATAATATAATATAATATAATATAATATAATATAATATAATATAATATAATATAATATAATATAATATAATATAATATAATATACATACTGTAGCTATATAACTGCTTATTTGACCAAATTCATCACATAAAACAACAAGGATGTCCTGCAGGAGCTAGCATGGAGATTTAACATCACAGACGGCACTCTTTGTTTAACAGTAGGCCTACCTTCAATGCAAAATGAGTATGCTAGTATGAAGTATGAAAAATGCATAACTTAATTACCGTTCTGTTGTGGAAGTCCGTAAAGAAGAGTTCCATGGATGTGCGCCTTCCTTCTGCATCTTTCGTTGCACACGTTTGCATTGTGCATGTCATTCCCAGTTCCACATCATGGAAAGTCACGCCTTGGATATAAACCGAGGGAACGCGTTTTCACGCGTTATAACCCGTGCACACGGCTTATAACTTTGTAACTCGTTCGCGCACCTTGCTAAGTCGTGCGCACGCGTTGTTAAGTCGTGCACACGGCTTATAACTTTGTAACTCGTGCGCGCGCCTTGCTAAGTCGTGCGCACGCGTTGTTAAGTCGTGCGCACGCGTTGTTAAGTCGTGCGCACGGCTTATAACTTTGTAACTCGTGCGCGCGCCTTGCTAAGTCGTGCGCGCGCTTTGTTAAGTCGTGCGCACGCGTTGTTAAGTCGTGCGCACGCGTTGTTATTTTATTTATTCACCTATGGCCCTTCCAGGGCACGGTACAAACTAGAGTCTATCTCAAAACTTAAAAGATGTCCACTATAAAGGACACAAATGAATGGGCGGGTCTCAGGAGGATATGGTAGCTAAGAACCCTTGTTGTATCCCTTTTCTTTTAATTTCATTTCTACTTCTACCACTTTCACACTGATTAAAAACAAGAAACAAAAGAAACTAGAAACTGAAACGCCATCGCTGTAGCTGTGACTAAAGGCTGGCAACTTGACAACGAAGTAATGTGGTTGTTGGTCACTTACAGCGCTAAAAAAACGCATTTATTATAATTTCACAGGTATGTAGGTATGTATTTGTGATTTGAAACGCAGAACATCCCGAGCTGAGGTTTGTTATCCGCGGCTGAGCCGAGCACCAGCACCTGCGCTCCACTCTTACCCTGGTACGGCTTCATGAGGGAATGCTCCCGCTTCAGGTGCTCCGTGTTCCCGTCTGTGATGTCTCCGATCACCGGCCCAAACCAGGCCTCCAGGAGAACCAGCGCGATGCAAAAACATGCCACGAATCTCCGCATTTCGGCTTGTTTTTCGTGGGAAACCTTTCAAAACATGTCAGCTTCTTCAAACTCCGATAGAGACGGTCCGTTCACTGTAATACTCCGTGTGGATAGCAACAACAATATTTCTGTTCCTACTTTTGACTTAACTGACTGGTTTGTTATTTTCATATCAATATTCTTAATAAACCTCCAAAACATCTCAACTAAATATTGTACTACTAATATAGATACATTGTTGTCTAGAATTAATATCTGATACGTGGGGAAATAGAAAAGTGGTCTGTGTTCCACTCGGAGTCATTTTGTAAACGGAAAGAGTCACAACAACCAATCAGAAAAAAGCACATCGCCATTTCAGCCAATCAGAACGATTGTAGTTATAGAAGTCCCCACAAGATGGGGACGTAAGTTCAGAATACATTTACAAGTAAAAGACAAAACTAAAATTAAAAACTAAATTATTATTATTATTATTATTATTATTATTATTATTATTATTATTATTATTATTATTATTATTATTATTATTATTGTTGTTATTGTTATTATTGTTATTATTATTATTATTTTCTATTTGGAGGTAAATGAACACCTTAGCGTTTACATTTTGTTAATTTTATTTTTATTCATATTTTTGTAACATGTCCTCTGTAATGGACTGTAACATTTGTAACACATTTTTTCGGTCGGTTTTACAATTGCCTCATAAAGTTTTTAGACTCTTTTTTAATTAATTAATTAATTTATTCATTTATTTTCATTTTTTAAATTTTTTATTTTTTATGTATTATTTATTTACTTATTCATGTATTTTATTTATATATTTTTTATGTTTTATGTCAGGGGTGTCAAACATGCGGCCCAGGGGCCAGATCCGGCCCTCCAAGACCTTTAATCTGGCCCTTGGCTGATTTTCTATTAAAATATTTTAATTATATTTTAATTTTCTATTAAAATATTGGTAATTTTCTGAGCCTCTTTCCTGTGCAGTTTAGCATAGCAGCGTCTCCGGTGCCTCTGTGCGTGGCCCCTCCCACTAGAGCAGCACAAATGAAGACTCACCTCTTTCCAAATGCTCTTAAAGGACCATCGTTTTGACTGTTGACCGTGACACCCTCATCAGCAAAATGTCAAAAATGAGAAAAGTGGACGCCAAGTGCAGGATTTTCCAAGAAGAATTGACTAATTCCTACTTGTTTATGGAGGTGAATGGGAAACCTGTATGCTTGTGTTGAACTTGCATTTTTCTTAAAGGTCCCATGGCATGAAATTTTCACTTTCTGAGGTTTTTTAACGTTAATGTGAGCTCCCCTACCCTGTTTAGCCCCCCCCCCCCCCATGGCTAAAAGTTGCAAAATGTCTAAACTGAGCATTTGCGGTCCTTTTCTGCGTTGAACAAGGCAACTTTCTTACGTCAGATCGAAAAAAGAAATGCAAATGCAGTTCCACCCCCGTCTGTCTGTACTCAGCGTCTCTGTAAATCACGCCCAGAGAGTTTGGACTGCGGAGGAGCTACGCAATGCGAAATGCATTTTTTTTATTTGCCTGGAGGAACTTGCGAGTGTTTCTAGGCTCGGAAGTCCTTTATCTGAGCCTGTGGATATCTGAAACAGCAGTGGTTTAATTTTATTTTCTGTGGAAATGTGTTTATTTTTCAATGGAACGCTTCTTATCTCTCCCTCCGTGCAAAAACACGGAAGTGGGTCACAGCGCACAGCTGAAAGGGAAAGAGCAGAGAGTTTGGCCACGCCCCCACCCCCTACTATAGGCCATCTCTGTCCTCCTCATTTGCATTCAAGCAACAACGCCCATAATGGACTGTTCCAGAGTGACATTTATGACTCTTTCTCATCTTATCTCTGTTTCTCATGCACTGAGTGTTGATTTTGAAGAAGGATTCATTTACAGTATTAGGGAACCATTAAGGAGCCATATAAAAGCATCAAGAAGTACCATGTCATGGGATCTTTAAAGTTTCAGGTTGTTCATAATATTATAATATTTTGTAAACGAAAGAGTTCATCAAATAAAAAAGACTTCTGTAATAGATATAGAATAGATGAATGAATGAATGAATGAATGGATTGCTATTTTTGGGGTATATTTGCCATGAGTTTTCTGATCCGGCCCCTTTGGGATTAAAGTAGGTTGGATACGCCCCCCGGACCAAAATTAGTTTGACACCCCCTGTTTTATGTATTTTATGTATATATATTTTTTTATTTTTGATGTATAATAATAATAATAATAATAATAATAATAATAATAATAATAATAATAATAATAATTATTATTATTATTATTATTATTATTATTATTATTATTATTATATTTTTTATTTATTTATTTTTATCATAGTGCAGCCACAAACTAGAGTCTATCGCAAAACTTAAAAGATGTCCACTATAAAGGACACAAATGAATGGGCGGGTCTCAGGTTGCCTGGAAGAATCCATGACTCATCGCTGTACCAGCGAGTGAGTCTGGTAACACTTGGTCCAAAATGCGCTGCGGTTGCGCGTAGACAGACAGCTAAGTGAACCAATCAGAGATTGCGCCATCTTGATTCAAAACTGAGGCGGAACTTCCGCTGCCTAAGAGTGACTTTGCGGGCAAAGGCGGGTGCACTGACGTCACCATCTTTGAACGAATCAGAATCGCGGAGTCCGTTGTTAACCGGAGGAGCGAGGGTGGATAGAGGGTGTCCAAATGGTATCTCGGTGTATAGGAAATACAGAGAGATATCATTTGGCTGGCCAGGTAAGGTCTCAGGAGGATATTAGAATCAATGTGTCAGTTTACCAAGGATGAAATGAAATCAGTTTAAATCATAGCCTAGTTGAATCCTAATAAAATAGTCTTTGTTATCATTACATTCATCTGAAGTAAATGTGGTCTACAACTGTCTTATATCTTTATTATTTATTAAAAGCAGTGTTGTTTTCAGTCATGTAAAATAAAAATGATTATGATTATGCAGCTCACTTCTTTTAAAGTTTTAGTAGGTCAAGGTCAAGTCAAGAACTTCAGAACTTTTTCCATCAATATGTTTTATGTGATATTGTGGAATTATAGATTTAACAGTATCACAAGCAGGAGGCCCTCCTCCAGGCCAAGTAAGAGGTTTGTGGAAATGCAAGCCTGCTCACAGTATGTCTATGCTTTTCAGTCCATCCATAATGAAAAAAAAAGTGATTTTATTTTAGTCTATTATCAGTCACATCATTTCATAAGATAAGATAAGATAAGATAATCCTTTATTTGTCCCACAATGGGGAAATTGCAGTGTCACAGCGCAAGTTTCAGAAACAGTAGGAAAATATGAGCATGCATCAAAATTAAGATAAATAATAATAAGTATGTACAACCAACTAAAAAACACAACACTGTAAGGTTAAAAGGCACAGGAACGCTGCACAATAAATGTCTTTGATTCTGAGCAGTGAACAAACAGCAGTTAAAGTGACTCCAGTATAGTAATATATAATATCACTATAATAAGTGACTCAGATGATTGTGTACAGTGCAGTGATGGACAGTGGTGGTTAAATAAATAAATAAGTAGCCGGTTTCATATTATGGCTTTCAATATATCTTTTCCTTTTAGGATGACCTCTATTTAATCCGTAGCCTATACATTGAGTGTTGTAGTCCTAAACAAGTTTTTAGCTATTTTGAACTGCTTTACAGAAGCGAGAAGGTCAACTTCATAACTTCAGTGGGTGCTTAATGGCTCTGTGATGACGCATTCAGCAATTCTTTATTTTTAGTTAACCTTTTCGCTCTCAAAGACACTGCGACCGAGCTTTACAAACACAAGTGATTTTAGCCCCCACAGTGTTTTTATGTCATTTCACATAAGGTTTTCATATGTGACACTTTCTGAGTCAGTCCAGTGATTCATACAGAGCCTCACCCTTCACTTATAGAGGTCACTTACAGCTCATATAAGCTCTGCACTGTCAAAGCCGATTTCTGATTTTTAAAGGAAAAGTAACGTTTTTTACAATTTGAGCCTTATTTCGGTAATAAAACAAGTTGTTTTACTCACCCATAGCACTTTGGTGTCATATGGCGCAATTCCAGAGATGTTTTAGATTTGCGGTTAGCCTAGCGCGACTTCTAGCCCTAGCTCGGGGCATATAATATACTCCCCGAGCATGTAATATGCCCCGTGCGGTCTCCAAATAACACAAACTTTAGCACTTTTCAAATCATAGAAGCTCGTCTTAGTCTACAATTTCGTTTGAGTCAAAAGTGGCCTGTAATCCGAGATTTAGCCATAGTTTACAGCTTTGCGTTTCATGTTTGGGTCCCGGGAGCTGAGAGTGAAATAAGATGTGACTCCGCACATGCGCACTGGGGTCCTCATCTACTCAAAAGTATGGCTAAATCTCGGATTACAGGCCACTTTTGACCAAACGAAATCGTAGACTAAGACATCGAGCTTCTATGATTTGAAAAGTGCTAAAGTTGGTGTTATTTGAAGACCGCAAACATGTGCCCTGAGAACTCACATTATGGAGATTGCAAATCTAAAACATCTCCGGAAGTGCTCCATATGACACCAAAGTGCTATGGGTGAGTAAAACAACTTGTTTTATTACCGAAATAAGGCTCAGATTGTAAAAAACTTTACTTTTCCTTTAAAACGATTACAGACCACAAGTTTTCCGATAATTCAATTTGTAAAGTTAAAATTAGATTAGTTTGAGCAACATGCTTGTACAAGATACATTACAATACATAAAGAGATGTACTGTAATGACATCAAAACATGATGATTTTTGCTTGGCTGTTTGGACAAGTTTAAAGCAGACCTATTATGCAAAACTGACATTTCAGAGCTTTATACCATTTATAGTCCTCCCCATTTACCTTTTCGAAGTTGAATCTGCAGTGATTCGTGTATGTTTGAGTCATCTTTGCTTAACGCGCCCACCCACCAAACCTTCTGTCCCACCCACTTCTGCCACAAACAGACCATGTTCATACCCATTCACTCTCATTCATGCATTCATATTGCCAATCAACCACCATTTTCCCTGTTCCTGGCATACACCCACTTCTCTGTACTTACTTCGTTCTCCTATTTTACTTGTTTAACAACACAAATCAGCTCATCACCTGTTGTAGTTCCAGCTCAGTCAGTTTTTTTTATATGGTCTTTTAGTTAGCTTCACAGCCTCCAGGGAATCAATATAGTTAATAGATTAAACGTTTTTTTTTTAGGTGATACTGAGTTAGAAAACCTTTAGACCTAATAAAACCCTACAGGTCCTTTACGAGCACACAGAAAAACCAGATGAACGAACCAAATAAAAGTGCGTCCATTGTTTTTCTCCGTCTCTGTTTTTACCTGAATCACTCCGTAAATGTCAGATTGTCCAGGACCCAGTGACTCACCGGTGTCTTCTCCGGAAACAAAAGCACAAAGCCTCACAGTCTCACATTCTCACAGTGGGAGGGGAAGCAGATCTATGGAGACATGAGTTTATCGGACGGACCATTGGACAGATACGGAAACACACTGGTGAACATTCACTGGTGTTGCTGGATTTCAAACGACATCGCAACATTCTAAAGACAAATATTATTTAAAGGTCCCATGGCATGAAATTTTCACTTTCTGAGGTTTTTGAACGTTAATGTGAGCTCCCCTACCCTGTTTAGGCCCCCCCAATGGCTAAAAGTTGCGAAATGTCTAAACTGAGCATTTGCGATCCTTTTCTGCGTTTGAAAAAAACACAGCTCAAATGGGCGATTCTGGACAAGAAAAGAAATGCAAATTCAGTTCCACCACCGTCTGGATCTCCACCTCCTGTCTCTGGAAATCACGCCCAGAGAATTTGGACTGCGGAGGAGCTACGCAATGCGAAATGCGTTTTTTTATTTGCCTGGAGGCACATGCGAGTGTTTCTAGACTCGGAAGTCCTTTACCCAACCCTCTGGACCTCTGAAACAGCAGTGGTTTAATTTTATTTTCTGTGAAAATGTGTTTTTTTTTCATTGAAAAGGCTCTCCTTTCCTCCTTCGCGCTTACACACGCGGAAGTGGGGCCAGGCACAGCGCACCGCTAAAACAAGGAACCAGCGGCGCATTTGCCCCCCCACCTCCACCCGCTCCTCTAACCAATCTGTGTCCTTCTCATTTGCATTCAAGCAACAAGGCCCAGAATGAGTTGTTCAGACAGAGAGATTATGACTCTGACTCTGTACATGTGTTGATTTTGAAGAAGGATTCATTTACAGTATTAGGGAACCATTAAGGAGCCATATAAAAGCATCAAGAAGTACCATGTCATGGGATCTTTAAGATGATGAGAAGCTAAAATGAATCTTATCAAATGTATTTTTGTTTTGCAAGTTGGTTCTAGTCACCAGTCGGAATGATCGGGTTCAACATTTGTGAATTTACCATTTGGATATTTTTGGTCGCGGGTCCGTCACCTGCTTGTTTCTATGGAGATGTCGTTGCTCTGCCTGGAATGCTCCACAATATGACATTAAACAGCTCTAATTTACATTTATTCAATTGCTGGTGGTTTTATTGCTCAAAAATACCTAGAAAAATTAAAAGATTTGGTCTTCATGAAGATAGAAAGGTTTACTGTGAAACATTCAAGACAAACTGATAACATCTGAAGAAAAGTATTTGATGGACCGTTCACCAGAAAAGTTACAAAATGCAAAGTACAATGTAATCAGCAGGGAAAACTGGCTCTTGGCCCCGTCTAGGAGTATGACATCATCACATTCTAGAATCTGAAAACCACCGATCGGTTAATAAACGATAACTATTTTCATTTGAGCTGTCTCCATCTGTATTATTGTCCTGTATAATGATGTGATATCATTACACCAACAAATTGAATTCACGGTCTTAAATTTGATGATGTCATAATTTCAGATGGAGGACAGGGGACTATATTCTGTAACTATGCGAGATTCAGTGTTTTTTATTTTTTAATGTATTTATTTATTTTAAGAAATCTCCAAGCTTATGATCCACAAATGCTGAACTTTCTCATAATTTATTTGGGATCGGCTCCACAAACTTGGCATATCAGTCTCATAGGTTAAAAGTGCACCTCATAACATTTCTAGAGGAGGGTCCGCCACTAGCTTATCTCCATGGAAATGATTATCACTTTGTCTAGAATGTTCCTGTTTCATAGACATTCCTAGATTACACCTGTCTATCAGACGGAGACAAGCAGGTTACAGCGCTACGTGACATTCCACTTCAGATCTGTGGAGTGTCGCCCCGTTCACTGAAGAAATTATTGTATTTTTGAGCTATAAAATACTGCTATAGTACTACACAGTGTCAGCAGTTTACTCTTTAAAGCAAAAGTAACGTTTTTTGCAATCTGAGCCTTATTTCAGTAATAAAACAAGTTGTTTTACTCACCCATAGCACTTTGGTGTCATATGGAGCACTTCCAGAGATGTTTTAGATTAGCGCTAGGCTAACGGTAGCGCAACTTCTAGCCATAGGTCGGGGCATTCCCCGAGCATGTAATATACCCCGTGCGGGCTCCAAATAACACAAACTTTAGCACTTTTCAAATCATAGAAGCTCGATGTCTTTAGTCTACAATTTCGTTTGAATCAAAAGTGGCCTTTAATCCGAGATTTATTCATAGTTTACAGCTTTGCGTTCCATGTTTGGGTCCCGGGAGCTGAGAGCACAGTCCGCACATGCGCACTGGCCTCCTCATCTACTCGAAACTATGGCTAAATCTCGGATTACAGGCCACTTTTGACCACACGAAATCGTAGACTAAGACATCGGGCTTCTATGATTTGAAAAGTTCTAAAGTTTGTGTTATTTGGAGTCCGCATGGGGCATATTACATGCTTGGGGAATGCCCCGAGCTATGGCTAGAAGTTGCGCTAGGCTAACGGCGTTAGCCTAACACTAATCTAAAACATCTCTGGAAATGCTCCATATGACACCAAAGTGCTATGGGTGAGTAAAACAACTTGTTTTATTACCGAAATAAGGCTCAGATTGTAAAAAAATGTTACTTTTCTTTTAAGTGTAAATTTGACACTGAATATTCTTACTCTGAAGCTAGAGTAAATCTTACTCTGTACAGATAAGGACCATATACACTCGGAAAAGAGTACAATTTTACTCTTTAAGTGATGATTTGACACTTGGAAATTTACTGTGTAGATGGAAATGTTTAAAGTCATACCATGGAACATTCCAGGCAAAGCAATAACATCTCCAAGTAGACAAGTAGGTAGCAGAGCCTCCACCAGAAAAGTTGCACGGTGCAGCTTTAAGATCCTTACAACAATCCCATCTTTGGGGTTGAATAATGGTACCATTTTGTAAAGCTATTGTGAAAAAATTACTTTTGTTCATTTGTACTGAGTGAAAAAACACAGAACTTTGAGCCAGTTTTTGTTTTCTATGGATGAGAGAGGCCATTCATCTTAAACTATGTCAAAACATCTGCATTTGCATTGTATCCTTGGGCAAGACACTTCACCCGCCTTGGCTATGTAGTACTAAAAAACTGGTGTGTGAGTCATTGGTAAAGAAGTTATTTTATTTCAGTGTTTAATGTTTTGTATTATGTTGTGTTGTGCACATCAGTGAGGACCTCTCCTGGACAGTGAATACTGTATCACTGGCAAAGAGGGCTCAGAAGCGCCTCTATTTCCTCCGCAAACTGAGGAGAGCTGGAGCCCCTCCACCCATTATGACCACCTTCTACCGAGGCACCATTGAGAGCGTCCTGACCAGCTGCATCACTGTGTGGTACGGGAGCTGCACTGAACAGAACAGGAAAGCTCTGCAGCGCATAGTGAATGCAGCTGGGAGGATCGCTGGTGTCTCTCTCCCCTCCCTCCTAGACATTTTCAACACCCGGCTCACCCGCAGAGCGTCCAGCATTGTGGGTGACCCGAGCCACCCCGCACATAGCCTGTTCAGCCTCCTGCCCTCGGGGGAGAAGGTACCGGAGTCTCCGGGCCCCCTCCACCAGGCTTTCAAACACCTTCCTCCACCAGCCTGTCAGGAGGCTGAACTCACACCCGAACTCACACCCGAACTCCCACCTTACCCGTCTCCCACCCCGCACCCCCCATATTGGCATAACCTGTATTCCATAAAAAGACCTATCACTCTAGACACTTTAAAAAAAAAAAAAAAAAAAAAAACTGCTGCTAAGGACTACTGTTGCACTGTTGCACATTTACATTTACTACTGGATTTTACTCCTGTTGCACTGTTGTTTACTACTGTTATTGCACACTTACATTTACTACTGGAATTTTTAGTACTGTTGTTTACTCCTGTTATTGAATTTTACCCCCGTTGCACTGTTGTTTACTACTGTTATTGCACATTTACTACTGGAATTTTAGTACTGTTGTTTACTCCTGTTACTGCACTAGAATTACTACTGTTGCACACTTATTTTTATTTTATCTTAACTCCTATGCACATTCTACTGCACATGACCAAGTCACTGCTGTATCTTCCATTGCACATTTTTGATGCACACTGCACACTTTGGAAATCTGTATATAGTATAGTTTATTTATTATGTTGCACTGTTTTAAGATTTTAGACCGTAGACTTTAGTTTTAACTTAGATCTCTGTCTTAGATAGTTTTTTGTTGTGTTTTGTCTTCATATTGTATTTTGTACACTGTCTTTTTGCACTACCTGGCCAGAGAGAAACGAAATTTCGATTCACTGTATGTTGAACACATATGGCAGAATTGACAATAAAGCTGACTTTGAACTTTGAACTTTGATTTTAACGTGAAACACTTAAAGGGATATGCCACCCCCAGGTCAAACTTGGGCATCTCCCCACAGTCCAGAGACTAAAATAAGTGGTGGAAAGCGTTTTTCTGGTGACCCAGCCATTGTCCGAGTCTGTCAGCACTGACCGCCGCGGTATCTGCAGCTACTCCGCGTTAGACTGGAGTCTAACGGCGCCAGAGAAAGATTTCGGCCAAAAGGAATTAATTTGCTCGATGCGTTTCCCAATTACTTTCTGTGTAGTGCGCATTCATATCGAGTGCAAATAAATGTACAAATCAACACGGAGAGCTTGACTTGGTCATTTTGGGTGGGAACTATTTTTCAGTGCAGAAAAAGAAAGCCGAAGCACACACCACGCTGCCAGGGGAATCCCTGTTACGCACCAGGAAGGGAGTTCCCCTGTTGCGCAGCGTGGTGTGTGTTAAATTGTAATTATTGTTTTATTTTATTTATTTTAGTAGGCCATTTGTTATGAAATAAACTGAAGGGGAAAACCCCTCGCACTCCCAAAGAGTAACTACAAATATAACAAATGATCTGACTGAATCTTAGTGGGACGTTAGAATTAACATGAACTGTGAAAGTTATCCCATGTAGTGTTGTTTGTGGTTGTTGTAGTCTTTTTTATAGTCTTTTTGTAGTCTTTAGAACTATCAGATTACCAAAGTGTAGATGGGCTGACCCCAGCAGTGACAGCAGAAACACTGAGGGAGTTAAATCAGGTTTTAAATGGTATTAATTACTGTCATTAGAAAGGGGGGCTTCTACTGTGACAGAAAGAGGTCGGCGGCCGTGTTGGAGTGACTGACAGCTCCATCCCACAGTGACGCATGTAAACAAGACTTCATGAATATGCATGTGGAGGAAAACTGCAGCAAATACAGGGTTGGGAACATGTAATTTATGTGAAGACTGTTTAAATAAGAATTCAAAAGAGCATAAGGCCTTATCATTCTATAAGACTGGAGGATTTGTTTTTTTTCCTAATTCAAAATCTAGTTCAAAATCACATTATAGAGATGTAGCAGCCTTGTAATTATTCATTCATCTTCTTCCGCTTTTTCCATTTTCTGGGTCGCGGGGGAAGCAGTCCAAGCAGTGTTCTGCTGCCCAGAACACAATGCACCAGCCCCCATGAATCCTCCCGCGGGTGGTGGGTCCACAGGAGGACGGCTCACGTTACAACAGGCCTTGATGTACTGTATCTTCTGCCATGGGGGCTACCAGTGTCCGCAGACACTGGGGGCAAGGTGGGGTTAAGTGTCTTGCCCAACGACACAACGGCAGCGCTCATCTGTGGGAGCTGAAATCACACACGGTCAACCTGTCAAGAGCGGGATTCGAACCGCCAACCCCTGGATCACTAGACAAACGCTCTACCAACTGAGCTACTGCCGCCCCCCCAGCCTTGCAATTATGATGACCAAAAAAAAAAAATCCATCAACCCTGGGCGTGGTCAGGCCAGATAAACAGCAGCTACCTCGTTATCTATTGGCTGTTAGGATGTCAATCAAACTCCCTACGCTTCTAGCGTAACTGACTTGCTGGCGCGCTGGGATTATGTGGTTTAAATACACCTCTCACACATTCCACAGATGCAAGATGCTGTTTACTCAACACAGCGGTTCTTAGAGGCTTTTTCCAACTGTAGCTTCCTTGCAGTTTGCACAAAGTTTTTTGTGATGGTAAACAAGAATCCACTACCAGTTAGCTGCAAAAGAAAATCCATTTTTGAGGTAGCTGAAAGAAGAAGAGAAGGGGCTAAGGAGCAAAGCTAAACTAAGGTGATTCTCGGAGATTCCTTTCAGCAATGGTATGCACTGAAGCAGAGGGTCTAAAGACTGTCGCTAAATTACTTCTGGACAGGAAACTTTAACAGCAATTTGTTCAGCAATTGTGAATGCACCCTAGCTGTAAACAAACATGATTTCTAGAGTCAGGAGGAGGCATTTCGACTTAGGGAGCTGTGGAGGAGGGGGGATGGTTTCACACATGCCCAACATTTGAAAAAGGACAAACAGTCACTGGATTTCTCCTTCTTCTATACCAGTGATGTGCGGTGAGGGTCATGGCTGGTGAGGCACTGATGTCATCAGTGACGTCACCAGGGGTTGGCAAGTAAATTTGTCCCCGGGCCAATTTCTCTCCCTGTACAGTAAGTGACTGGAGCTCGTAATATTTTTTTATGTGAAGCTGAAAATGAATAATTATTGTTCAGTGCATTTTCCAGCGTGCACCGAGTAGAGTCATAAATTAAAATAGCAACATTTTTTGCGCAACCTGGCTCTGAATGTGAGTGGTGGATCGCTCATGTTTAACGAGGCTTCTTTGCAAATTTTTCAGGTCACAATATCCCATCTGAGTCCAGACACTCACTGCGTGCTCATGGACGAGTGTAATCTGATTGCAAACGGATTGGGATCGTATCGAATTCATGTGCACAGGCTAAGGATCGTATAGGGATTGGTTTCCCGAATCCGATTGGAACCCCTGGCTTAGGCCGATAGTAATCCGCTTGGTGTCGCCTTGTGCACGATATCGGATCAGATTGGCATACTGTGCATGCGCGGGAATTTTCGCCAGAGATTTCACCCGAAAGTGGCAGGAGGCACCGACGCTGTCATAAGCAGCGATTGTTGCCAGAAAAGTCAGACGAAATCATGGCTGCGAAGAAAGAATGCACAACACGTACACCAATGCTGCTCCGTCAAACTCCTCGAGCGCCATCTTTGTATACCGCCACATAGTTTGTTGTGTTTTTATTGAGTAGCCATCACCCGGAAGTAGTTGGACGACAGCGCCACATAGCGTAGCGGAGCCGGCCAGGTCGCTGACCATTATCAAATTACACGAGTTTCATGTGCACTTGGGTTTTAGGACAGACCACCCACCGAGTAACGGGATTGGATTTGGAGAAATCCAATCCGATCCTACCATGTGCACGCAGTGACTGTCACAGCAGGTTGAGAAAAGAAGGCAGGAAAAGCAGAAAAGATGATTTCTTACCACACTGTTTGAAAAGAGTGAATCTTTCGTCCCGTAGTCTGGAGCAAACCCTTTAGCGTTGGTCTTCCTTTAATTATAACCTCCTGCTTCAACCGAAAGTCCAGTTTAGAAAACTGCTTGAGCTTTAATATGAAATCTTCCTCCATTTAAAAAGTAGGGCCAGACAAGAAGAAAAAAGTGAATGGATTATTAAACTTTATTTGCTAACTCTAAATTGTATTTTGCTGTCACTTATTCTAATCCGCTGCCCCAGGAGTTGCAGAAGAATCCCTGGGCTCACAAGTGCCTCTATCATGAGGTCAGGTAACTACGTGCCTCACCCGGCGCCTTTTCACAGTCGCTTTAGTGCAGAATCTGTCACTGCTGAGCTACAGCACAGTCAGTTCATGTGAGGCACGAACGGCTGGTGCCTCTCCACACGTCTCTACTCAGTATTTGAACGGTAAAAGGGAAAATTCAGTGATTTTGAATGAAAAAAGAATTAAAATGGTGAAGTTACATAGAAAATAACTTTATAGTACAAATCATTGGATAAATATAACCATTTATTTTTTCATTTTACTTTTTTTTTTCTCTGTGATGACACCCCTGACTGGACGTCACTGCTCTATAGTCTTTAAATGAGAAACACTGTTATAGCGATTTACAATTTAAAACACAATATCACATCTTTTTAATGAGAAAAGGCTCTTAAATCTTATATGTAAGCAAAAGCTGGAACCCATGAAATGATGACTTTGCAGATGATGCCATCACCATTCACTGCGGGGGTGAAGCTAACTGGAGCCACTGCTCTGTCTGAAGCTCTGATACTCGAGTTAGACTTTAATCTGAGCTTTACTGTAACACAATCTGAACCAAAAAATAGTTATTTAGCTGGAACTGCCACAGGTGAACTCATACCGTTACCTGGCATTCTCACCTTTTTTGGTTGAAAATGAAACACCTAAACAGGACCATGAACACTCGCATGATCACAGGCTTCTGAAAATGTGTTGTTTAAATCCATTTGGTAACTGCTGAACATTCCACCATATGCTAGTCTGGTTAACACCTGACCATATCACAAGTGAGATATGGGTCTGGAAACTCGCTTCGAAAAATCCCGTAGCGGAGGTGTGGTTAGCGATCGCCAACGGCCGTTTATTGGGCGTTATGAATGTCTATCATTGAGCGTATACGTAAGTCCATAGCCAATCATGTCAGTTGTCAGTTCAAACTACAAGCTTCCGTTTGTCATGTAGTACGCGTCACCGTCTTGCCACCCCTCCCCCGCTCTCTGATTGGGGCCCTAAATCTGGGACTCTCGCTTGGACGAGTTTCCAGGCCGCCTTCCAGTTCGAAACGAACGAAAGCGGCCTGGGAATTCCCAGGCTAACCATATGCAGTCATCCACAACATGATAACACTACAAAGCATCGGTATAGGTATTTTTTTAGGTATATTTTTTAACTTATTGCTATTTCCTGTATTGTTTTCCACAAACTGCCACTTAACTTGTACTACTACTACTACTACTACTACTACTACTACTGTTAATAAACCAAGCAATCGTTCCAAAAACATGAAAACATATGCACTTTAAAGAGCCCATATTATGTTATTTGCAGATCTCTGGGTCTGGTCTGTTTTTGAGGAGGGAACAGCATTATAACATGGCTAAAAGCTCACAAGAGTCCATTTAGTGTAATATATGCCCTTTAACCTTTCACTCAAAGTTCTCCCACTTGTTGGAGAGTTATTTCTATCTGTATTGAGCTGACAGCATCACGTGGGCAGTGTTTGGTCGATAGTGTTAGCTGGCATGTATGGGGCAGAAATAAGCTTTAAACTCTGGAGCCTGAGGTCTTCATGGAACAGGCCCCAGGAGAATTTCCATTGGAACAAAAGTGTAACAAACCGGACACTGTATTGAACTGTGGCATTGTGTGGCTGCTGCTGTCTATATGCACTAGAGAGGGACGATGAAAAAGAGAGGGACAGTGGAAAAGGAAGACAGGGACAGAGAGAGGGAGGAATGAAGAGGGAGTAGTGAAAGAGAGGGAAGACAGAGGAAGAGATAGAGAGGGGGAAGTCTGTTCTTAATCCTAATTTAGTCCTGGTTTTGTCCTAGTTCACTCATGGTTTAGTCCTGATTTAGCCCAGGTTTAAGCCTGGTTTGGTCCTGGTTAGTTTGTGTCCTGCAATCTTGGTTTAGTCCTATTAGTCCTGTTTTTTCCTGGTATTAGTCCTGGTTTAGTCCTTGGTTGGTGGTTTGACTCCAGTTCTGACCAGTGCAAAATTGATGTGCCCTTGGCCAAGAGGACACTTCCCCCATCCTTGCCTATGTGATACTATAAAAGTGCAGACTGAGACTGTGAGACTGTAGATGGTTAGAAATGTGTTCAATAATTCTATACTATATTTCTTTTTACTTTTTACTGCAAATTATTTCTGGGGTAATAATAATCTACATGTGAATAAACACACTAAGAGACAGCACTAAAGTAGTTAGCATCTAAATAAAGGGTAATTATTTCTTAAGCATATTCATTGACCTACAAAAAGCTTTTGATGTAATAAATCATCCAAGATTACTTAAGAAAATTAACAAGTGCAGCATTCGAGGGGTGGCTCATCAATGGATAGTGAGTTATTTAGAAAACAGAAAACAATACGTACAAATCAACGACAGAATCAGACAGATATGATATCAAATGGGGTGTGCCCCAAGGCTCAATTCTTGGGCCCAAATTATTTATTTTATATATGAATGATTTTGGTAAGTATCTGATCTTGGGAAAATTCTATTTGCTGATGATACAACATTCTTTTTACCATGGAAAAGATATAAAAGAGGTCACAAATAGAGTAAACAAAGCGAAAAGTAAAATATTGGTTTGATTTAAATGGTTTGATTCTTAATGTTAAAAAAACAAATTTCATTTTATTTAATGATAAAAATAAAAAAGATGACATATCATTAGAAATAAATGGGATACAGATTTAAAAAGTGAAACAAAATTCTTAGGAGTCTTGATTGATGAAGGTCTAAACTGGAGGTCTCATAAATTACACTAAAAGCAAAATATCCAACGCAATTGCTGTGTTGCATAAAGTAAAGTTCTCACTAAACAGTGCAGCATTATTAACCTTGTATAACTCCATAATCGCACCATATCTGATGTACTGTGTGGAAATTTGGGGGTCAACATGTAAAACTTACCTGGGTCATTCCAGAATTGGAGGACATTTTGGCTTTAAAATTCTTGAAAAATAAACCTTCACTTTTCTCATTTTCTGCTACATATTCCTCAATAATAGATAATAAACTATCAAATGCTTGATTAGCTGTCAATTGTACAATTTTTATCACATGATTTATTTGGTTTATTTATTAATTTACTCTAATCACAGTAACAGGGTTGCAAATCCGCACTAATGTTAGCTTTATCTCAGGAGTAGAAGCTAGCTGTTACTGCTAATCAAGAGGAAAAACTTATTTATGCAAATAAGTAAAGGGGGAAAAATGGTCTTATTCTGATCATATAGTTCATATTTTTTAAGGCCACAGCTGCTGACCTTGGAAGTGTTTGTGCAGGAGGAGCAGTCAAAACAGTCCAGTTGAATCACATTTTCAAGGAGAATTGATTACACCAAAAGGGGGAATAATTTAACATAATTTAATATTTTTTAGAACCCAGGAGAACAGACAATTAGCCAGAACCCTGGTTTCTGCAGGCTCCCCAATTTTATGCCACCAAGTAGGGCTGTGCGACTCGCAGTCCTCCCCCTGGCACATATGAATGCGGACTGAGCCGCTGTAAACCTGTAAATATTCGAAGACTGTTTGAGATGAGAACAAGCCACTACAATTTAAAAGGAAGCTACATGTTTAAAAAACCCAGATTCAGAACCAATGTTAAGGAGCGAAGCGTTGCTGTGAAAGGAGTTCATTTACGGAATAATCTTGACAAAGAAATCAAAGAATCAATTACAATAATGGCATTTTAAAAATCCATAAAATCTAGGGTAATGTGTAGGTATGAAAAAGAAAGCTAAATTCATGTTTACAATTGATTAATAATTGTGATTGAAATAGAACATATTGATGAAATGTTTTATAGTCACTATCGGTGTTATTGTCTGGAAAAGGGAAGAGGGGGCAGATAACATAAGATTACTCTTCTTTCTGCTTTTGTGTTGCTGTCACACTGATGATGTCTTTTTGTACTTTATGAATGAAATGAATAAATACAAAAAAAAAATTGTGCTCTAAAAGAAAGAGAGGGTTTGATCAGAGATTCAGACTGGAGACACTTTTTTATGGATTCACTTACTGTGTATGTTGTGTGTGTGTGTTCATTACAGTTTGTACCACTTTGTCTATACTATACTGACCACAGAACAGCGCTAAACCAGAACTAAACAAAGACTAAACCAGGACTAAACCAGGACTAAACCAGGACTAAACCAAGACTAAACCAGGACTAAACCAAGACTAAACCAGGACTAAACAAGGACTAAACTATGACTAAACCAGGTCTAAATCGGGACTAAACTATGAATAAACCAGGACTAAACCAGGTCTAAATCATGACTAAACTATCAATAAACCAGGTCTTAACCAGGACTAAACCAGGACTAAACAAAGACTAAACCAGGACTAAACCAAGACTAAACCGGGACTAAACCAAGACTAAACCAAGACTAAACCAGGACTAAACAAGGACTAAACTATGACTAAACCAGGTCTAAATCGGGACTAAACTATGAATAAACCAGGACTAAACCAGGACTAAACCAGCTCTAAATCATGACTAAACTATCAATAAACCAGGTCAAAGGAGAAGTTCAATTTGTCAACTGGACAAAGTTTGTTTGGTTGAAAACGTTTCGCCGCTCATCCGAGAGGCTTCTTCAGCTCTGGCCCTCATGCTGGTTCGACCCTGTTTATATCTAGCTGCACAAAAATCAAAATTCAAGATTTGGAACCTTTTACTGCACATATCAATTCTGTAGATCCTAATATCAAATTCACCCGTGAAGATGCTAATGATAACACATTGGCGTTCTTAGATTGTGCAGTAACAATAGGAGGAGACCGGCAACTCCAAGTAGAAGTCTTCAGGAAGCCCACACACAGACCAATACCTGCTTTTTGACTCACACCACCCACTGCAGCACAAACTAGGTGTTATTCGGACATTACAACACAGGGCCCAAGTGGTTCCCACAAGCACAGAGGGTAAGGAGAAAGAAGAACAACATGTGCAGGAAGCCCTCTCTGTTTGTGGATATCCTAAATGGGCTGTCAACAAAACCAAGAGAGACAAGGGCAAGAAACAAGACAACAGAGAATCCGAACCCAGGAGGAAAGGGGTAGCGATTCCGTACCTGGCCGGCGTTTCGGAAAAACTACAGAGGATTTTCAGACAATATGAAATCCCAGTTTATTTCAAACCCACAAACACTTTAAGACAAAAACTGGTCCACCCAAAGGACAAAACACCGAGCCACAAACAAAGCAATGTGGTCTACTCCATTCAGTGTAGTGAAGACTGCAGTGAGCGCTATATTGGGGAAACCAAGCAGCCACTTCACAAGAGGATGTACCAACACAGGCGGGCGGGTCAGAGTGGACCGTCATCTGCCGTTCATCTTCACCTAGAAGCCGCGGGCCATTCATTTGAGGACAGTGAGGTTCAGATCTTAGCCAGGGAAAAGAACTGGTTTGAGAGGGGAGTTAAAGAGGCTATTTTTGTCAAAAAAAGAGAATCCGTCGTTAAACAGAAATGGGGGAGTTAGACACAACTTGTCTCCCATCTATAATTCGATTCTCAAACAAAGAATCATTAGGACAGACAAGCCATTGCAGAGGGGTGGAGAGGGTCGTTGTCTTGAATAGGGAATTGGACGCCAGAGAAATTTGAAATACAAAGAGACAGATTAGCTGATGGTTTCAGTGTAGTGAGCGGGCTAATAGATATGCTAATACAAGACGCCAGAGGAATTCGTAAAACAAAAGAGAGTAGCGGGGATAGGTCAGCTTTGTTCAGGTAAGCTAGCTCCTCCCTTGCAGCTAGATATAAACAGGGTCGAACCAGCATGAGGGCCAGAGCTGAAGAAGCCTCTTGGATGAGCGGCGAAACGTTTTCAACCAAACAAACTTTGTCCAGTTGACAAATTGAACTTCTCCTTTGATCATGGATTCTACCTGGACGACTGAGGGACTTTTCACGCAATAAACCAGGTCTTAACCAGGACTAAACCAGGTCTAAACAAGCACTTAACTATGACTAAACCAGGACTAAATCAGGACTAAACCAGATCTATACCAGGTCTAAATCAGGACTAAATCAGGACTAAATCAGGACTAAATCAGGACCAGGCCAGATCTAAACCAGTACTAAACCAGTTCTATACCAGGACTAAACCAGGTCTAAACCAGGAGTAAATCAGGACTTAATCAAGACTAAACCAGGACCAAACCAAGTCTAAATCAGGTCTAAACCAGGAATAAACCAGGACTAAACCAGTTGCATATTTAGAGTTCTTCTCTCAAACTGATAAAACTCTGTTCCACCTTGTGATGTCATGTGGTAATACAGGAAGTGCTCCACTATGTTTTTAAACTCCGTACATCTTCAGTATCTAATCATTTGGATAATTTCAGTCCCGGAATTGCCCATCTCTACTGAATTAAAGGTAAAAGGAGCTGTTTTTGGTGAGGTAACAACATTCTAACATGGCCTAAAGCTCACAAGAGTCAATTGTGTGTATATAGGACCTTTACTTTATATCCCAATCTATGAATAATCTCCCATTATTAACCCAAGCTTATAAAATGTACTTGATAAATGCACGTCCCTCTTGGTCCTTGTAATTTTTAATTATTGTCCTCACTCAATAAACTCGTAAACTCTCACAAGGCCTCAGTACATTATTGATTCTTCATTATTTAGGTTCCAGAAAGAGGAGGGGGTATGAGTCTGTGAACTGGTCTCTCCTTCCTCCAAAGTGAAGTTTTTAATTAAAATCTGAGTAGCCACTCTCGACGGCTACACAGGTGAAATCACGGCATTTGCTTTGGTTCAAATATAACAGCGGGTGATCACAGTTTTAAAGGGCACGTTTCATGTAAAATTGGCTTTAATGAGGTTTTTAATCATGTTATAATGTTGTTCTCTCCTTTTCAGCTTGCATTCTGATTGGCTCATGCATGTTTGAGGAACAAAATACTGGGTCAAACATAATAACCCAGCAACAACTCTGGGTGATTTTGACCCAGCAGTTATTATTTTAACACTATACATTTGGGCTATTCTTTCTACTCAATTCTGGTTTATACTGAACTATTCTGATGGGTTATTTCTACCCAGCAGTAAATGTATTAAAGGTGCATTGTGTAACTTGTCTTTATGGAGATGTTATTGGGTTCCCTGGAATGTTCCATGTATGATATTAAACATATCCGTCTTGTATTTATTCATTACAGTGTTTCTATTGCTTAAAAATACCGGGGCCACTCTCCACTAGAAATGTTACACAGTTAACCTTTAATGAAATATATATATTGACCACCACAGTGATAGTCATGCCCTTAACATTAACACACCAGTAATTCAGCAGGAAAATGACCATCAAAACTGTCCATGTAGTAACTTGTCCTGTATGACACAAAATTAATTCTTGATGAGCTTTAATCCATGTTCGAATGTTGTTACCTTCTCAAAAACAGACCTGGAGTTGTGTTTTATTTCATTCACGCACGTTTGAGTAATCCTTTATTATTGTTATTATTATATTATATATTATTATTATTCAGTGGTGGGCTGTCAGGGCCTTCAAGGCCTAAAAAGTATCTGAATCATATTTTGTCCATGTATACTTATTAAATAATTCCAAATGGTCTGTCCATTTCTTTTTATTGTGTTTCTGATGGTTATGCTGCTTCCAGACATGTATTTTCATATTGGAGCATTAACCAATCACATTTCAGCTATCCTTTGTTGCGAGGCAGGGTTAAAGTCAAAGAGGCCTTCACTATCCGTTCTACAGGCCCTCTAACGGGAAATCAATGTCGATACTTCAACCAATCAGATTTTGAGTTGGTGTCACCAAGGCCCTCTAGTGGGCATAGGCAACGTCACTGTATTCAGACCCGCTGATTGGATAATTGGAGAGCGTAGCTACACAAGCTAGCAAACTGCATTAGCCGCGCTTTGTTGATGACTGATATACGCTGTACAGATTTGTGTGTTTGGCACTGACCATCCACGTGTCCACTGCGTCTGTCGAGCAGACATTTTCGGCTCTAAAGCGAATTAAAACCTACAAGAAACACAACAGGAAAGGCTCGGCTCTCAGCACTGGCCTTGATGGCAATAGAAAAGGACTTCTTGATGGAACTGAAGTGCGATAATCTACTTGACAGGGTGACTGAACTGTTTTTGAGGAAAGAGAGGAGGATGGATTTTGTCTTCAAATAATCCGATTTTTTGGTGAGTGAAATGTTGCTATCATTCCAAGTTTATGAGGTTATTATTAACTCTTTCACTGCCAGCCTGTTTTCAAAATCTAAGCCTGTAGATTGCCAGAGATTCAGAGAATTTTCACTGATTTTACAAGACTCACAGAATACTGAGTTCTTTGACTATATAAACATGGCACACATCAAAATAAAGCCTAGACTCTCTTCTTTCACCTGGAAAAAAAATTATGTTTCTAACCTTTTCGGTTCTCAAATAACTGATAGTAGAACATAGGGAAGTTTCAGCAAAAACACTGGTTTTTGAGCAAGAAATGGAGAAAACGAGCGTTGAGTTCAGAGAAGGATTTCGAGCAGATCAGTGACTTTGACATCAATATTTATTGATTTAGTGACACCTCAAACATCTAAAATAACAGAGAAAGAGATTTTTGATGACAAAGTACATTTTTTATTTACAAATATAAGAATATAAGGCTCTGTGAATAGTGCCAAGAGATGTTTACAGGATATAATAATATCTTTTCATATAAAATAGAACTTTGTTGAGGCTTTGTCTGAGGCCCAGAGTACAGACCCATAATAAAAACTAATACACACACACACACACACCTACACACACACACACACACACACACATATATATATATATATGTACATACACACAAGCCCATGCATAAACCTTTACACACACACACAGCTACACACGCACGCGCGCACGCACACGCGCACGCACGCACGCACGCACACACACACACACACACACACACACACACACACACACACAACTTCATTCATTACAATTACCATACAGCACCATTACTGCTCCAAGTCAGTAAACTTCTTCTTTGGAGCTGTCGTAGTTCTGAGGAGACTCCCTGGTCCGCGCACCGCACACAGGACACGCCCTCGTCGGGCACAGCAGATCTCTGCTCAGACCTCGCTGCTTGATCCGGCTTGTCTCTGCGATCCTCTGATCCAGGATCCTGGGTCCCAAGAGCGATCTGATCGCTCCATAGGCGCTGATCAACAGTTGTCTGCTTTTCCGGGTTCGCTGGCCTCGCCATCTTACACACATCTATACACACACTGCACTCCTCCTTTCTTCCCCGGCTCTGATCGGCAAATAATGATACAACATCGCCATCTACATGTTGAGAGATGTGAATTACACCTCAAAAGTTGCTCCAGGCCGTAACCTAGCAACCCCCGCTGAAAAACGTGTTGAACGTCTATAGACGTTCTGGCAATCAACGGTTGGGTTCGCCCGAACGTCTATAGACGTCTCCGGCAGCCAATGAGTTAATGTTTTTTGCTGGCTGTAGTTGCAGAACGAGACTTGTTCACTCTTGGTTTGTATTCAGTTGAGGCATTTATTGTGGCTACGGGAATTTTCTATATGCAACGCAAGGCTCATTTCTGCATAGTAAAATGTTTTTTTACAACAAAATGGTTGTGAGTGATTGTGAGAAAATATATCATTTATCAAACTATATTCCAGTTATATTCATATATTCCAGTTATATTCATATATTCCAGTTATATTCATATATGTTCATAATTCTGTGACCTGTGCTTTAACCACTAAGTCTAACATGTACCCTGTTGTTTTGGAAAGCTAAGGGGGAGGGTGATCAATAAAGTAAACAGGGGAGGTACTCTCTGACTTGTTTGTTTAACTCTGATGTAATTCTGTAGACATATATCACTGCTAAGGACAAGTTCTGAAAATGAGTTAATGATTCACTAGTCTGTTTAGTTAAAACTGCACTACCCCAGTTCTACTGTGTGAGACGCCTGCTAGAATCAGATCGAATCACTTCTTGTGTATTTTGCTTGTGCTAAACATTAATGTGCCTATACTGAAATACAACCAAGTCTCTCAGACTCTTAATACGAGGTCATCTGAAAGTAACACACACAAACTGGTGACCCCGACGTGATGATAGTTTGAGTACGCAAAAAGGCCACAGGTCGTCGTCTCCCCCAAAGGCTTACTGGAAGATATCATATCCAGCGCACTTCAGACAAGACGGTATGGCAGTGCCTTTTTCAAAGAATTTCTGTCAAATTGGTTAATGCTAAATTTATATGTGATGTTTTTTGGGGACTTTTGTGAAAACAAATTGTGTGGTAATTGCCAAACTGTACAAAATTTGTAATAAAAAAAAAACGTGTTTACTCTGGTGCACGTGATAGAAAAGAAAGCCTAGAATCAAAATAATAGCGTAAGTTTTAGGCTTTGAATTTGATAAAGCGTGATTAAAACAAAGTTATTAATTAATTAATTACGACTTTGCACGAGAGAGAAAAAAAGGTGAACCTTTTATCTAGGGTAATCCAGGTTGTAAATGCATTACCTTTCCGTATGGTAACATTGGAATAATTAGTTCTTCCAAAATTTGCGAAAATGGAACAGTGAGAGGGTCCCAAATTAACTCACAAACTGAAGAAATGTTATCCATAGAAACATTCGGTTACAGGGCAGCTGTAACTATGCCATCTGTTATGCCAAGTGTCACTGTCGTAGAGAATAAAGCTGATGAATCTATTCACGAATTGGCAGAAAATATCAATGAGTCTAATATAACAACAGATAGTTTGTTTGACATCCAAATGATAAGAAATAAAATTAATAGTCTAGTAAAAAAGGTTACATCCTCAATGGGAGCAGTTTCTGAACTCCACCAGAAACAAATCTGGGGAGTATACTTAAAAAATTAAAAACTGACCTCGTGAGAGAGATTATAGAAAAAGCTGACAATATAACGAGAAATCTGTGTTCGGCAAATTCAACAAAAATTACAAAAGCATTGAGAGATTTCAAGGAGGAGTATGACACATTGAAAAATACCTGGAAGAGTAGTTTCGTGATGGTATTTATTTGTGTCATACTCACTCTAATTATGTTCTAGGAATAGCTGCAACATTGTGTCTATGTGGGCCAGAGAATAATAGTATTATGTCACTAAATACTGATGTAAATTCCAATGGGTCCATGTATAGTATGGACAGCGATGTGCAAAGTAAGGATGATAGTGTAGACGATTAGATAAACTAAAATTGATGGCACTTTGTAAATGGTTGAATTTGGGTGAATGCACGTCTGGCCTATATAGTACAGACCCCCCAGGATTTCGCGGGCATTTTTTGTGATTGTTGCAGGCTAAAATGCCTGAATTTGCGGGAGCTTTTCCAAAAAGTTGCGATGAAAGTTGCGGTGCTTTTAAGGTTTTTGTTGCGATTTTGTTGCGGGAGGAAGTGAAAGTTGCGATAAATAGTTGCGATTTTCGCTTTTTGTAATTAAAATTGAGTAATATTTTGAATGCTGAGTTATTACTGACAAAGAATAATACAAAGACACAGAGATCACAGATATGGTCCTAAAACAACCTTACCAACATCGAAAATAAATTACTACTAGGAGGGGAACTGTTTCGCGCGGTCTTTTGCTGTTATTTTTGTGGGCAAATGGCGCCGCAGACATGTTTCTTTGCCATTAGAAGCCGTGTCCCAATTCCCAGAGCGCGCAGCTCGGAGCGTGGCCCGAAGGGCATGTGCGTCACACATTTCGACAGTACACTGGCGCAACGACTGCTGTCCCACTTCTTTTTTGTCCCATGTGCAGTTAACACGCGGTCCGGAGACCGCAGTCGTTAAGCGGTCCGCGGACTGCAGTCGGGGCTGAGCAAGTGTGCACCGCCTTGACTGCAGTCTGAGCCCCCTTCGGGCCGCGCTCCGAGCTGTGTGCTCTGGGAACTGGGGACACGGCCGCAGTTTCGTTTTGTCACACGGAAGTAAAGCAGAACGTTGCTTTCAAACTCAAACCTTTTAGCCGCCGAGAATATGAGGTTGGGTCCTATGGCTCGCAGATTTGTGACGCGCAAAGAGGAGGCTATGGTGACAGATACGCTGAGATCCAGATATGCGTTTTGTGCATTTATTACAAAAAGAGCGCACACAGCTATGACAGCGCAGCAGGATGAAGTGGAACTCATGAAAACCAGCAGGATGAACAGATTAACGTGAAAGATGAATGAATGGTTTGTGGTCAACAAAAAATACGGCTACACCCCAACCCTGACTCTCTCCTCTGTGTGACAGGTGAGCGCGCGCTTTTACACGCACACACTTCCGTACGTGCACACACCCACACTCACGTGACCCACCGCCTCTGCCGCACACACACACACAAACGCACCGTGCACCTCATCTCAGTTATGTCTCCTACACAGAAGGAAGTTGGTCGGCGTTCAATACGTCGCCGATGATTGGTCAAAATTAGTAAAAATTGCGGGAAAGTTGCGGTGATTGGTCAGAATTGCAACACCGCCCTGAATTCGCGGGGATTGGCTGAAGTTGCGTTGAAGTTGCAAATCGCAACATCGCGAATTCCTGGAGGGTCTGATAGTAGAATTATACAGTCTGATGGCGGTGGGGATGAAGGATCTGCGGTAGCGCTCCTTCTTGCACTGGGGGTGCCTCAGTCGGCTGCTGAAGGAGCTGCTCAGCTCCTCTACAGTCCGGTGCAGAGGGTGAGAGATGTCGTCCATGATGGACGTGAATTTGGCCAGTACCCTCCTCTCAGCCACCTCCTCTACAGAGTCCAGAGGACAGCCCAGGACAGAGCCTCCTGACCAGCTTATTAAAGGGATATGCCACCCCCAGGTCAAACTTGGGCATCTCCCCACAGTCCAGAGACTAAAATAAGTGGTGGAAAGCGTTTTCCTGGTCACCCAGCCATTGTACAAATCAACACAGAGAGCTTGACTTGGTCATTTTGGGTGGGAACTATTTTTCAGTGCGGAAAAAGAAAGCCGAAGCACACACCACGCTGCGCAACAGGGGAACTCCCTTCCTGGTGCGTAACAGGGATTCCCCTGGCAGCGTGCTGCGTGATTCGGCTTTCTTTTTCCGCACTGAAAAACAGTTCCCACCCAAAATGACCAAGTCAAGCTCTCCGTGTTGATTTGCACATTTATTTGCACTCGATATGAATGCGCACTACACAGAAAGTAATTGGGAAACGCATCGAGCAAATTAATTCCTTTTGACCGAAATCTTTCTCTGGCGACGTTAGACTCCAGTCTAATGCGGAGTAGCTGCAGATACCGCGGCGGTCAGTGCTGACAGACCTGGACAGTGGCTGGGTCACCAGAAAAACGCTTTCCACCACTTATTTTAGTCTCTGGACTGTGGGGAGATGCCCAAGTTTGACCTGGGGGTGGCATATCCCTTTAAGTCTCTTCCTGTCCCGTTCTGTGCTGCTCGGGGCCCAGCAGACGACAGCGTAGAGGAGAGCAGAGGCCAAAAAAAAAGTCTTGAGCAGAGGCCTGCACACTCCAAAGGACCTCAGTCTCCTCAGGAGGTGGAGGCGACTTTGGCCCTTCTTGTACAGGGCGTCGGTGTTGTGGGACCAGTCCAGTTTATTGTTGAGGTGAACACCCAGGTACTTGAAACTGTCCACAGTGGTAGTGGTCTCCTCCTGAAGTCGATCACCAGCTCCTTTGTCTTACTGGTGTTAAGGCACAGGTGGTTGCGCCCACACCAGTCCACAAAGTCACTGATGACCGAGCGGTACTCCAGCTCATTCCCCTCAGCTGTCCGTGTTAATATCAACCACATACATTTAAGAAATAAAGCATAGCGGAAACAACTATTACTGTAACATCTGTTTTTTTTAATTAACCAAATGAAAATTAATGAAAATCTATAACTAACTAACTATGGTACGGCGGTACGGCGGTACGGCGGCACGGTAGCAGAGTGGTTAGCGCTCTTGCTTCACAGCAAGAAGGTTCCGGGTTCGATCCCCGGGTCGCCCAGACCTTTCCGTGTGTGTTCTGTGTGGAGTTTGCATGCATGGTCTGGGTTCGATCCCCGGGTCGCCCGAGCCTTTCTGTGTGGAGTTTGCATGTTCTCCCCGTGTCTGGGTGGGTTTCCTCCGGGCACTCCGGTTTCCCCCACCAACCCAAAACATGCACCATAGGTACTCCAGCTTAGGTCCTGACCAAGCCGAAGCAAGAAGATCATGGAGATGGTCCCCGGGCGCCCTAATGTGTGTGCTGCCCACTGCTCCTAATATATGTATATATATATAGGATGGGTTAAAATGCAGAGAAGAATTTCTCCAGTGTGAGATCAATAAAGTTCACTTCTTCACTTCTTCTTCTTCTATCTAGAAATACAGCAAAGTTCGGCCTTTGCTCGCCCCCCCTAAAATAACCCTAATCCCTGACACTAACTCCAAACCTAACCCTACCTTAGCTCCTAACCCTCGCCTTAACTAAACTAGTCTTGTCTTACACATACAGTATAAATCTAGAATATCTTTTATTACATGTTTTTTTGCTCTTAATAGCTTGAAAATCATTAATTTCCACAGATATGACCTGTAAAGATAAATACCATACTATGGAGCGTTCTAGGTAAAGCAATAACACCTCCCTGGAGACAGTCAGGTGGTGGACTGTCCAGTTACCCAGAACACCTTTAATTAGCATAGTTTTTGGTGGTATCTGGTGGTAGAATTGCATTTTCTAATCACAATGCTCACTGTAACCATGCAGCCATGTTTTATCCATTAAAAGCTCCACTGAAAAGGATAATAACAACAAAAAATCTTGAGTATGTTCTTATAATTATTGTTCTGCAGGCTTCTCTTAAACAGTGAAAGCCCCGGGGGACTGGAGCAGGGCATTGTGGGCAAACCATTTGTACATTAAAACCTCCCACGTCCAAATCACACTTCCTGCTCACGCTGCATCTCAAATACAGCTGTGTGTACAGTTCATGTCTCATTTATATTCACAGAGCAGTGTTTTCTGTACCACGTGTCAGGCACAGGGGCATGCAAACACCACAGAATCTATCAGGGAAGAATCAACCTGGAAATATTCTTAAAGGGCCCATATTACTCCATTTTCTAATCTGTGTTATAATGCAGTTTCCTCATCAAAAACAGACCTGGAGTTGTGTTTTGCTTCATTGACAAACACACAAACCCTGCAGATTTAGTTCTGAGTTCTTCTCTCAAACAGAGAACAATCTGTTCCACCCTGTGATGGCATGTGGTAATACTGGAAGTGCTCCACTGTGTTTTTAAACTCCACACACCTTCACTAGAATCATTTACTGAATTTCAGCCCTGGAATGGCCAATCTCTACTGAACTTATTAAGGTAAAAGGAGGTATTAACTTGAAAACTACCACTTCATGACATCACAAGGTGGAACAGAGCATATGGAGCATTGGAGATATAGACAGACTAATAAAAAAGGATTACCCAATCATGTGTGAATGAAACTAAATACATTTCCAGGGCTGTTTTTGAGGAGGTAACAACATTTGAACGTGGCTAAAAGCTCACGAGAGTCCGTTTTGTGTAATATAGGACCTTTAACACTACACTTGCACTACAAATTACTCTCACTTTGATATTTGAGCACATTTTCCATATTTGAAATGCCTCTTTGACATTTTTGTGCGAGTTTGTAAGAACACCAGAAGACTTAAATAAACCAGCAAGTTTACAGATGACTACTGTGTGTGCATCTGCCATGGTACCTGATGCTTTCAAACTTTTTGGAGCTTACCATGTTATAATGTTATTTCCTTACCAAATACACACCTGAAGAGGTTTTAGATGTCGTCCATGCAAGTTTGAGTATTATAGTGATCTCTTCCGGGCCCTATTCAAACCCTCGTTATGTTTAGGGGCAGATTCTGCGCAAGGCTCCGCCCACAAGCCTACGTCACCCATGCTCCCACATGACAATTCTCCATAAATAAATAAAAGCCTAATATGAAACTGTACACTACAATCTCACAAACCTGGTGCAATTTCAGTAGTTTCATTAGCAAGATGCCTTCAAATTGTGTTGTGATAGCGCCCTGAAGGAGGAGTGACTTAGCACCAGGAGCAAAGGAAGAGGAAGTGTAAAAAATTTAAGTGAAACTTATCAAACATTTTAATATGCTGTTTGCAAAATAATAAAATATAGCATGGGCCACGTTTAAATTATATTTTTAAATTCTGAATTACTTGTTCCGAATTAAATAGTTCTGAATTAAATTATTTTCCTTTGTTTACATGGAAATAATAATTCTGAAATGAGGTTAAATCGCCTTTATAATTCAGCTCAACGTTTGGGGATTGGTAAAGGTTCTGCTTGGACAGGGACACAAATGTATTTACTTCTACTGGAAGAAAACACACAGTTCAGCTGCTACCGGCTTTTTGTCATCTTGGTTTGGTTAGTGTTTTTCTGTTTTCTGCCATCCACTCTTTTTATTATTTGTATTTTTTCCAGCGTACTCATTAAAGTTGTTTCGGTTCGAGACCAACGTTTGCTCCGGGCCGCTATCTCGCACTGCGTCATCTCGTCAGAAATGCGACCCAACGAGCATGCGCCAGACGACTGGAATTATTTTTAAGCGGAATAAAAGTTTAATCCCTCTTTAAGGATGGCAGAATGTGTGAAATGACATGAACAGTCATCATTCATTTCCCACTACTCCACTTTTAATACGATTTAGTAAAATTTATGTAATTATGCTTTTTTAAACCAGGATTGCAGTGTTCATTTTGCTGAGAAATTTAAATTTTAAAAGGTTATGCTAATTTAGAACTTGGATATATAGTCTTAACTGGTTCCTGTCAATCATCTGTGTTAGTTTTATTATTTTGTTAAAAAGATGAGGCTTAAAGGATGGGTCAAACGCAGAGGACACAGTATTATTAATATTGTCACTAGCCCTTTTCTTCATGTGTGCTTTAATTCGAGCTCGATTAAGTCCGGTCTAAGCTCTGGGCGCTCCTCTGGGACTGACCACCAGATGGAGCCATTACAGGTAATTAGAAATCACTAATTGAATCTGCCACTGAAACACATGTACAGGCTGTGAGCTATCCCTGGAGATGAGGGAGAGAGGGAGAGAAGGAGAGACAGGGACAGGCAGAGAGAGGGAGGGAGGGAGTAGAGAGAAAGAGAGAGAGAGAAAGAGTGCAAGAGACAGTGACAGATATGGGAGGGAGACAGAGAGAGCAAGAGATGGAGTCAGACAGGGAGGGAGAGCGTAAGAGAAAGAGAAGGATAGAGAGAGGACGGAGAGAGGAGAGAAAGGGCGACGGGGACAGAGACAGAAAGAGTAGAAGAGAGAGAGAGGGAGAGAGAGATGGAGAGGGAGAGAGGGAGACAGTGTTTCATTTACACGTTTGAGTAACCCTTTTTAGTCTGTCTACATGTCCAAAGCTCAAAATGCTCTGTTCCACCTTGTGATGTCATGAAGTGGATGTTTTGAAATTAACAGATCCTTTTACCTTTCGTTCAGTAGATTCCAGGGCTGAAATGATCCAATTATCAAGTGAAGGTGTGTGGAATTTGCTCTTCTGACCGTCTCTTCTGCTCCTCTGACCCTCTCCTCTGCTCCTCTGACCCTCTCCTCTTCTTCCTCTGCTCTTATGACCCTCTCCTTTGCTCCTCTGACCCTCTCCTCTGCATCTTTTGCTCACACCATAGACTCTGTATATAAATGGATGTAGCTAACCCGCTAACCACTGTGTTCCAAACAGGAAGTGAACATGGGGGCACTTCCAGCTCTATCGACTTTTGACTCCAACTGACTTCACAGTAAAAATCATCACTCCTTTCTCTGTAGCTGCTGCTGTGAGCCTCGTCATTTAGGTCTTATGGATTTTGGATGTTTCATCCTGGACAGTGGTTCCCACACTCACTAGTCCTCGGCCTCCTTCCTTCACAGTCTCAGTACTGCACTGTACAGTCTCAGGGTGCTGGATTTGGGATGGAACCCTCCATGCATGGTCAGGAGCTTTCGTGTCTTAACGTCTGTGGTCTGTATCTCCTCCTTTGGCCAGCTTATGATTCCTGCTGGGTATCTGATCACTGGCAGGGCATAGCTGTTTATTGCCTGGGCCTTGATCTTGCCATTGAGCTGACTTCTTAGGACTTGCCTTACTCGTTGCAGGTATTTGGCTGTAGCCGCTTTCCTTGTTGCCTCTTCAAGGTTGCCATTTGCTTGTGGGATACCAAGGTACTTGTAACTGTCCTCAATGTCTGCTATTGTTCCCTCTGGGAGTGAGACCCCCTCTGTGTGGACTACCTTCCCTCGCTTGGTCACCATCCTACTACATTTCTCAAGCCCGAATGACATTCCAATGTCTGTGCTGTAGATCCTGGTGATGTGGATCAGTGAGTCGATGTCTCGCTCACTCTTAGCGTACAGCTTGATGTCATCCATGTAGAGGAGGTGACTGATGGTGGCCCCATTTCTGAGTCGGTATCCGTAGCCGGTGCTTTCAATGATTTGACTGAGGGGTTCAGACCTATGCAGAACAGCAGTGGGGACAGTGCGTCTCCTTGGTATATGCCACATTTGATGGACACTTGTGCAAGTGGCTTGCCATTGGCTTCAAGGGTGGTTTTCCACAACCGCATTGAGTTTGCAATGAATGCCCTTAGAGTCTTATTGATATTGTACAGCTCCAAGCACTCAGTGATCCATGTGTGTGGCATTGAGTCATAGGCTTTCTTGTAATCAATCCAGGCAGTGCACAGGTTGGTCTGACGGGTTCTGCAATCACGGGCGACTGTTCGGTCAACCAGGAGTTGGTGTTTGGCTCCCCTGGACTTTTTGCCGATGCCCTTCTGTGCTGCGCTCATGTATTGATCCATGTGCCCACTTATCTTAGCCGCCATGATGCCTGACATGAGCTTCCATGTTGTGGAAAGACAGGTTATTGGCCGATAGTTGGATGGGACTGTACCCTTCGAGGGATTCTTCAGGATCAGGATTGTACGCCCTTGGGTTAGCCATTCAGGGTGAGTCCCATCCCTTAGCAGCTGGTTCATTTGTGCTGCATGGCGCTCTTGGAGAGCAGTGAGCTTCTTTAGCCAGTATGCGTGGATCATGTCAGGGCCCGGTGGTGTCCAACTTTTCATGCCTGAGACTCTTTCCTGAATGTCTGCCGCTGTGATGGTGACAGGATCTTGTTCAGGGAGGTTGCTGTGGTCTTTCCTCAGAGCCACCAGCCACTGTGCATCGGTGTTATGTGATGCCTCCCTTTCCCATATGCCTTTCCAGTACCTTTCAGTCTCCAGCCTTCGTGGGTCTGCTCTGGTGTTATCCCCCTGCCATTGAGCGTACACTTTCGCAGGTTGTGTTGCGAACAACCGGTTTATTCGTCTGGCCTCGTTATCTCGAGTGTACCTCTTTAGGCGGCTGGCCAAGGCTTGTAGCCTTTGCTTGGCAGTTTCGAGTGCTTCAGGTATGGGCATCTGGCTGTACCTCTTGGGTACTTGCTTTTTCATTGCACCTTTCTGGGCCTCTGACAATTGGCTCACTTCTCTCCGCACCTGCTTGATTTTAGCCTCTAACCGTCTTTTCCATGGTGGGTATTGTCTCTCATGGCTCCCATGGTTGCTCTTATAGCCCAGCACCTCTAGGATCACTGCTGCTGAAGTGTATATCAGCTCATTGGTTTCAGTGATGGTTGTGGTAGGGATCGCTCTCAGTGCTGCATTCACATGTTCTAGGAGACTTTCAGATGGTACTTCACTTAGCCTCTGTAACTGGCATCGGGGTTGCCTTGTGTTCATTCGGGCCATGATCTTATCTTTCAGGTCAGACGCTGCCTCGCTCAGCGTGATACTTATTGGGGCTTTGTACCCAATCTCTGGTTGGGGAGTTGGTGTTAGCTCCCCTCTGCCCTGGCATCCTGGCTCCCCCTTGCCGTAGTATTTGTGTTGTACCTCGTCAATCTCTAGTTGTGATAGCAGTTGCCGTTTGTGGATGTTGGAACACTGAGCTAGTTGTTTGGCCGTTAGCTTGGACTGTGGGTATCGTATTAACCATTCATCCCACATCCTGTTCATGTAACCTCTGCCTAGGGTTACTGGAGTAGTAGCATTCCAACAGAGCCTTGTTCTCGCATCTCGCCCATTTCCGCCTTGTTCCAGTAGCCCATTTTTCATCAAGGTGCTCTGGTTCCCCAGCACCTGACGCAGACCTTGTTTGGCCGGGCGACGTCTGAGCCGGTATCTCATAAGTTTTCATTGTCTCTCATTATATATATATATATATATATATATATATATATATATATATATATATATATATATATATATATATATATATATATATTAGCACGTTGATTTTGTACTGCACATATTATACAATGTATTATACAATGTAAAATAAAAAAGACCAACAATAATGCAATGAAATACTTAGGATGAAGAAGAACCGTTGACTCACCAAAATAGTCAGGAAGTACTAATAGCATAGCAAAGTAACCAATATAATTTAAATAATTGTATAAACAAAAATAGAGTGGAAATTAACGTAAAGAGACTATAGGGTATTTAAGGAGTATTTCACGGGAGGCAATATTGCTTGAATGAATTTCGTATTGCACATAATATAGCACAGTATAATATACTATGCTTTAAATAATTAAATAACAATAAATAAATACATGCCATATATCTATAAATAAACTTTTGGTCACATCAAAATGGACTTTAATAACAATTCAATAATTTCAGTAAGCTAGCTTTACCTCCAAAAACAAAGTAAAGTGCATTTTCAATATTAAATAAATCACTTAGTATTGACATTGCAGCCTAATTCATTCAAAAAAAGTTACAAAAAGAAAACATTTAAGGTTCAAATGTGTCCCATAATAACTTCCATTCAAACCCTCATTGCTGAATTAGCGCCAAGTCAAAAAAGTTACAAAAGTACCGAAACAAGTCAAATTTAATCAAAATAAAGTATTTCTCTAGTATTTCTCTCTATAGCCTATGGCAAAACGTTCGGCTTTTATATAAACAAAAATAGAGTGGAAATTAACCTAAAGAGACTGTTCGTAGTCACATTGATCGCCGTGTTTCACTGCTAGCGTTAGCATTAGCTTAGCCGCATTGTGAATGAGGAACCGTGGAGCCACAATATGCAGTGAGCAGCTGCACAGCGCGGTCCGCACAGAGCACAGCGCAATGTGATCGCTACACAAAAGCTGAATTAGTATTTAAACATGTCCTAAAGTCTATAAAGTCCATTTGATGCAGAAATATGATCATAATTATGACTCACCCCGTGTTGCAGTGTTTTCGGCGTATCTCCACATGTATTGTATGTTTCGGAGCCAAATCGCACTCTGTACACGAGCTTCGGAGAAAAAGACGTGTCCCGAACCTGTCCCGAAGGTCTCGAACGTGTCATGTGTCCAAGAGAAGCACACGCTCCTCACAGCTGATCAGCCTAAGGGGGAAAACCTCCTTCTGCGCTACGCAACAGGATTGGCAGGCGCACGCGCTTGGCGGAATATGTTGATTTATACACGCCCCCGTTTCATTCGCCAAAAACAAGCATTTTTGAAATGAAAAATGTATGTTTTTAATGTCACTAATGCTGTTTTCTGAAACATGGAGAGGCTTCTTCATGATCTCAACTAGATATGCAAAAAAACGAAAATCACAAATTTTGGAGAAAAAAACCCCCACAAAAACTGCATTTTCTGAGAATCTGTATCTGCGACATGAGCCCTCAGCTTCCGTGGTGCGTCACATTTTGTCTGTAAATAAATTCCTATTTCTAATTTGAAACTGGCTCCAAATTCGCTCCTATAACAGGCCTAGTCTCCATGAACTTCATTTGAGTGGAGGTGAACCCTATGTGACGTCACACTCCCTTAGTCAGACCCCCCAGGATTTCGCGGGCATTTTTTGTGATTGTTGCGGGCTAAAATGCCTGAATTTGCGGGAGCTTTTCCAAAAACTTGCGATGAAAGTTGCGGTGCTTTTAAGGTTTTTGTTGCGATTTTGTTGCGGGAGGAAGTGAAAGTTGCGATAAATAGTTGCGATTTTCGCTTTTTGTAATTCAAATTAAGTAATATTTTGAATACTGAGTTATTACTGACAAAGAATAATACAAAGACACAGAGATCACAGATATGGTCCTAAAACAACCTTACCAACATCGAAAATAAATTACTACTAGGAGGGGAACTGTTTCGCCCAGTCTTTTGCTGTTATTTTTGTGGGCAAATGGCGCCGCAGACATGTTTCTTTGCTATTAGAAGCCGTGTCTCAATTCCCAGAGCGCGCGGCTCGGAGCGTGGCCCGAAGGGCATGTGTGTCACACATTTCGACAGAACACCGGCGCGACGACTGCTGTCGACGACTTTTACACGCACACTCACGTGAACCACCGCCTCTGCCGCACACACACACACAAACACACCGTGCACCTCATCTCAGTTATGTCTCCTACACAGAAGGAAGTTGGTCGGTGTTCAATACGTCGCCAATGATTGGTCAAAATTAGTAAAAATTGCGGAAAAGTTGCGGTGATTGGTCAAAATTGCAACACCGCCCTGAATTCGCGGAGATTGGCTGAAGTTGCGTTGAAGTTGCAAATCGCAACATCGCGAATTCCTGGAGGGTCTGTTTAGTCTACTTGTTTATAGTCTATGCCCTCTCCTGTGCTCCATCTGCTGCTGTCCCTGTTCTTTAGACCTCTACAAACAGATTCTGACATGAATGTGACTTTTGTTTTTGTTTATCTTTTCATATTTAAGTCTTCTCTCACACATTAAAGCCTCTGGATGTGTTTGAAATACACTGCCGGTTGAATCTTGATTTGGAAAAATTGTAATTCAACTCAAAAGGTCAATATTTGTTCAAAAAATAAAGGAAAAGTTTGGTTCTCAGCCGTGACCTTTCCCTCCTGTAGTGTTGTGGTGGGTTTGTTTGTTGTCTTATTTCTGTTGTGTCTTGTGGTGCGTTCAATGTCCTCTGGGTTTTCAAGCTCCACTGCTGCTGCTGTACACAAGCCTGCTTTATTTCTGGGAACAGTAAACATGGCAGTTATCATGGGGAACAGCGGGTACAAAAGTTAAGAATCCTGTGTTTGTTTATTAGGATTGAGGTAAAATAAACCTTTACCTGTCCCACCATGGGCAAAAATGACAGTTTTGTCAACAGAATGAGAACAGAACGCAATGAAAATCAAGTTTTACAAGCTTCCCAAATTCCTTCACCTCTCTGTTTCTCCTCTCTTTCTCTCACTTTTGTCTCTTTTTCAGTTGCTTTTTTTTGCCCCATCTCTCCATATTCCGTGTATCATTGTTCATTCGCTTTTCAAAATAAAACAAAAAAATAAGAAAACGATAAAAACAACGATAACGATTTGTTTTTTTTCAGTTTTCAATTCTGTGTTTAAATGAAAAATGAAAAAAATGGATAACGGTCATTTCCAGTTTCCATGACGTGACACATTTACCGAAATTAAGCAGAAAGTGTCATAGACATACATGTATATGCCTATGGAAAGTGCAAGATGGAAACCCATGTCCATTTTCTCAGAAATAACAGGGTAACCCTAAGACCCTAAGTCATGACAGAAAAAAAAAAACAGTGTCATATTCCAGGTATGTTCTTGTTATTTAAAATAAAGTGATAATAGACTGGATGTCAAAATTATCTCACATCTCTAGCAGGCCTGGACTGGATATCGGGCATACTGGGCATTTTTCCGGTGGGCCGACAGTAATAGGGGCTGATGCTGTTGTTTTTTTTATTTATTTATTTTTTACTTAGAGACCGGCCCACAATTTAGAGGGGGTGGCCCATTGGCCCATCTTCAATATAGACAGTGGACTAAACCAATCAGGATATAGTAGCTTATGCCAGCAGTCCCACCCCTTTCCCTGATCCCTGCCAGTTTCAGTGTTGAGCGTGGAAACATGGAGAAGCGGCAGAAAGGGGATGCGGAGAAGTTGTGGGCTAAAAGATAAAAAAATCTCACTACAGATGCTGCAAAATGTTCTAAAATAACAGACATTCTCTGGAGGGGCTGCTGGAGCCTCCACATCCTTTGCAGCCCAGGTTGAAGTTGGACAGGGAGAGGAACAGCCAGAGGCTGTGGACAGCGAACCCGAGGGAACCCGAGGGAGCCTGAGGGAACCCGAGGGAACCCGAGGGAGCCTGAGGGACAGAGTGACCAGGGAAGTGTAGCACAGCAGGTAAGCAGGTGGTAATATTAGGATAATACCGGGATTTTTAGATGATGGACAGACATGAAAATCGCTCACCTTTCGATGAAATTCGCCATTTTGAAACCAAAACAGGTGACCTATGAGAATCGTGTAGATTCGATGAGTAATGTTTTTTTTTATGCTTCGTTTCCACAGGAATTTCACTTGGGGTGTCAGCCAACGTGCTCCTGACCTTGTGTGCAAAATGCATTTTAAATAAACTATTGAATATGTAGTTACTGCAAGTTTGCTGGTGGTTTTGGGATTTTTTTCCTTTAAATGCGCCCTGGTTTCCCATAGGCCAAGACTTAATAATAGTAAATCATCACCCAAAGCAAGATGCTACAAACCCTGTAGTGAAGAAGGTGCCGAGACGTAACAATAGTAAGATACTTTGCTTAGGGGAACACACATAAATTAGTCCGTTGTGCTCCGCTAATTATGAGGGGCCGGTTTAAGCCAAAAACGCCAGGGCCGTTTTTTTGTCCCAGTCCAGCCCTGATCTCTAGTTTAAATGGTAGTAATGTTAGCGCACTCAGCCAAAACTGAAACTATTGCTAACATTATTTGTATGAATGGATGAATGAATGAATTAGGTGCTCCGTTTGTTCTGCTTGGGCGCATGTTAATAAAATCATGGAGGTATTATATATAACTGGAGAGAGAGAGACCAAGTCCCACCCTCCATAAATCTCAGCATGCGTTCCATCCTCAAAAAGCTGTTGAATCATACTGATCCTATTTTTGGTTTTATTTTGGAAAAACAAATGAACAAATGATGCACAGATTCTTCATATATCACTATCCTCTTCTTTTTATCTGTCTTTCACTCCCCTACCCCCTTTCTCTGTCTTTTATCTTTATTGTCTTTTGTGAGACAATAAAGGCTTAATCTTAATTTAATGTTTCTCTCTCTTTTTCTCTCCCTTTCCCCACCCATTATCTCCTTTCGTTTTCTCTACTGCTACTCTTCTACCCTTCTTTCTCTCTTTTCTCTTTCTCATTTTCATTTTCTTTAACTCCTCTTTTTGTTTCTTGTTCCCCTCTCCAGCTCTCTCTCTAAGTCAGGGGTGTCTAAACATTTTGCAAAGAGGGCCAGTTTTGGTGAGGTGAAAATGTGTGATCATTCTTTGAACCATTAATATTAAATGCAAATGAACAATTTAATTATGTTTTACTTTTTATTGCAAATGGGTTTCACCCTTCAAAAACAAAATGAATGATACACAGATTAAAAATATGAAAAAGTGAACATTTAAACTGTGGTTCTGATCATCACAATAAAAAAATTCACTGAGATTTTAGAATTGATTCACCTCAGAAGGCGAACAAATAACTTGCCTGCCCTAATGTGAAGGCTGAAACTGAGACCTGGACTCTAGTAAATAGGCCAGGTCTGGCTCAAAGACAGTGGTTTTGATGCACAAAACATCACACAGGTGAGAGTCAGCTAGTGTTGTCCTCGCACGGTTCTCGTTAAAGTTGATAACAGAGAATGTCTTCTCACACAAATATGTTGAAGCAAAAAAAAAACCCTCAGCTTATTTCTTAGCTATTTCTTAGCAATTGTTTGAATTTCTTTAAACCTGTCTTTATCCAGCTGGTGATAAAAGTCAGCGAGCGGGAGCTGTTGGTGCTGACTGCAACACTCGGATCAAACTGCAGTTCAATAAGCTCCATCTGCTGGTGTTCTGTGGCGTTATCAGAGTCCACAGAGAAAGGAGAGGAAAAATGCGTGATTTCCTTTTCAATTGCCGCAAAAAACGACTTATTACTGACAAAGAGTAATACAAAGACACAGAGATCACAGATATGGTCCTAAAACAACCTTACCAACATCGAAAATAAATTACTACTAGGAGGGGAACTGTTTCGCCCGGTCTTTTGCTGTTATTTTTGTGGGCAAATAGCTGGCCGCAGACATGTTTCTTTGTCATTAGAAGCTGTGCCCCAATTCCCAGAGTTCACAGTTCGGAGTGTGGTTTGAAGGGCATGGGCGTCATTTCTTTTTTGTCCCATGCCCAGTTAACACGCGGTCTGAAGACCGCAGTCGTTTCAATGGAAATCGGGGCGTGGACCAAGCGCGTGAAAAAGCACACTTCGCGCAGCATGCACCACGCGCTTCTTCTTCTACAGGAGAAAATGGAGTCGGCGGCTGCTTCCCGTAGTTGTGAAACCTGTCACATTTCGCAGACGGCCATGCGGTCCGCGGAGTGCAGTCAGGGCTGAGCAAGTGTGCACCGCCTTGACTGCAGTCTGAGCCCCCTTCAAACCACACTCCGAACTGGGGACACGGCCGCAGTTTTGTTTCGTCACACGGAAGTAAGGCAGAAGGAAGTTGGTCGATGTGAGTTCAATACGTCGCCGATGATTGGTCAAAATTAGTAAAAAATTGCGGGAAAGTTGTGGTGATTGGTCAAAATTGCAACACCGCCCAGAATTCACGGGGATTGGCTGAAGTTGCGTTGAAGTAGCAAATCGCAACATCCCGAATTCCTGGAGGGTCTGATTATATCAACTAAAAATCCAAAATCAGCCTGCCAAACAGGATCAGATATTTCTGCCATCAGTTGTCCCTTTTCTGCCAAGAATTGTCTGATTTCCTACCTAAGACAGTAGAAGCACTGCAGCGCAGACCCTTGGCTGAGCCATCTTACGTCGTTGTGATACACAACGTCTCTGTATTCAGCTTGGATGTCAAGAATAAACTGCTGAACCTGGCGGTGGCACAAGGCTTTGGAGCGAATGTAATTAATTGTCTTTATCACTGATTTTATAACGTGGTCATATGTCAGATGTTGGTGAATAATGCAGTGGAGTTCTATAGCTTTTCCTCCTTCTTCGCTGACTTTGTTACAGACTAGGGTTACTAATCCACTTCGCTCGCCAGCCAAGGCAGATGCACCATCCGTAATAATCCCAGTGACTTTATTCCACAATAGTTTCATATCATCTACGGCAGAACAAACTGAAACAAATAAATCTGTTATCCTTGTTTCGCCCTTGAGGCTGCAGAGGTCAAGTAGCTCTTCACTTCATTGTCCAGAAAAAAAATCAGTAACTGGGCACTATCAGTTGCCACCTCATAGCTTCCCACTGTGGCGCTTTCATTCGACTCATAGGCTCTTGTAAAGAAATGCTGTTGTGCCGCTAAAACAGCTTCAAGTTGCTTTAATTTTTCATTTGAGTGCCCACCCACCCCCAACATGGACTATTCACACTGCTACCTTCAGGCCGGAGGTACCGAAGTGTGAAAAGCAGGACTACTAGACTCAAGAACTCTTTCTTCCAAACTGCTATTAGACTCCTGAACCGCTGAGTAATAACCCCCCTCCTGGACATTGATTGACTGATACTTTGCACATGAGTAATTTGCACTATTATTAACCAACTGTTAAAATAATCTCAGATTACAGCTGCACATGTAACTGCTCGAATGTTTACACTTCCTGTTTGCACTATATCAACTATGTTTACACTTCCTGTTTGCACTATATCAACCATGTTTACACTTCCTGTTTGCACCATATCAACAATGTTTACACCCTGTTTTTTTTTTTGTTTTTTTTTACTACTGACAGCTGCACATAAAACTAATGTTGCACATTATTTGTAAATATGTGCATAGCACCTAGCCTATATTTTTCATAGTGTATATTTGGTAAAGATTGTTTCTATTTGATTATACTTTATTGCATGCTTCTCTTTATCTTATTTAACTTTTTGCACGCTCTTGGCATCCAGGGTGGGCAGCAAAGTAAGAATTTCATTGTACAGGGAAACGTGTACACTGGTCAGCAGTGCTGACGGGCCACACATAATTGTGACGCACCACGGACTTTGAGCCCTCATGTCGGCATTACAGATTCCGAGAAAATTTGATTTTTGTATTTTATTTTTTTTTAATTTGTGATTTTCGTTTTTTTGCAGAATGTGCTAGTTGAGATAATGAAGAAGCCTCTCCATGTTTCAGATAACAGCATTAGTGACGTTAAAAACATAACATTTTTATTTCAAATTGGCTTGTTTTTGCGAAAAGAAACGGGGCGTGTATAAATCAACATATTTTGCCATGCTCGTGCGCCTGCCAATCCCGTTGCGAGGAGCGCAGAAGGGGGATTCTCCTGTACGCCGATCAGCTGTGAAGAGCTCCTGCATATGTAAGCAGCACTGCACTAAAGGACATGAAAATGGACTTTTAACTTCTACTTTAAAAAATAATTAAAAATCCATTTTCATAAAAACACATCGTCCTGAACTGTAAAGTCGAATTAATCGATTTAATCGATTAATCGCGCAGGTCTAATATATGATATATAACAGAGGGTAAAATAACAAAAAGAAAAATAGATGGAAAAGCAACCAAAGAGCAATAGACAGATGAGACACAATTATATACATAAGATAATGATAATAAATATATATGTACTATGCTATATTATGTGCAATACAAAATTCATTTGAGCTGTATTACCTCCTGTGAAATACTTAAATACCTGTACCTTGGTATTTTATTACATACACTCAACAAAAATATAAATGCAACACTTTTGTTTTTGCTCCCATTTTTCATGAGATGGACTTAAAGGGATATGCCACCCCCAGGTCAAATTTGGGCATCTCCCCACAGTCCAGAGACTAAAATAAGTGGTGGAAAGCGTTTTCCTGCTCACCCAGCCATTGTCCGAGTCTGTCGCCACTGACCGCCGCGGTATCTGGTGCTCCTCCGCCTTAGACTGGAGTCTAACGTCGCCAGAGAAAGATTTCGGCCAAAAGGAATTAATTTGCTCGATGCGTTTCCCAATTACTTTGTGTGTAGTGCGCATTCATATCGAGTGCAAATAAATGTGCAAATCAACACGGAGAGCTTGACTTGGTCATTTTGGGTGGGAACTATTTTCCAGTGCGTAAGAATACAGCCGTATCACGCAGTACGCTACCAGGGGAATCCCAGTTACGCACCGGGAAGGGAGTTCCCCTGTTGCACAACGTGGTGCGTGATACGACTGTATTCTTACGCACTGGAAAATAGTTCCCACCCAAAATGACCAAGGCAAGCTCTCCGTGTTGATTTGCACATTTATTTGCACTCGATATGAATGCGCACTACACACAAAGTAATTGGGAAACGCATCGAGCAAATTAATTCCTTTTGGCCGAAATCTTTCTCTGGCTACGTTAGACTCCAGTCTAAGGCGGAGGAGCACCAGTTACCGCGGCGGTCAGTGGCGACAGACTCGGACAATGGCTGGGTGAGCAGGAAAACGCTTTCCACCACTTATTTTAGTCTCTGGACTGTGGGGAGATGCCCAAATTTGACCTGGGGGTGGCATATCCCTTTAAAGATCTAAAATTCATTCCAGATACACAATATTACCATTTCTCTCAAACATTGTTCACAAATCTGTCTAAATGTGTGATAGTGAGCACTTCTGCTTTGCTGAGATAATCCATCCCACCTCACAGGTGTGCCACATCAAGATGCTGATCTGACATCATGATTAGTGCACAGGTGTACCTTATACTGCCCACAATAAAAGGCCACTCTGAAATGTGCAGTTTTGTCTCACAGCAAAATGCCACAGATGTCACAAGCATTGAGGGAGCGTGCAATTGGCATTCTGACAGCAGGAATGTCAACCAGATCTGTTGCTCCTGAATTGAGCAACTGTTGTTCATTTCTCCACCATAAGCCGTCTCCAAAGGCGTTTCAGAGAATATGGCAGTACATCCAACCGGCCTCACAACCGCAGACCACGTGTAACCACACCAGCCCAGGACCTCCACATCCAGCAGGTTCACCTCCAAGATCGTCTGAGACCAGCCACTCGGACAGCTGCTGAAACAATTGGTTTGCATAACCAAACAATTTCTGCACAAACTGTCAGAAACCGTCTCAGGGAAGCTCAACTGCATGCTCGTCGTCCTCATCAGGGTCTTAACCTGACTCCAGATCGTCGCCGTAACAGACTTGAGTGGGCAAATGCTCACATTCGATGGCGTCTGGCACGTTGGAGAGGTGTTCTCTTCACGGATGAATCTCGGTTTACATTGTTCAGGGCAGATGGCAGACAGCGTGTGTGGCGTCGTGTGTGTGAGCGCTTTGCTGATGTCAATGTTGTGGATCGAGTGGCCCATGGTGGTGGTGGGGTTATGGTATGGACAGGCATCTATTATGGACGAAGAACACAGGTGCATTTTATTGATGGCATTTTGAATGCACAGAGATACCGTGATGAGATCCTGAGGCCCATTGTTGTGCCATACATCCATGAACATCACCTCATGTTTCAGCAAGATAATGCACGGCCCCATGTTGCAAGGATCTGTACACAATTCTTGGAAGCTGAAAATGTCCCAGTTCTTGCATGGCCAGCATACTCACCGGACATGTCACCCATTGAGCATGTTTGGGATGTGCTTGACCGGCGTATACGACAGCGTGTACCAGCTCCCACTAATATCCAGCAACTTCGCACAGCCATTGAAGAGGAGTGGACCAACATTCCACAGGCCACAATTGACAATCTGATAAACTCTATGCGAAGAAGATGTGTTGCACTGCATGAGGCAAATGGTGGTCACACCAGATACTGACTGGTTCTGAGTCCCCAGACCCCCAATAAAGCAAAAAAAAAAAAAAGCACATTTCGGGGTGGCCTTTTATTGTGGGCAGTCTGGGGCGCACCTGTGCACTGGTCATGATGTCAGATCAGCATCTTGATGTGGAACACCTGTGAGGTGGGATGGACACACATTTATCACACATTTAGACAGATTTGTGAACAATGTTTGAGAGAAATGGTAATATTGTGTATCTGGAATGAATTTTAGATCTTTAAGTCCATCTCATGAAAAATGGGAGCAAAAACAAAAGTGTTGCGTTTATATTTTTGTTGAGTGTATTTTATTACCTCATGAAGACCATGGAGAGGGTGATCCTCAGCCACCTCCGCTCTGTGGTGAGCCCCACCCTGGACCCGCTGCAGTTTGCCTACAAGCCAAACGTAGGAGTAGAGGACGCCGTCACCTACTTTCTGCAGCGGACGCTCACCCACCTTGAAACCGCCGGGAGTGCTGTGAGAGTCATGTTCTTTGTCTTCTCCAGTGCCTTCAACACCATCAGGCCGGCACTGCTGCGGGGGAAGCTGGAGGACGTGGGAGTGGATGGACATCTCGCTGGCTGGACCATCGACTACCTCACTGACCGTCCACAGTACGTGCGGCTGCGCGGCTGTGAGTCAGAGGTGGTAGTCTGCAGCACTGGGGCCCCCCAGGGTACTGTCATCTCACCCTTCCTCTTCACCATCTACACCTCAGACTTCACATACAACACGGACAGCTGCCATCTCCAGAAGTTCTCCGACGACTCGGCCATTGTGGGCTGTGTCAGAGGGGAACGAGCTGGAGTACCACTCGGTCATCAGTGACTTTGTGGACTGGTGCGGGTGCAACCACCTGTGCCTTAACACCAGTAAAACAAAGGAGCTGGTGATCGACTTCAGGAGGAGATCACTACCTCACTCACTGGTGAACATCCAGGGGCAGGACATAGAGACTGTGGACAGTTTCAAGTACCTGGGTGTTCACCTCAACAATAAACTGGACTGGTCCCACAACACCGACGCCCTGTACAAGAAGGGCCAAAGTCGCCTCCACCTCCTGAGGAGACTGAGGTCCTTTGGAATGTGCAGGCCTCTGCTCAAGACTTTTTATGACTCTGTGGTGGCCTCTGCTCTCCTCTACGCTGTCGTCTGCTGGGCCCCGAGCAGCACAGAACGGGACAGAAAAAGACTGAATAAGCTGGTCAAGAGGGCCAGCTCTGTCCTGGGCTGTCCTCTGGACCGTGTAGAGGAGGTGGCTGAGAGGAGGGTACTGGCCAAATTCATGTCCATTATGGACGACACCTCTCACCCTCTGCACCGGACTGTAGAGGAGCTGAGCAGCTCCTTTAGCAGCCGACTAAGACACCCCCAGTGCAAGAAGGAGCGCTACCGCAGATCCTTCATCCCCACCGCCATCAGACTGTATAATTCTAACATATAGGCCAGACGTGCAATATCCTCCTTTTCATGTTGATGCTTGTTGTTACTATTATCATTATTACTATTTTCCATTATTATTATTATTATTATTACGTATTACTATTTGTATTATTTATTACTTACTTTATCCCCTCCCTGCCTGCATGCACTTTTTCCCTCTTGTCCAAATGTCCTGGAGCTACTGTGGCGAGTAAATTTCTCCTGTGTGAGATCAATAAAGGCTTATCTTATCTTATCTTATCTTATTCCTTTTTTTATTATTATATTGGTTACTTTGCTATGCTATTAGTACTTCCTGACTACTAATAGCTTCCTTACTTTCTTACTAAGTAAATTTTGTAGTAAACTTTGACTTAACATATTATCCTGTGTATTATTAAATTATTGAATGATTCTGACCTGCCTGGACATTATCACCACAAGTGCCACAGTGCTAGTCATGATGGGGGAGGGCTTAGCTTAATGTCATGCAAATTAGGCAAAGAGGGCTGAAGAGAGCAAACTTTACGAGCTTTTTTCAGAGCTTTCGAAAATCTACTGTGCCTGCTTTCAAATAGCGACAACTTCTTCAAATATGGTCTGATTTTCATGTGTAAGACATCATTGGAAATATAGAATCTATATTTTCAGAATCTGTGAATAACTCAAAACGCCTCCGGGACCATATGTGTCCCATTTGGCCGCGGTGGGTCACAATTATTTTTATTCCAGAGGCTGCAAGCCAATGGGATTTTGTACATGGGCTACAACCGGCCCCCGGACCGGACTTTGGGTATGGCTGCTCTAAGTCTTTCAGCTCTCTCTCTCTTACTGTCTTTCACTTGAGCTGTCTGTTCTGTCCCCTTCTCACTTTCTCTCCATGCCATTGTATCCTACCACCTCTCTCTTTAGTTCCTCCTCACTCTCTCCCTATTTCTCATATATCCCCATATATCCTGTATATCCATCCCTCTCTTCCTCCTCTTTCTCTCCATCCCCTTCTCACTTTCTCTCTTCTTCCTCCACCCCTCCCTTTATCCCTCTTCCCTCTCTCTTTGTATATCTTTTGCTACATTTCTCTGTATTTTACCTCTCTACGTGTCTCTCTACCCTCTCCTCTTTTTCTCTGCCCTCCCTTTCTCCCTCCTCTTTCTCCTCCTCACTGTCTCTTTATCCTCTCCTGTGCCCCTCTCTCTCCCTCCTCCCTCCCTCTCTCCCCTTCCCCTCTCTCCCTCTCTCTTTCTACATCGTTTGCTCCATTTCCCTGTACTTTACCTCTCTACGTGTCTCTCTACCCTCTCCTCTTTTTCTCTGCCCTCCCTTTCTCCCTCCTCTTTCTCCTCCTCACTCCCTCCCCCCCTGCATCCCTCTCTTTGTATATCTCTTGCTCCATTTGCGTGTCTGGAGGTGTAATGAAGCAGAGGAGACTCAGGCTTGACACAAGTCGACCTGAACCGGCTCCAGAGACTCCACTGAATCTGAACCAAACATATCTGATTTGATCTGCTCCAACACAGGCTGCAGCTGGAAAACAAGAGAAAAATATACTATAACTGACTAAACCAGGCCTAAAACATGCTTTCTCTGTGTTATTTACAAAAATGATCACCCATCACCCCTGTAGCTCTCACATCTCACCGCGAGCAGGTTGTGCTCTCTAGGTCTGGCTGGGTTTCTCCCATCAACCTGTAAAATGAAAATGAAAACATGCTAAATAACTCCTAGGGACAAAAAAGTGGCACAGCCTTAATACAAACTTCTCCAATATTTCTAGGTGTGAGTTCAGATAGGTGTGATTGACAGGTGGATTAGCCAATCAGGGGCACACATGAACCCTCCCTATCAAAACAAATATGAGGTAAAAAGAATAGAATAAAATAAAACACTACAAGGAACTGAAAAACATTGATTTTGTAGTCTGTGGTGTTTTTCAGTTTCCTGCGACTGTTAATCTGAGGTCATTTTGTTCAGAATCATAGTTCACCAATGATGTCTGTCTGAATCTTCATTTCACATGTGTTATGTCACTGAAATAAACAAATCTGATTGGACACTCGCGACACAGGGCATGGGGACCAGACTGATATCCCTCTGTATGAAAAAACATAGATATCATTCTGGACTTCCCCAACAAGAAGGGAGACCCCCACCACCAAAGTTACGTAGAGCACCCCTAAATTGCAAAATTATGAATTCAAGTTTATTTTTCACTCTTTATGAAGCTCAAACTGCCCATTGTTGACTGGACAGACAAAGAGAGCTGTAAAACACTGGTGTGCAGATGTGAGGAACCACATCTAACAGATAAAAGTCAGTCTGAAGTCTGAGGTTACACCCAGGGGTGTAGTGGGCGTGGTACGCAGGGGTACGCCGTCCACCCACTTCTCCCGACGTGAGATATAAAAAAATAACAAATATAAATTCAGGGATGAAAGAGTTCAGTTTTTTAGCGGATCTCCGTTTTTTTTCAGCCGCGGGGTAGCCTATTATTATTATTATTTTTTTTTTTTTACATCTGTGCAAATTGGTTGAGGAAGATTTTGGGTGTATATATATGTATAGTTGTGTTTAGGGTCGCCAACCGTCCCTTGAAAAACAGAATCGTCCCATATTCAGAACATAAGTACGTGTATCTCGTATTAAACTTTGTATTAAACTGCGGGCCGCGCGAGCCCGTGTCTGGAGCCGCAGACCGACCGAGCAAGCTCTCACAACAGCGTGTACCATTGCGTGTACACAGGTTAAACTTTATAAAACATCCTATACCTCATCCTACCTGCCCGTGCCTCACTTAACGCGTCGCTCCTCGCTTTTTCACTCGCGCCTTTTAGCGCGCATAAGCTCTTCCTCAATGCGCTCTGATTAGACGAAGTGCAAAGCAGAAACAAATCCAATATATACTACTAGTAGGCCTACCTGTTAAAATGTGTGTGGGTTTTTTTGTACTTTTATGTACAGTTTTACTTTATTGCTAACATATAGCCAGTACTCGAGTTGAGGGGGGATGGGGGGTGGCGTCCCCCCTGTGGGAAAAAGTCAAAATCATCCCTCTTCTAAAATGGGCATCCCTTCTTCCATCCCTTATGGCATTTTATCAATCAGGCATGAAAATCCCTAAACGTTTGGCGAATTTCGCCGTTTTTAAGTCAAAATGGCCAGTGCGCTCCAGCTTCCAATCATGTTGTAGCATAATTACGCACCGATACGCGCTCCCGCCAATCATGACGATTGCCGCTGTTGTGTTTGCGCCTGTTCGCCGATCAGCTGTGAGCCTGATATTTACGCGGCATTTCTAAGAGAAGAAGAATCCTTAACTTCCTACGTTAATGCTACGTAAGAAGGAACTCTCGCCTCGGGACACGGGATACGTTCGGGATTATGTCCTTTTCTCCGGAGCTCCGGACTATTAAAGACAACACGGCAAACTGTTAGAATGGATCTGACCGCATTCTTATGGGTGAGTCATATTATCATATTATTTCTGCATCTATTTCGGCACTAAACCAGGACTAAACCAAGACTAAACCAGGTTTAAACCAGGACTAAACCAAGACTAAACCAGGTCTAAACCAGGACTAAACCTAGACTAAACCAGGTCTAAACCAGGACTAAACCAGGTCCAATCCAGGACTAAGCCAAGACTAAACCAGATCTAAACCGGGTCTAAACCAGGACTAAACCAGGACTAAACCGGGACTAAACCAAAACTAAACCAGGTCCAAACCAAGACTAAGCCAGGACTAAAACAGGTCTAAACCAGGTCTAAACCAGGTCTAAACCAGGACTAAGCCAGGACTAAGCCAGGACTAAACTGGGACTAAACCAGGACTAAACCAAGACTAAACCAGGACTAAGGTGTGTGTGTACGTGTGTATGTGTGTGATAACATATATCCTGTGTATTATTGAATGATTATATGGACTTTTTGTTATAAAAGCATTTCCATTTTAACAAAGTACCTTCTAATTTCCAATGGTTTCCAATGGTTTTCATTGGTTTTATTACACAAACTGAAATGATATAAGGTTTAACTGTCAAGAACAAAACAGTGTGACTGCCCTAACAGGTATCCACACTTCAAACCAGCTGTTTGGAATCAGGAACACCTCGCTGTAATCGGGGCAGTCTTTTGTGATGTCACCAACTACTTGATATGCAGAGGCCCCTGAAGGCAGCACACATTTATAAGATGCCAAAAAAACAAACAAAAAAAAAAGCACAAAATTATTTAGTGTTTAGTTCCACTTTAAAGTGAGTATGACTCTCTAATTTTGACTTAATTTGGTGGGATTATACCTGTTGTAAATATAAATTATAGTTATGTAGTATATTATAGTTTTAAACCAATCAAGAAACAATTTGTGAAGAAAAGTTGAAAAATGTGTTAAAAATTACAGGAAGTGAGTAGTTCTATTTTAGAGAGTCCTATATCGATTATATCACATTGGGAGAATTCTACCCAAAAGTTCAGCATAATTTACACAAAAGAAACACATTTTTCTGATACTTCTGATATTTTAAACATGATTTTAACAAAATAAAGGTGCTTTCATATAACTGTGTCTGTCAAATATGAATTTCTTTCTACATTAAAGGAGATTTGGCCCAGTGTACATCATGGTTGCTAGGTAACAGTTATGGAGAGGTCATGATTTCCAACCAGAAAGTAAAATTTGAAACCTAAAAATTTACCAAACTGGGAAAAAAAACCCTGTAAAATGTTTAATAAAATCTTCTGTGTTTTATCGGTATAGGCTCTAATTGAAAATAGTGATCTCGGTATGATTTTAGCATGTAGCCTGTTAAATGTGTCAACTGTTGCCCATGTTTGCATTTTCACATTTGACACCTTGGTCTGTGCTTCTCACTTTTCTCAGTTGTTCCCCTCTGGTCGGAGGACGATGGTGTAAATGTGTAAATCTGTACCATGCTTCACTTTCACATCAACAACACTGAAAAAACACTGAAAAAACATGACAAACTCTCACAGGAACAGACTCGGACAAAACTATTTCAAAATTCTGATGCTTTGTGATGAGAGGTCCAGGCTGATTCATTATGCTCGCCTTTCTGGGTTCTATTGAGATGTCTGTCTGGAATGTTCCACAGTATGACATTAAACAGCTTTACTTTATATTTATTCAATTACAGGTGGTTATATAGCTCAAAAATACCTAAAAAAACCAAGCATTCTGACTGTGAGCGGGGTCGTCTCTCCACAGATCTGACCTGCAACTTGGTCTAGTTTGGTCTCCATGAAGATAGAAAGGTTTAAAGGGATATGCCACCCCCAGGTCAAATTTGGGCATCTCCCCACAGTCCAGAGACTAAAATAAGTGGTGGAAAGCGTTTTCCTGGTCACCCAGCCATTGTCCAAGTCTGTCAGCACTGACCGCCGCGGTATCTGCAGCTACTCCACGTTAGACTGGAGTCTAACAGCGCCAGAGAAAGATTTCGGCCAAAAGGAATTAATTTGTTCGATGCGTTTCCCAATTACTTTCTGTGTAGTGCGCATTCATATCGAGTGCAAATAAATGTGCAAATCAACACGGAGAGCTTGACTTGGTCATTTTGGGTGGGAACTATTTTTCAGTGCGGAAAAATAAAGCCGAAGCACGCACCACGCTGCGCAACAGGGGAACTCCCTTCCTGGTGCGTAACAGGGATTCCCCTGGCAGTGTGCTGCGTGACTCGGCTTTATTTTTCCGCACTGAAAAATAGTTCCCACCCAAAATGACCAAGGCAAGCTCTCCGTGTTGATTTGCACATTTATTTGCACAGTCTAACGCGGAGGAGCAGCAGATACCGCGGCGGTCAGTGCTGACAGACTCGGACAATGGCTGGGTGACCAGGAAAACGCTTTCCACCACTTATTTTAGTCTCTGGACTGTGGGGAGATGCCCAAATTTGACCTGGGGGTGGCATATCCCTTTAATACCATACTGTGAAACATTCCAGACAAAGCAATAACGTCTCCATGGAGAAAAGCATTTGACAGACCCTCCACCGGAAAAGTTACCACTTTTTCCACACTATGGCATTAAATTATCAATCTTGAAACTACAACAAGTTTGTGATGCATTGTGCTGAATGGTCCAGGCTGATTAACTGTGTACTATGTAAGTCTTATGGGGAGAGAGTCGGTGTCCTGCTCGTCTCCATTGAGTCAATATTGCATTGCTTAAAATATTCCACATTATGCTATTAAGTTATTGATCTCAAATTTGTGAAGCTTTATGATGAGTGATCCAGGCTTAGGAAAGGTTGTAAGGGGATTTTTTTGTTTTTGTTTCAAATTGTTAAAGGTACACTGTGTAGGATGGTGGCGCATTGGTGGATGGTGGGTATTGCAATTCCGGTTCTAGCTACGGCAGACCTTGAGGGTCATAAACAACAGTAATAAGTAGCAGAATCTCCCAGGAACCAGTAGGTGGCGGTATGCGCAAGCAACGCGTAACCCGCCATTAACCCGAAAGTGAAAGTGTGTGAAATCCACGGGCCAGTGCCGACAGCTATAAAGAAAACGGCGAAGGCGGAGCCCAAAATACAGTATGTCTTTCTGCGGCTCTCTTAATTAAAATGGATGCCGCTGCATGGGGAAGATCCCCCTTTTATGCAGGTAAAATCGACTATATCTAAGTCCAACAGAATACTTTGATTTCATGATGGAAGTGAAAAGGCTTGGAAAACACTGTATTTTTGAATGGGTATCTTCAATTTTGGTAATTAACGGGTAAAAATCTTACACAGTGTACCGTTAATGAAAGTTCAAAATAGCATTATAGACATGCAGCAGCCTTGTAATTATGATGACCAAAAAAAAAAACAATAAAAAAATTAAAATTAAAACAAAAAAAGAAAGAATGAAAATCTATCAACTGTGCAATGAAAAAAAAAAAAGATATGCGTAAAAAATATGAAAAGTGGTGCATGCAATAAAATTATGTTTAGGCTTTGAAACTTATTCAATCCCCCTCCACATAATTTTCTTAGAACATGATTGTAACTTTTTCATGTTGATGAAATGTGATCAAATCATGCTGAATACACATATTTATATATTAAGTTACCTTCTCATGAACATTTGTTTTATTTTCTATATATAATTCTGTCCACACAATTACTTTAACATGCAAAGTAAAATGTCCTTAAAGGATTTTAAAGTAAAAGAATACAAATGCACTCTTTAGTTTTTCATAGTTCTGTATTGTCTTAAACAAAATCAAACACACAGAGGTACAGAGACCTGTGATCAGGTACAGTCTGTTTGGAGCTGGACAGTGTGAAGATTCCACTCTGGTCTCTGCCTGTGGACACAAGAATAACACAAGATTACATTATAATGATCTACTCTGTGTGTAGACATTTTAAATATACTTAAAGCACTTGGTATGGTACAAAGTCCTCCTAGTGTCACATCACCCTGTAGAAACATACACTGCCTGACAAAAGTATTAGGACGATTGTGTATTTCTGAACTCTCATAATGATAACAAGACGTATTGGTAATGACAACAAATCAATTTATTGATATATTAAAGCAAATTTCATCATGTGTAAAGGCAGATTATTGCAAAAATGTAACAATATCAAGTTAAATAGCTTTTTCATCAAAATATCCACCTTTGGCCTTAATCACAGCTTTACAAATTTGAGGCATTCTGTCCAACAATTTTTCAACATATCCATCCTCTATAGTTTTCCACTCATCCTGAAGACATTTCCACAGGTGTTTAACGTTAGTCGGATTCCTGGGGCACACTTTAATATCCAAATAATCCCACGCTTTTTCGACGGGTGACAGGTCACACTGTAAAAAAAAATAGTTAGTTCAACTCAAATTTTCAAGGCAACCGACTACACAGAGTTTTTGAGTTGTGAGTATTTAAGTTTTTCTGTTAAGTTAACTAAGCTTTTAAAGTTGTGCCATCTAATCATTCATCTTCTTCCGCTTTTCCGGGTCGCAGGGGCAGCAGTCCAGCTGCCCAGAACACAATGCACCAGCCCCCATGAATCCTCCCGCGGGTGGTGGGTCCACAGGAGGATGGCTCACATCACAACGGGCCTTGTGTCCACAGACACTGGGGGCGAGGTGGGGTTGAGTGTCTTGTGGAGCGGGATTCGAACCACCAACCCCTGGATCACTAGACAAGCGCTCTACCAACTGAGCTACTGCCGCCCACACCAGCTACTCATTTTAAGCTCAAGTTTCTATTTTACCAACTTAAAAATGCAAATAATGCGCAAAGAGGAGATAAAATAACGTCTCATTTCGTTTTCGTCAACATCAATGTTGACAAAAGGACTCGTTAGTCTCTTTATGACAAAGTTTTCTGCAGAGACAGCCGGCGCTTCTGAGGGGAAAAATGGTGGACGTTTCTTTTCCAAAGCCAAACCCAAGGAAAACCCCAGATAAACTCCTCCGGTTACCCTGTTGCAGCAGATCCCAACGGCAGATTATTCCAAATGAGCACGCGCAGATTAGTTGGCCTGGCTCAAACTACCGTCCACTTGAATTTGTATATCATGTCAACACAAAATATGAATTAAGATCAACTTTTTAACAGAAACTTATGAAAGTGAGTTGAAATTACTCATTTGAGACAGTGTACGATGCAACTGGCAGTTTTATTGTCTATGAACGCTAAAATCCTAGTAATCTGAACAAATTCAAGTTGTCATTTTTACAGTGCAGGAGACTGGGGCGGCCGTGTCATAACCTGCAGTTGATGACGCTGTTCACACGTCTCCAAATGACCCTTACACAGTTTGGACGAGTGCTTTGGGTCATCATCTTGTTGGAACCAGATGTTTCGTCCAGAGTTCAGAAATACACAATTGTCCTAATACTTTTGTCAGGCAGTGTAACTGTTTCACTAGGAAGTATATGTTGAAAAAATATAATTCTGCTAAAATACTTTTAGTTGCTTTACTTGGTTCATCTGTGGTCTGTGTTTTGTTGGTTCTCAAAGTCTTCCATTTTCTGAAAAATACAGAGATGTTATTTTATTTAGTTTTAACTGATAACGTCACTTTCAAAATGATGCAAAAACTAACATCAGCTCTAACATTAATGAAGTGACCCACTACAGCAGTGCTCCGAAAATCACAGTTTGTTTGTAGAAGACTCTGGAAGCAGCACATTCAAATCTTAGTACAACTGTCACACTCTTGTACACTGTAAAAAATCTAAGTTGGAAATTAGTTGCCTTAACTTGAAAAGCTAATTAAGAAAGAGACTTATATGACATGGGAGTTGGCTTAACTTACAGTAGTGTTTTGTACGTCTGTTTTTTATAAATGTTGGTAAAACTTGGGCTTCAGCGTTGGGAGAAATAAAATATGTAAGTAATCTCCTCTTAATCAGCTGAACTTGCTGGACGAAGTTCATACAACTTTTTTGAAACATGCCCGCGCATGCTCAGTTAGAGGCAACGTCCAAGAGCTCCGGAGAATCCAGAAGAATCCACCACTTTGGAACGTCGTTGGTAAGTAGACGCGGTGGCGATTCATTCAAGTTTATGATAGATAATCTTTGCTCTGTCCACGTATATGTTTGAAATACTTTCAATATCTTCAGGGATGAAAGTGCCCAATCATGAAAAACGCGGAAAGAGCGCGCTCACTCCCTAGCTCGGTCCGCGGCTCCAGACACGGGCACACCGTTAGAAGTTTAATATGAGACACGTACTTTTGTTCTGAATACGGGACGATTCTGTTTTCTGATTCTGACGGTTGGCGACCCTAAACACAGCTATTCATATATACACCCAAAATCTTTCAACGAATTTGCACGGATATTTTTAAAAAAGAGAGAGAAGCAGACTGTTTAGCTGACAGTCACCTTAAACTGCCTTCTTTGACTGTCTCCTTTAGGTTAATTCAGTATCGCGGAAAGTAGTACTCAAGAGCACGTTTTTTTATACCACGTGAATACTAGTATAAACTGCACCATTTCAATTGGTTATCACACATAAATATCACCAAACTTTAATTATTCATCATTCAAATGATAACACATTTTCTGCTTTATTATTTTTAGGAAATGCTTCTGCGTGTAATAATATCGCCAAACAACATAAAGAAGTTAAGATTGCCAGATTTACCCCACTCAGTGGAAAGTTTAAAAGAAATTCTTGAAGACCAGCTTCAGCTGAAAGAGGGGTTCATTCTTCAGTATGAGGACCCAGAGTTTGGAAACGAGCTATGTAACGTAACAGATATTTCAGAAATTCCATCTGAGAAAGCTACCTTGAAAGTAATTTTTGAGGCAAGCCCTGACCATGAGGAATCAGATGTGTCATTGTCTTCATTGGATACAGCATCACCTCAAAGCTCACCCAGAACATCTGTAGGACCATCACCTGGTAGGCGATCTTCTTCATGGCCTTCACCTTTTCCTGTACCAAGCTTATCTTATGATGTTGAATTGCATCTTCAAAAGGGAAATGATGTCTACAAGGACAATGGTACTGTGCTCAACATCACAAGAGACATCAAAAGTGAAATCCTTGATAAAATTGCACAAGCTGTGTTTGAGGTGACTGCATACCCAGGCAGATTGGAATTGGATTCGGTAGCAATGGCTCTGGTCAACAAACATCCCTGTCTACGTGAACCAGGCAGTGGAAATGGGTGGAATGGATGGAGAATGAGTATTGCATTCAAGATCGGAAATTACCGCCAGAAGCTGCGGAATGCAGGCTGTGAAGAAGTTAGAATAAATGAAAAGAGGGGGAGCTGTGAAGAGGGTAGGTCCAGTCTTAAAAAAGCAAGAAGAGCAGAAGTTAATTTCCTTCCTGACCACCCTGCTGGACAAAGTGAAGTCGATATGGAAAATGATCGAGAGGCACTATCAGTAGAGATGGAAAAAAGAAATCCAAACATGACTTTTATTAATTCAGCTATGGATCGTACATTTTCTTTGAGAAGGAAAGAAATAATTGACCAGGAACCCCATGTTGATCTGGTGAAGCATAGATAGCCAGCACTCTTCATGGAATGTCAGGTTAGTGTGCTTCACGTGTTAAAGGAAAAGTAACATTTTTTACCATCTGAGGAAGTGCTCCATATGACACCAAAGTGCTATGGGTGAGTAAAACAACTTGTTTTATTACCGAAATAAGGCTCAGATTGTAAAAAAAAATCTTACTTTTCCTTTAAATCTTTTGCTTCTTTCTTCCAAAATCTTCAATTCACCTCCTTGTTTACATGAAGATATACTTCCTATGTAGGCATCTTTCAAGATCACACACACACTCATTCACATTCACAAAGCCTCTACAAACCTCAATGTTGTCACTTTTTCCCTCTACAGGTGAACTGTGAGTTTCAGAGGATAACAATGGTTAACCTGCAACGAACATTCCTTAATGCACTTGAAAGTCATACCCCTAAAATCCTGAAGATGTACAGAACAAGAAGAGCACATTTTGGTGAAGAGATGCAGACACTCCTTGACTCGTTGGATAAGGAGGTGAGTAGCAAGACATTTAGAAAATAAGTCTCTGTCTCTCTGGTGTTTAGTGCATGCGAAGTTCAGTATGTCTGGTGGGGTGTGAGTGTAACTTTCTCTCACACTCACTCAAACTCACTGCTCCTGAAAAGGATGGGTCAAATGCAGAAGTCAAATTTCTCCCGTGTGTCACTGTGTGTCATTGTGTGTGAGACCAATAAAGGCTTAAGCCTAATTAAAAACATACTCTCTCACTTATACACTCTAACTTTTACACACACAGTCTTACACAGTCCATCTTACACACATTCATTCTTTCACACACATACACTCACTCTCTCGATCACACTTTCTCTCAATGGCTGACTTACTGACATGTACACACACTCACTATAAGGAAGTCCGTTTTGCCTCTTTCACTGATGAATGTAGAGGACCTGTCTGTCTTGACTCGTGTGTTTGTTTGCTTCCCCCCAGACATCTGACATTTCTGCACATAGAAAGACGGTGGCCCTGAGAGGACTTCCCTCTTTCTCAGGGATTATGGAGCCGAGAGGATTCTGAGAACATGCTTGGTAAGTACATTTTTACTGTACAACTTGAACAGAAATAACTTCATTAGCTACACACCCCTTGCTCTTCATTTTTTGTTTGTTTTGTTGCTCAACAGAACACTGATCCAAAGGAGGGTTACACAAAGGATGTCAAAATGGCTGTCCTGACTGTGGTGGAAGATGATGGTGGGGCATCTGCTTCACCACACACAGTGGACTTTGCCATCATTCTGGAGGAAAGTGTGGTCATCCACAACATCCACAATTTTCCGAGTGCATTTGCGCTTTTTTTTGGGCTGTTGTATGCTCTCAACTTTCAATACCCTAAAGAGTTAAAGTATACATGTGAGGTGATTCAGAAAGTCTTCTTGAGTCTTGGTGATGACTGCTCAGCAAGAGTTCAGTCTTTCAAAAATAAACTCTTGCAGTAAATGTACACTGGATTTGAAGGTATTAAATGTTTACGTTTCACAGATTTTGAAAGTGTAGTTCATGGCATTGTTTGACTATTTTACAAGTGGTCTGCCTTACCTGTTTTTTTTTTTTTTTTTTTTTTTGATGAAAGGTCATGTTATGTCTTTATAAAAGTTAGTCGTAATAGCTTGTGACTTAAAAGTTTTTTGTTTTTTTTTATTAAAATATGTCAGATGATTCAGAGTCTTAGTACATTGCTTAATGTACACTACAGTGGATTCAAAGGTATGAAAAATGTTAATTTCGATTTGATTGAAAGTGTAGTTCATGGCACATTTTGACTATTTGTTATGGTGTTTTGTTTGGGCAGGCCGTCTTACCACGTCATAGTAGCCTTTGATAAAGTATTTTTTTTTACTTTTTGAGATGAGATGCTGAATTACTTTTTTTTTTGGCTACTTTAACTGTGAACTGTGTATGCTGAGGCACAAAACTGTCCAAATAAAACTCAGATTTTTGGACTAAAAAAGTGTTCTCATTTGTAAGAATGTATAAATGTTAAGAAAATTAGACTGCTTCACAGATTTTATGATATAAGTTGCTTCAGTAAGTTACAAAATGCCTGCAAATTCAAAATGAGAAAGCAGGTTGTCCTTAAGGATAAGCTTTAATAAATACAAAACAGATTTGTAAGTCATACAAACTTAAATTTTAGTATTACAGGAACAAACATTTTAATATTACATTAACTCAAATTATTGAGTACTGGCAACAATAAAATCTGTTGTAGTTGCTGGGTTTCATGTGTTTGGTCCACTTATAGTTTCCCTTGGTTTGAACTCGATAATCTGAGTTTCAGATGAAAAGTTCAGTTTACTCACAATTCTGTATGCAGAAAGTTGACTCATTTTTTTAAGTTGAAGTCACTGCAGATTTTTAACAGTGTAGATGGACAGTCACGCTAAAAATTTGTTTCATGAAACAAGCCTCACATCAACACTAATTTTGAATAAAACAAGACAAACATGTGTTTATATTCTAGGCCAGAGAATGCGTATATCAAATCTTTGAAAAGTCTTACCTTCAGATAAGCTCTCATAATCCTGCTCCACACTGCAGTGTCCTCTGCTCCTGTAACTGTCCTGTGTCCTCTGCTCCTGTAACTGTCCTGTGTCCTCTGCTCCTGTAACTGTCCTGTGTCCTCTGCTCCTGTAACTGTCCTGTGTCCTCTGCTCCTGTAACTGTCCTGTATCCTCCTGGATGCACACTGTGTGTCCTCTGCTCCTGTAACTGTCCTGTGTCCTCCTGGATGCACACTGTGTGTCCTCTGCTCCTGTAACTGTCCTGTGTCCTCTGCTCCTGTAACTGTCCTGTGTCCTCTGCTCCTGTAACTGTCCTGTGTCCTCTGCTCCTGTAACTGTCCTGTGTCCTCCTGGATGCACACTGTGTGTCCTCTGCTCCTGTAACTGTCCTGTGTCCTCTGCTCCTGTAACTGTCCTGTGTCCTCTGCTCCTGTATCTGTCCTGTGTCCTCTGTTCCTGAAACTGTCCTGTGTCCTCCTGGATGCACACTGTGTGTCCTCTGCTCCTGTAACTGTCCTGTGTCCTCTGCTCCTGTAACTGTCCTGTGTCCTCTGCTCCTGTAACTGTCCTGTGTCCTCCTGGATGCACACTGTGTGTCCTCTGCTCCTGTAACTGTCCTGTGTCCTCCTGGATGCCCACTGTGTGTCCTCTGCTCCTGTAACTGTCCTGTGTCCTCTGCTCCTGTAGCTGTCCTGTGTCCTCCTGTATGCACACTGTGTGTCCTCTGCTCCTGTAACTGTCCTGTGTCCTCCTGGATGCCCACTGTGTGTCCTCTGCTCCTGTAACTGTCCAGTGTCCTCCTGGATGCCCACTGTGTGTCCTCTGCTCCTGTAACTGTCCTGTGTCCTCTGCTCCTGTAACTGTCCTGTGTCCTCCTGGATGCCCACTGTGTGTCCTCTGCTCCTGTAACTGTCCTGTGTCCTCTGCTCCTGTAGCTGTCCTGTGTCCTCCTGGATGCCCACTGTGTGTCCTCTGCTCCTGTAACTGTCCTGTATCCTCTGCTCCTGTAACTGTCCTGTGTCCTCTGCTCCTGTAACTGTCCTGTGTCCTCCTGGATGCACACTGTGTGTCCTCTGCTCCTGTAACTGTCCTGTGTCCTCTGCTCCTGTAACTGTCCTGTGTCCTCTGCTCCTGTAACTGTCCTGTGTCCTCTGCTCCTGTAACTGTCCTGTGTCCTCCTGGATGCACACTGTGTGTCCTCTGCTCCTGTAACTGTGCTGTGTCCTCTGCTCCTGTAACTGTCCTGTGTCCTCTGCTCCTGTAACTGTCCTGTGTCCTCCTGGATGCACACTGTGTGTCCTCTGCTCCTGTAACTGTCCTGTGTCCTCTGCTCCTGTAACTGTCCTGTGTCCTCCTGGATGCACACTGTGTGTCCTCTGCTCCTGTAACTGTCCTGTGTCCTCTGCTCCTGTAACTGTCCTGTGTCCTCCTGGATGCACACTGTGTGTCCTCTGCTCCTGTAACTGTCCTGTGTCCTCTGCTCCTGTAACTGTCCTGTCTCCTCCTGGATGCACACTGTGTGTCCTCTGCTTCTGTAACTGTCCTGTGTCCTCTGCTCCTGTAACTGTCCTGTGTCCTCCTGGATGCACACTGTGTGTCCTCTGCTCCTGTAACTGTCCTGTGTCCTCTGCTTCTGTAACTGTCCTGTGTCCTCTGCTTCTGTAACTGTCCTGTGTCCTCTGCTCCTGTAACTGTCCTGTGTCCTCTGCTTCTGTAACTGTCCTGTGTCCTCTGCTTCTGTAACTGTCCTGTGTCCTCTGCTTCTGTAACTGTCCTGTGTCCTCTGCTTCTTTAACTGTTCTGTGTCCTCTGCTTCTGTAACTGTCCTGTGTCCTCTGCTCCTGTAACTGTCCTGTGTCCTCTGCTCCTGTAACTGTCCTGTGTCCTCTGCTCCTGTAACTGTCCTGTGTCCTCTGCTTCTGTAACTGTCCTGTGTCCTCTGCTTCTTTAACTGTTCTGTGTCCTCTGCTTCTGTAACTGTCCTGTGTCCTCTGCTCCTGTAACTGTCCTGTGTCCTCTGCTTCTGTAACTGTCATGTGTCCTCTGCTCCTGTAACTGTCCTGTGTCCTCCTGGATGCACACTGCAGTGTCCTCTGCTTCTGTAACTGTCCTGTGTCCTCTGCTTCTGTAACTGTCCTGTGTCCTCTGCTCCTGTAACTGTCCTGTGTCCTCTGCTCCTGTAACTGTCCTGTGTCCTCTGCTTCTGTAACTGTCCTGTGTCCTCCTGGATGCACACTGCAGTGTCCTCTGCTCCTGTAACTGTCCTGTGTCCTCCTGGATGCACACTGTGTGTCCTCTGCTCCTGTAACTGTCCTGTGTCCTCTGCTCCTGTAACTGTCCTGTCTCCTTTTGAATTTGAATTTTCCCCCTGGAAGTTTGGGGGAGGGGAATTCCAGAGGGAGGAGCCTCACCAGAGGTTATAACAAAGTCATGTTTCCTCAGCGTGATTAAAACATGCAGGTCTAACATCGGCCACAATCAAACTGCATATGTAGGACTTAAACATGGTAGTACATTTTGGGAGACTTTGTACTTTACTTGAGTTTAAAAAAAAAAAGATAACTTTTACTTCACTACATTTCCGAATTTAATTGCATACTTTTACTCCGATACATTTTCAATGTGCCGTTTAGTTACTCATTACAAAAAAAACCTCTACTGACTGAAGGAAGTCAGGACGTGCCTGGACTTGTTCGCTACTTGCGCATGACAATCAGCCTACACCTGTTGGTTTCATGCAGCTAGTTTAATCAATCAACATCCCTGATGGAAGAGGAGACAGCATCCACGTCGGCTACAAATGAAGGGAGACCTGACGATGAGCATCCCTGGCCGTACTTAAACACAATGTTCTCTTACGCTGATATGAAGGATTCGTCCTATCGAATGAAGTGCCTTTTGTGCGTGAAACGTGGAAATCCTATCTTACAGAAACTCCCCGTCCAACCTCAAGAAACATGAAATTGTTAGCGTCTATATTCCAATTTCAGTAACCATAGCATGGACATTCTAGACACCGTTGTGAAACCTTGAGCATAACAAGTAGAAATGAACTTTGTGTGACATTGTTTCGGTTACACAAAGCGTATTTGACGCTTTTTCGGCTCAAGGGAAGGCATAGCTGTAGGCTAAGTGTAACGAATGAGAAAGGGCACACAAGTTCAAAAGGACAAAAAATAACATTAACATGTGCCTACTTTTAAAAATTTAAACAAGCGCTGTGTGTTTGTGCTATCTAAGTAACAAAGCGAGGGTTAGCTTCAGACTGCCTTTGCTTCATACTTTTACTTGTACTTTTAATTACATTACTGGAGTACATTTATTTTTACATTACTTGTCATACTTAAGTACAAGAAGTTCCAGATACTTTAAGACTTTTACTCAAGTAACATTTCAGTCAGTGACTTCGACTTTTACCAAAGTCATTTTTGGGAGAGGTACCTATACTTTTACTTGAGTTTGATTTTCCAGTGCTTTATACAACACAGAGTGGTTCCACGCATGTGCAACATTTGAAAAAGGACAAACAGTCGCTGGATTTCTCCTTCCTTGGAAAATCCTCTATAAAACCTTTAATTGTATATATGTGACATTTATGGTGAGAGTCTGGTGCTGCATTTATGTGCTCCTCGGGAACTCTGGAAATTTTTTTTTACTGGGTAGAAAAATGCATCTGAACGCAGCAGTCGGAAAATACAACTCTGGACCCTTAACGTCATCTGCTCTGAGGAGATGGAAGAAAATCTCACATTCCTTTATTCATCTGTCACTTCAGTCACTTTTGTCTTGCGAGATCTTGTGGCATGAGATCTTGTCTGATCCCTACCGATTGTTTCCATGGGCTCATTACCTGGCTCTCCGCTGATTAATAATATTAATCTGTGTAGCACTCTGAGTTCTACATATTTATCATTCAAACAAATCCATTGTGTTGTTTGGTTCAAGTGTCACAACAGCAGAACAATACGAAAAATCAAACTTTAGTTAAACCCAGTTGAGAGAAATGCACATAACTGTATCTGTATTTGTACAAAAATAGGCTATAGTCTGCTAGCATCACAATTTTGTTTGTTTTGGGTTGTTTTGGCTTCTGCCCAAACCACAGTGCTGCGCTTTAGTAACACTCAGATCTGATTGTTTTAATAAAAGATCAGATTAAGGTCTAACAAAGCTTCAGACAGAGCAGAGTCTACAATGTTGATGAGATCAGCTGCAACGTATCAGCAGTCTCCCTTTCAAGTTCTGACCAGGAGATCTGATGATTCTCAGTGAAATACCACTTTTCATCCACTTTTGATATAATACCGTACTAATAAAAACATCAGAGTGGATTTGCATTTGAGAGCAAACTTTGAAAACTCCCTCTGGACTACAGTGGTATTAAAGTGAGCCAACAGGTGCATGGATTCCTCAGACAGTTTTATATGAATCTGATCCCTCACAGACTCTGAGCTGCACCTGACATTCTCTGGCATTAGCTCTTCATATTAAAGCCCACTCACTGCCCTCCCCCTCTTCTCACAGCAAAGATGAGACCAGAGATGGGGAAGAAAACTGCAGATTTGGTGAGAAACGTCCAAATAAAAGTTCAGAACAGTGTGTGTTGTACATATTGCTGTACACAGGGCGGTAGACAGTCTGTTGGCCTGGGCCCCAGGGCCTTATTAGACGAGCATTATACCCTCTTCCTATTAATTTGTATTAGAGGGCGGCTATGTGAGGTGTCTTGCCCTGGGGCCCCAATTTTCTGTCGACGGGCCTGGTTGTACACACCCTTTCATTCATTTTTGTTTCTCTTTACGTTTACTTTCTACATTTTAAAGGTCCCATGGCATGAAATTTTCACTTTCTGAGGTTTTTGAACGTTAATGTGAGCTCCCCTACCCTGTTTAGGCCCCCCCCCCCATGGTTAAAAGTTGCGAAATGTCTAAACTGAGCATTTGCGATCCTTTTCTGCGTTACAAAAAATCGGAGCTCAAACGGGCGAGTTTGAACAAGGCACCTTATTGACGTCAGATCGGAAAAAGAAATGCAAATGCAGTTCCACCCCCGTCTGTCTGTACTCAGCGTCTCTGTAAATCACGCCCAGAGAGTTTGGACTGCGAATGTGCTAGGCAATGCAAAATGCATTTTTTTATTTGCCTGGAGGCACGTCCGAGTGTTTCTAGGCTCGGAAGTCCTTTATCTGAGCCTCTGGACCTTTGAACAGCAGTGGTTTGATTTTATTTTATGTGGAAATGTGTTTATTTTTCAATGGAACGCTTCAAATCTCTCTCCCCGTGCAAAAACAAGGAAATGGATCAGCTGAGAGCTACAGCGGAGAGCGGAGAGTTTGGCCACGCCCCCACCCTCTATTATTGGCCAGCTTTTTTCTCCTCATTTGCATTCAAGCAACAATGCCCATTATGACCTGTTCTGAGGGAGAAAAATTACTCTTTCTCATCTTATCTCTGTTTCTCATGCACTGAGTGTTGATTTTGAAGAAGGATTCATTTACAGTATTAGGGAACCATTAAGGAGCCATATAAAAGCATCAAGAAGTACCATGTCATGGGATCTTTAAAAACAGAAAACAGCAAATATGACACAAGATATTAAAATCCTCATAGTAGTCACCCTTTAGCGATAGTAGCTCGGCTCATAGTGTGTTTTTATCCACTGATCCGAAGGTTGGTGGTTCCAATCCCAATCTCGACATGAATGGCACTGGCTGAGCGGGCAGATCCACTGACACACAGGTTGGTGGTGCGATTGCAGCCCCTACAGATGGATGCTGTCGTTGTGTCCTCGAGCAAGACACTTAACCCGCCCCCAACCCCCGGTCTGTATACGCTGGTGTAGCCTTGAGTGCCTTGAAGGTGGAAAAAAGCTTTAAATAAAAGTCACCAAAATGTCAGCATGCAAACCCTCAGCCGTCTCTCAATGAGCTTCATGATGCAGTCTCCTGAAATGGTTTTCACTTCACACTTCACAGATGTGCCATGTCAGGGTCTATAGAAGCAGCAAAAAGTTACTTAAATGCGATGATACTGTCACATTTCTCATACTGCATTTCAAGCTGGTCACAAGCAAATAAAACCACTTTGAAGCCCTTAGAATCCATTTACAAACATGGACTCAAAATCCTTGACAAAAAGACACAGTTATATCACCACTGTCTTGTACTGGACAAGCATAAATTGCTTAGCTTTGATGATTTTATTTCCTTTTCCCAAGTACAAATGGCAAGATTATTCACAATCTGGCTTTGCCCCCTTCAAAGACTTCATTCATCAGACCTCAGAAGTAACGACTAGAATCACAAGAGCCTCTAGCAGCGGACTATGCAGTATTCCCAAGTGTAGAACTAGTCTGGCCCAGTCTGCATTCTCATACCAAGCAACAAAGCAATGAAACAAACTCCCTACTGAGCTGAGACACAAAAATAACTAGAGAAGTAAGGAAGTGGTTCATTGAAACCCAGAGACGCACGCACTGAAACATTTTAAATTGATATTATAAATGCTTTAATTGATATTGCAAAACTACACAATTATGTTTATTGTAGTGAACTTTTAAAAAAGAAAAAATATATGAATTGGTCTCTATTTAAGGTACAAACATTAGGTTGCTGAGCTATAACTGTTAATTTTTAGCGTAATTAATTTGAAATGTAAGCAGTTTCTGCTTGGTATCACAATGTATGACGAGGATGAATGGGAGTATGTGTGTCTGAGAGTATGGAGTATGTATGTTTTTTTGTTTGTTTTTTTGCACTGTATGTAATGTCCCTTGTCTTCTTCTCCCTAAAGGACTACAATAGCTATAATCTGTTACCTGTAGTCTGACTTCTCCAGGACAGCATCACAAGTAGGCCTCCTCAACTCTGTTTACTGTCCAGTTTACTGCATGTTTTTGGATCTCAATCGCCTCTTTAATCCAACATCTATTGATATCTGGAGGCCCATGACAGTGAAAACCAGTGAATCTCCCATAGAGTTACATAGCCCCCTTGCCCTCCATATTGGAGAAGTATTTCCCTGAGCTGTGTGGACGCGCAGCTTTATAGTGTTAGTTTAGATTCGCTGTGTGTGTTTTATGAATGGGGAGTGTGTGGGAGAGGAGAGGGGAGGGACATTACTGAAGTCAAACAGAGACTTAATGGTCCAGGGACACAGAGGGAGTGTATGTGTAGTGACTAATTCTCTGCCCATTCACAAAAGTCTTACAGAGCTGTATTGAACCTTTCATTACAGCAGTGCTTCTCAATTATTTTCTGTGACGCCCCCCCTAAGGAAGAAGAAAAAATTTCACGCCCCCCCACACGTGACTATAAATAGTATTAGTTGTCTAGAAAATTGTTATTAGTACACCTCTGCATAACATTTTATCCTTTTTTTAACATTAAAAACAAAAAAAAGAAAGAAAGAAACTTCCAACAAAGACTGCACAGCCTTTTTGCACTGAGGACTCAAATACTGATGTGTTTTTAATGCAGCTTTGCGCACATTTGTTTACGTTTTACAGAAACGAAACTTAAATCCACATGGCTTATTTGCATAAACTAAAAGCTCTGAAAAAAACCAACAACAACCATCTCTCCTTGTGCCACTGATGCGTCAGCTTCTATCGGACTAAAGGAATATACGTGTTTTTTCTGTGACAGAGGATGTTCTGCTGATGGTGAGTCTGTTCTGTATATTGCGTATTTAAGGTTGCCGACCCCTGCCCCAGAGCAACAATGAGAGCGCCACTGCCAACTACTGTTGTTGATGTGCAATTACACTTAGTTCTAGTACAGTACGGCAAAAAAGCATGTTTCCCAGGGTCACACGCCCCCCTCCACTATTTGAGAAGCACTGCATTACAGTAAAATTTACTTACAGTACTTTTCAGCTCATTCATAACTAGGGGGAGTGAAGCTAACTGAAGGCACAGCTTGGTCTAAAGCTCTGTTACTCAAGATAGACTTAAAGGGACAGTGTGTAAGATTTTTACCCATTAATTACTGAAATTGAAGATACCCATTCAAAAATACATTGTTTTCCAAGCCTTTTCACTTCCATCATGAAATCAAAATATTCTTTTGGACTTAGATATAGTCACATAAAAGGGGGATCTTCCCCATATTAGAGGCAGCCATTTTGAATACGAGAGCCGCAGAAGGACATTTGGGCTCATCCTTCGCCTAGGCTCCTGCTAGCAGCTGCTCAGCCGCGCTGCCTGAGGGAGCGGAGGAGAGGAGAGGAGAGAAGGGGAAGGGGAGGGGGGAGCCTCGTGGTTTTGGGTAAACAAGCATGCTGCTGTATCACACGTCGTAATGGATCTAACACATGTTTTGGACTAAATTGTTTTACTGGATTTTATTCGCTGGATCCTTACGGACAGATTGAGGCCAAGTTTATGGTGAAATACAGAGTTTGACCTGTGCAGAGCCTTCAAAGGTAAGCTAAGTAACAAACCTCGTTTTGTGCTTTTCTGTATAAAAGCCCCATGTGCTCGGGGAGTGATTGTTGTGCAGGGAAATGAATTGCATAGTCAAAAAGAGGAGACTGTAAGGTTTCATTTGATGTGTAGAGTGTCATGGTAGACGATCAGGAATGTGTGTTTTCATGCGAAAAGAAAAAAAAATGTGACCGCAGGGCCGCGTTTTATTTATTCGCACAGCGCCGGGTGCGCGCAGGAACGCGAGCTGTCTGCGTTACGGCGCGGCCGGGTGACCCTCGAGGTCTGCCGTAGCCAAAAGAGGAAGTGGAATAGCGACTATCCACCTATGCGCCACGAATCCTACACACTGTACCTTTAAGCCTGTGTTTTAACACAATCTGACCATAAATAACTTACACTGACTTAGCTGAAACTACAGCAAGAGAGATTATTGTTGTTAACAGGGCAGTAGACAGCAGGGGACTCTTCCTTCCCTAACCCTATTAATTCATATTAAAGGGGGGCCACTGGCGCTTCACAGTGGCACCTGATTTTCCCAGTGGTCTCCCATTCAACTAACCAGACCTGGCGTTGCTTAGCTTCAGAGATCAGTCTGAGATGATCTCTGAAATGAGAAATGTGAATTGCGGTGAATAATGAGGATGCGCTGAAAGTATAAGGTAAGAAAGGAATATCTTTGGACCACTGCAAATAGTTTAAAATGAACTAGTTCTGTTTTTCACATTTTTCAGATACATAATCTGATGAGACATTTTCATTGACAGCCAACAAAACAAACACATGACAAATAATGTAGTCATTGTAAATCAATACATGGATCTTAACTTGTCAAAAGGACTCAGATCAGTGCGTAAACTCCATCCACTCAAGTCACTTCCATTTTCCTGTCCGTATGTTGTTACGGTGACAGGCAGAATCTGCTTTAGCAGAATGGGCCTGAAGGCAGTAACACTTGGTGAACTTAAAGTGTGCTATTATTCTACACAACACAACAGCACTGACACAGCCACAGGTCTGAAGAGGCTATTTTTAACTCAAGCATAACTAATAAAACTATATACATAGATCTACAGAGCTATTAAGTGATTCTAGGTCCAACCACAAACGTCACCTCTGATCCCTAGCTTTGTCTTTGTTCCTTATTCATCCAACAAGAGACAGATACCTTTCAAAAGTGCATGTTTAACCACAAACTGTATCAAATATGTTGTAATGATCAAGCATAATATAGAATTACCAGGGTGAATCTTACTAGCTGCCATGTCAATCAAAACTAACTAACTGCTCCACACTGTATTTTAGAAGAAATGAGCTAATATCATAAAATCAACATCCTCAGTTCAGAGTGTTTACAGATATTGACAGTATTTTTTGTGATCCGTTAATTACAGTTAACTAATACATTTTATTTATAGCCTATTACCTTTTATTTATTTATCATTTTCTTTTGTCTAAAAATTACAGCTTAGTTTTGTCAAAACCCTGCAAGCCTTGTCCCAAACCATAAACTTACCTGTTCCTAAACCTAACCCTAATCCTAATCCTAACACTAACCTGAACCGGATTGTGAAAAATACTGACAAAAATCAAAATCAGCAAGCATAAGCACTAACGCAAAGTGTCTGTTTAGTGTAACGGTGTTTAGGGGAAAATGGTGCATGTGGTTTTGTTAAAATTTTACATCTAAATTCAGCATTGTCTTGTCAAAAAGTCTGTTTTTTGGACCTGGCAGCAGCAGCAGTGAAGTGGAAACACTGTTTAAAAGTACGTTGCCATGGTTGCAATAGAATGTTAAACGTTTATGGGAGTTTAGATTTAAACTTTTTTTCACCCAGACGCCAGAGTCACGTGTCTTGAATGTAGTTCTCTGTAGTGATCTCTCTGTGACTGAGTGCACTGTGTAATTCACTAAAGACTGCTGAACTGTAGTGATTAGGGGCTAGGGGGGATATTAGACCACAGATTAATAAATGTCTGGGATTTTCATGCTGTCTGTCCCTGTCCTGTCCGTGCTGTCAGGCTCTGTGTGTCAGCTGGGCTCTCATTGGTCACTCTTCCTGTCAATCAACAGCCAATTTAAACTTTCAATATACTGAAGAAGAGCAGAGTGGGCACTTAAGCTCATTATTTCAATTAATAACACAACTGATACACTGGAATGAATAGCGCCTAATAGTAACAATGCTGAAACACAAACAATCATTTACAGAGGACTGGCCTATCCTCCAGCTCAGTGTCATGGGCTCTCTGAAATCCTGAAAGAAAGAATTTTCTGAATGTGTTTTTAGTCCAATAAAAAACATCCAAAAAGAAAAATCATTCTTTTATTTCACTTTAAATGACATGCAGACCTCCAGGTGTCATTATAACTCAGAATGTGATTATTATCTGATTTTTTTTTTTTAGCTCAACAGCCACCGATTCATTAATGATTTAACAGTGAGTGCAAATAATGCCAATTTGTAGACATGTATTAAGCAACAGCAGTCTGCAACTCAACTCTTTTACGGTTCTATCTTTGTCATTGTAACTTTCTATTTCACACAGGAAACCTCCAAAATGTTACATACTGTAACTTTAATTAATCTTAGGTCCAGAAAGCAGACAATAAACAGATTTTGGTGTGCGGAAAAACACTGATGGATGACTCTAATAATGTGTGCAATGTTAAAGGGCCCATATTGCGGCTATTTTGATCTAAAGTAACATCTTAATTTGAAAACTACCGCTTCATGACATCACAAGGTGGAAAGGAGCATTTTGAGCTTTGGAGATGTAGACAGACTAATAATAAAGGGTTACTCAAACATGTGTGAATGAAACTAAACAGGTCTATGGGTCTGTTATTTAACATCTGAAGTTTGCGTACTCCTCTCTCTTCTTTCACTCTTACTATTATATGAAGTTTGACCCTAAATCTTCAAACAGTGGGGGGAAAAAAGCCAGGGGACCAATCAGAGTCAAGGAGGATAGGCTGGGGGGTGGGATTAGAGTGGTCTGTTTGGATTTGGGGCCAATCAGAATGCAGGAGGAGGGAAAGGGGCGGGAATACAGGAAGGCAGCGCTTCAGTTCAGATTTTAGCTTGAGGACAGTTGACTATAGACGTTGCTTTCCATTTTAGAAACAGTTTTAGGTAGATTTGAGTAGAAATAAGTTAGCATTTACAAAGTTTTAAGTGCATAGGAAGAGGTATAGGCGATTTAAAGATTTTAGTAAGTTGGGATAACTTGCATTGTCTTGCATTGTTGCATTTAGTAATATATATATATTTTAAAAAGATGGATATGAAAATGGACTCTGCCCCCTCACCCAATGACCCCGCCTTCTCCATGGTCTCTGCCGTCTCCCTATTGGCCTGCGCATTCCAGGGGGTGGCGGCCTATCTGATGATGCGTCGCGTGGGAGGGAAGAGCTCCACGATTGACCAGTGGGTGCTGACCTGGCTCTTCTATGACGTCATTGTCCACGTCACCTTGGTAACGAATTTGTAACGCATAAATCTTATACACTGTGCATTATTCAGGCTTTTAAAACGACTTTTGCTCACCTTATCTTCAGTACTTTCTACAAAAATGTGTTGATCTGCTGACGATCAACATTCCCTGGGGGTGTGATGCTAACTGTAAGCACTGCTCTGTCTTAAATTGTCACTCAAGTTAGACTTTAATCTAGCTTTATTTTAACACAATATGACCAGAAAGAGCTGACTTGGTTGGAGTTACAACAGGTGAGCTTTTTTAAATTCATTTTGTATTTTCTCTGGAGTTTTCAAACTGACTTTTATGACAGTGTTCGGTAACTGCTGAACACTCTACCATAGAGACACATGTAGAACACCTCCAGAGTGATGTCACTGCAAAGTATCAATTGCTATGCTTGGAATGTTCCATAGTATGGCATCACACCTATGAATTTTCCATGGAGACAAGCAGGAAGCAAAAAGACCAAGTAACCGGTCACACCTCTGATAATAAATGTCATATTGTGGAACGTTCCGGGCAACACAACAACATCTCTATCAGACAAACAGATCCCAAACAGGAAAGTTCCACAGTGGAGCTTTACTCTTCATCACTTGCTGTGTTGTGTTTCAGGAGGGGCCCTTTGTTTGGATGTCTTTACATGGCTCTGTGGAGACATCTGAAGGACCTCTGGCTCAGCTCTGTAAGTCCAGCTCACTGATAAAATCTACTTAATGGAACTCAACTAAACCTGACTTAAAAGAGCAGTATCTGTAGCAGTATCTCTCAGCTCATTGAGCTCATTGACTTTAAAGGGATAGTGCGTTTTTTTAATTTTTATGTTAAAGGTACAGTGTGTAGGATTCGTGGCGCATAGGTGGATGGTGCTATTGCACTTCCTGTTTTAGCTACGGCAGACCTCGAGGGTCACCCGGGCGCGCCGTAACGCGGACAGCTCGCGTGAAGCGCACCCGGCGCTGTGCGAGCCCTCGCCGACAACTACGGTATAAATAAAACGTGGTCCCGTTCACTGTTTGTTTTTTCTTTTCGCATGAAAGCACACATTCCCGATCGTGTACCATGACAATCTACACATCAAATGAAACCTTACAGTCTCCTCTTTTTGACTATGCAATTCATTTCCCGGCACAACAATCACTCCCCGAGCACATGGGGCTTTTATATGGAAAAGCACAAAACGAGGTTTGTTACTTACCTTTGAAGGCTCTGGACAGGTCAAACTCTGTATTTCACCATAAACTTGGTCTCAATCTGTCCGTAAGGATCCAGTGAATAAAATCCAGTAAAACAATTTAGTCCAAAACACGTGTTAGATCCATTACGAGTCTGATCCGGCAACATGCTTGTCGTTGTTTATCCAAAACCACGAGCCTTGCCGAAGGCGAAGGCGGAGCCCAAATGTCCTTCTGCGGCTCTCGTAACCAAAATGGCTGCCTCTATATGGGGAAGATCCCCCTTTTATGCAGGTATATCTAAGTCCAACAGAATACTTTGATTTAATGATGGAAGTGAAAAGGCTTGGAAAGCACTGTATTTTTGAATGGGTATCTTCAATTTCTGTTATTAACGGGTAAAAATCTGACACACTGTCCCTTTAATCTGTATGGGTTTCCTTCTAAAAGTTCCGTGTGTTGGCACCGGCTTACCTCTGACAGTCTCAGCTGATCCCGGTTCGGCTCGCTTTCTGGAGCCCACGTAAGTAGGTCCGGTAACTTCCCTGGAACATGAAATAAAGCCTGATTTTCTTCTCAAAACAAAACATTTGTTAGAAAGGTGATATATTTGCATCCGAAACAGTTGTCCACGAAACATCCAGCAGCGTATTTCGCGTATTTCACTATCCGTTTAAACAGTTTGCATTGATCCCAAATGAATCCTCTGTTATATCCCATACATTCCTCTTTTGTTGTAACAGTAAAGCTAACAGCAACAGTTAGCATGCTAACCACTCACTTTCTGATTCTCTTCCAACAAAATGGCTCATAATAAAAGCTGCTTTTTGGGGCAAGACACTTTTGCTCAACTACACCAAAAACATGGAAAACAATTACATACAAGACCTTTTAATTACTACTTACTTGTATACTGTGGATTTCAGCTTTTACCTGCAGTGTTTTATTGCAATGAGGGTTGGAAAAATATGTGACCGACAAAACAGGACTCAAGTCATCCCGGGGGCATTTTGAGTTATTCACAGATTCTGAAAGTGTATTCTAATTCTAAACTTTACAACGATGCCTTACACCTGGAAATCTGAGAACATTTGAAGAAGTTGTGGCCATTTGAAAGCAGCACTTTGATTTTTGCTGAGCGGAGAAAACAGCTCGTAAGATTTAGTCCTGGTTTAGTCCTGTTTCAGTCCTGTTTAAGTCCTAGTTTAGTCCTGGTTTAGTCCTGGTTTAGTCCTAGTTTAGTCCTGGTTTAGTCCTGGTTTAGTCCTGGTTTAGTCCTGTTTAAAGGTCCCATGGCATGAAATTTTCACTTTCTGAGGTTTTTGAACGTTAATGTGAGCTCCCCTACCCTGTTTAGGGCCCCCCCATGGCTAAAAGTTGCGAAATGTGTAAACTGAGCATTTGCGGTCCTTTTCTGCGTTAGAAAAAAACACAGCTCAAACGGGCGATTCTGAACAAGGCAACTATGTGACGTCACATCGAAAAATGCAGCTCCACCCCCCATCTGGATGTCTACACACCGTCTCTGTAAATCACGCCCAGAGAGTTTGGACCGCGAATGAGCTACGCAATGCGAAATGCGTTTTTTTATTTGCCTGGAGGCACGTGCGAGTGTTTCTAGGCTCGGAAGTCCTTTATTTGAGCCTCTGGACCTCTGAAACAGCAGTGGTTTAATTTTATTTTCTGTGAAAATGTGTTTTTTTCATTGAATCGCCTCTCCTTTCTTCCTCCACTCTTAAAACGCGGAAGTGGGGCCAGCGCACAGCGCACCGCTAAAACAAGGAACCAGCGGCGCATTTGCCCTCTAACCTATCTCTGTCCTTCTCATTTGCATTTAAGCAACAACGCCCAGAATGAGTTGTTCAGAGAGGGATTTTCTGACTCTGACTCTGTACATGTGTCTTTCTCATGCACTGAGTCATTTTGGAGCAGGATTCATTTACAGTATTAGGGAACCATTAAGGCGCCATATAAAAGCATCAAGAAGTACCATGTCATGGGACCTTTAAGTCCTGGTTTAGTCCTGGTGTTTAGTCCTGTTTTAGTCCTGGTTTAGTCCTGGTTTAGTCCTGGTTTAGTCCTGGTCCAGTCCAGGTATAGACCTTGTTTAGACCTGGTTTAGTCCACGTTTAGTCCTGGATCTACAGTCTCTTAGCCAATCAGGACGCAGAACACAGTGTTACACTATATAAAAAAAGTTACACTAAAAAAAAAAAAAAACTTGGAACGGGGCCTTGGAACGAATCAGGCCTTTTCCATTGAAATACTCAACTTACGTACTTATTTCGTATACAACTTATTTCGTAAGGTGAGGTACCACTGTATTAAACAGGGTATTGTACTACTATGGGGTATTAACTGCCCTATTACTTTATTGTTTTGAAAATGCTATAGTCCTCCCTCCCTTTGCTCTACATGCTAAGTCACTCCCCCTTCACAACACAATCAGCGTGCATCTCGCTAATGAAACTACTGCACATTCCTTCAGGTTTTCCTCACAGCAACAAGGTTCGATCCCTGGGTTGCCTGGGCCTTTCTGTGTGGAGTTTGCATGTTCTTCCTGTGTCTGGGCGGCTTTCCGTACTGTACTTGTATTACTGTACTTGTCACCATGATGAGGTTTGTGGATTTGATTTAGGGATATTGGTCATAAAAATACACTTGAATACAGGGCTACTGTCTCCTGTCTAATCTGATAGAGGTCTGTCAGCTCATCTGAACATACCTGATGGTTGTGTCCTCTTGTGTCCAGGGCAGGAGTATGGTAAAGCAGACAGTCGCTGGCTGGTGTCAGACCCGGGGATAGTGTCTGTGGAACTGTTCACTGTGGGGCTTTGCTCTGCTCTGGGTGTGGTTCTGATCTACGCTGTGGTCCACAACAAACACTACAGGTTTGTATCATTCAAGAATAGATTTTCAGACAATACGAAATTCCAGTTTATTTCAAACCCACAAACACTTTAAGACAAAAACTCATCCACCCAAAGGACAGAACACCGAGCCACAAACAAAGCAATGTGGTCTACTCCATTCAGTGTAGTGAAGACTGCAGTGAGCGCTATATTGGGGAAACCAAACAGCCACTTCACAAGAGGATGTACCAACACAGAGTGGACCGTCATCTGCCGTTCATCTTCACCTAGAAGCCACGGGCCATTCGTTTGAGGACAGTGAGGTTCAGATCTTAGCCAGGGAAAAGAACTGGTTTGAGAGGGGGGTTAAAGAGGCTATTTTTGTCAAAAAAGAGAATCCGTCATTAAACAGAAATGGGGGAGTTAGACATAACTTGTCTCCCATCTATAATTCCATTCTTAAACCACGTCAAAACAGACAAAGAAACATTAGGGCAGACGAGCCAGGGCAGAGGGGTGGAGAGGGTCGTTAGACGTTGAATAGGGGGACGAAACTAGTCGCCAGAGTAATTTGGAAAACAAAGAGACAGATTAGGGGGGTTCGTTTTCAGAGCTTTTTCAGTGTAGGGAGCGCCTCCCGGCAGCGAGATATAAGCAGTGTCTAACCAGTACAATAACCAGAGCTGACGAAGCCTCTCGGATAAGCGGCGAAACGTTTTCAACCAAACAAACTTTGTCCAGTTGACAAATTGAACTTCTCCTTTTATCATGGATTCTACCTGGACGACTGAGGGACTTTTCACGCATTCAAGAATAGAGCTACTGTTATGGCGTATGCACAGCAAGATGGGGTTCACATGGAGTTTGTGAGTTCACAAAGCAACTTGAGAGACTCCAATCAAGTCGCAGTACTGAGGTGTGCGCGGAAGCCAAAGGCAAAGCCCCAAATGAACCAAAGCAAACATGGCAACGCCAACAGATTTACTTCAGCCTATATTCACGGAAAATACTGACTTTTTTGTTTGTGAAAATGTGCAGAGGGATGTTCTTTGTGCATTTGTGGACAGGGAAGACAATGTAACAAAACATTTTTGCTTGTTCCGCTGTTGTGATGCTTTGATTAATTGCTACAGTAAATAATAAATCCTTTTTTTTTTTCAATCCTGATCACATGCACTGTGTCACCTTTCAGTGAGAGCCTCTGCCACCTCCTAGTGTATGGAGATAGTGTTTTGCTGAGAATGTTACACAATAGGGCATTAAATTTATGTATTACATTAGAGAAGGTGATAGCACTAAGCCAAGTCTATGCCTGTGCACAGCAAGAATGTAGTAAAAACATGTGCAATTCAATAAAAAATAAAAAAAGATTAAAAAAAAAAGATAAGTTACCATAAAGGGCAACATTGCAGGCAAAGCAACAACATCTCTATGGAGACAAGCAGGTAGCAGATCATCATTAAATGTGTTGAATCTTTTGCAGACACTTCCTGCAGATCTCACTGTGTGTGTGTGAGCTGTACGGGGGCTGGATGACCTTTGCTCCCGACTGGCTGCAGGCCTAACCTGAACCGAGCCTCTTCCTGGTTACACCTGTGGGTCTACCTGGTCTTCTTCAACAGCATCTGGGTCGCAGTGCCTGCCCTCCTCCTACTCCAGTCCTGGTCAGCTCTGAGGAGTCTGCACCAGGGGACAGAGAGGCTGAAGGACAAATGAAATGGACTATCAAATCCAGCCAAATTAATATGACTTGAAAATAATACACGTAGTGATAATTGACAACTAAAATGATATACCAATGGCCTTTTTGTACTTAAAATGAAATGAAAATACATTTTTCTAAACTGCAGATTAGAAAAACAACTCGCAGCCAAAGGTACACTATGTAACTTTTTGGTTGGGGGTCTGTCACCTGCTTGTTTCTATGGATATGCCATAGCTCAGCCTGGAATGTTCCATTGTACGGCATTAAATATAGCTCTACTTTACATTTATTCAATTACAGTTGGTTTATAGCTCAGAAAATACCTAGAAAAACAGGCATTCTGACTGTGAACGGGGTCGCCTCTCCACAGATCTGACCTGTAACTTGGTCTGGTTTGGTCTCCATGAAGATAGAAAGGTTTAAAGGCAAATTAACGTTTTTTTTTACAATCTGAGCCTTCTTTCGGCAATAAAACAAGTAGTTTTACTCACCCATAGCATTTTTCTGTCAATTGGAGCAGTATCGCAGAACTTATGTTGAGCCGTTCTGTTCTAGTAATGATCCCGTATCCGTTAACATGGTGCTGTATCATTTGCTCGGGGCATTACTTTGCGGTGTCCAAATAACACAAACTTTAGCACTTTTCAAATCATAGAAGCCCGATGTCTTAATGTAAGAAATTGTTTGAAGCAAAAGTGGCCTGTAATCCGAGATTTAGCCATAGTTTCGAGTAGATGAGGACGCCAGTGCGCATGCGCGGACTGTGCCATCGGCTCCTGGGCCCCAAACATGAAACGCAAAGCTGAAAACTATGGATAAATCTCGGATTACAGGCCACTTTTGCTTCAAACGATTTCTTACATTAAGACATCGGGCTTCTATGATTTGAAAAGTGCTAAAGTTTGTGTTATTTGGACACCGCAAAGTAATGCCCCGAAAACAAATGCTAATGGTTACGCTACAACATAACTTTCTTCAAACAGCTCCAAATGACACGAACGTGATATGGGTGAGTCAAACGACTTGTTTTATTACCGAAAGAAGGCTCAGATTGTAAAATAACGTTACTTTGCCTTTAATACCACACTGTGAAACATTCCAGACAAAGCAATAAGGTACACAATGCACCTTAAAAAAATAAGAAACAAAATTGAATGTTGCTTGAATTAAGAAAACACACTTGAATCTACTAAAGTATAATGTTCTTAAAGGGATAGTAGTAGACAGTGTCCTCTGAGCCCAGTTCTGCTCTGAAAGTAGGTCCAGTAAGTTAGCAGGGACATTTAATAAAGCTTGTTTTTCTTCTCAAAACAATATTTGTCCAAAAAGTGATATTTGCGTCACAAACAGTCTAAATTCAGTCTAATTCGCGTGGTGCTATTTTCTCTCGAGTCGTATCACTGCGCGCCTATTAGTATTATTAGCCTGTTCACTTGTAAGCGGATGTTTGTTTGTTTTGAGAAGAAAAACAAGATTTATTAAATGTCCCTGCTAACTTACTGGACCTGCAGAACTGGGCTCAGAGGACACTGTCAGGGGTAAGTCAGTGTTAATGGACGACACTGCTGAAGGGGGTGCCATACAGATTCACATAAAAAAAACAATTTAAAAAACGCACTATCTCTTTAATTTAAGTCATTTTAACCATATTTAACCTCCAAATATGGTTCACACTGTTGCTTTTTGCAGTGTGAACCATATTTTCATATTGATTTCAGTCTGTGATTGATGGGAGTATAATGAGGAACCACAATCCAGTAATTATCATGGACTGCAGAGCTTTTAACAGGGGGTGTTATGCAAAATCGACTTTTTGGATTGAAAACATGCCTAAAGACATTTTAGATGTCATCCATGCATGTATGAGTCATCCATGCATGTCTGAGTAATCTAGTGATCTCTCCTGGGCCCTATTCAAACCCTCTTTTTAGTTTCTGTGCAGTCCTCCGCCCACGAGCCTACATCACCCACACTCGCACATGACAATTCACAAAAACATGAAACAAAACTGAACACAAACACTTGACAAACCTGAGGGGTATTCCACGAATGCGACTAAGCGCAAAGCCCGGCTTTATTCGACAGTTCGCGCTAGTTTTAGTGAGAGTTCGGTTCCGTGACTCTCGCTAAACTTAATCCCTGCTGAGTTACTGGGGCAACATGGTTTTAGCGGATAGTCTGGTACCGGCCAGGCAAAAGATGCTGATTAATCAGGTCGTGTCGCAGAGAATACATACCTGACGTAAACAGACTGTCAAACAAACCGTTCCGCACACCTCCCGCATGAGTATCTGTGTTATCCAAAAACAATATCAGCAAAAAAATAAATTACCTTATGTTCTTGGTTCTTGACAAATCTCCGATAATTTAAAAATATGCTTTTGAACCGCTGTCTTTACGACATTATCAAATAGAAGAATTCCAGTCATCACAGAGAAACACTTTGGTCAAGTGGTTATGTCCTGTGTCTTTCATGTGGGTGTCCCGGATTCGATTCCCGTTATTGATGTATTCATGCCCAAGTCAATTTTGAGTTATATTTTCACGAATTTACATTTGCCATATATTACACAAATGTGAATGAATTTAATCTAAAATTATTCATATCATCATAGAACTTATATCAGCTGAGCCTAACATCACTCTCACTTGACGACACTGACACTTTATATTTTATGTGACATCTCTATGAAAGAATACAGTTAAAGGTAAACCTTGACTTTTAAAACAAAATGTAGCCAAATAACAGGCACACTCCATGATGCAACATTTCAATGATTCAACAAATTTGCTTCAGAGATGCTGTGCAAGCCTCTTTAATCAAATCCTATTTATCAATTTCCATCGATAGGTATAAGACAATAAAAGACATTAGGTATGGCATTCTGGTGTGAGGCCACTGCTGGAGGACTGCTGAGGGTCAGGCAAGGCACTGCTGGAGGACTGCTGAGGAGGGTCCAAGTGTACGCCATCTTCAGTAACTAGAACACAAGCATACTATTAAAATATACAAATGTTTGGATCACAGCTGAGGCAAGCATTAGTCTAGAGAATACCTTGAATATACTCCTCACGAGAACTCGCAGGAAGGATCTTTGATGGGGTCCCTCCTTCAATTACCTCCACCAGTGGGCGACCCCGGTTTAGGGCCAGTGCCAGCTCCTCTGCAGGTGAAAGATTTTGAGGGGGGCTTCCACCTCCTGTGGCTTGGAGAAGAAGAAGAAGAAGAAGAAGAAGAAGAAGAAGAAGAAGAAGAAGAAGAAGAAGAAGAAGAAGAAGACATGCTTTATTCATCCCCGAAATTATTTCTCTGCATTTGACCCATCCATCAGGAGCAGTCGCTACTGTTTGGTAGCTACTGCTCATTTTAAATTAAATTAAGGTACCATTTCAACAGTATTACTAATTTCACTGAATAATAATATTAATATTAGCTTACTTACCACTCTGCAAAATGTTTTTATTCTTTGTCTTTACCTGCAAAACACTCACTCTTCACATTATTCCTGCTCAAAGACAAGATAACACAATTTAACTTATTAGTTGGAGCAAATACTTTTACACAGTAAAAATAAATTCCAACTGACAAGACTGCGCTACAAATATATAATATTTATGACATCAACTTTTCTCCCTTAGAATCGAACTCACACCTCCCGCATGCCAGACCATAACATTTCCCCTGCACCACAGATTAGTGTTGACACCAATGCTGAAAAACATACTTAAAAAACTCAACATCCAGCACTGTTATAGACTTAACTTACGTATTTAAGCGTTCGGCGATCTTCTGCCACGCCATGTCTCTTGCCTTGGTTATTGCAAATGTGTTGTAGAGTTTCAAAAGCAACTTCTGTTCTGATGCGCTGAAATAATTGGCCCGACATTTCCCCTGCACCACAGATTAGTGTTGACACCAATGCTGAAAAACATACTTAAAAAACTCAACATCCAGCACTGTTATAGACTTAACTTACGTATTTAAGCGCTCGGCGATCTTCTGCCACGCCATGTCTCTTGCCTTGGTTATTGCAAATGTGTTGTAGAGTTTCAAAAGCAACTTCTGTTCTGATGCGCTGAAATAATTGGCCCGAATCTTCGACATGATCGCGTTTTCGACAGTCGCTTGTTCAGGGCTTCTTACCTTCCCCGTGCACGCGTCTAGGCCCGGCCTGCTTAGGCCTGACTGAACTTAGCGCTGCTGAGGCGCAGCTGAAATGCGTTAGTGGAACGGCTTCAGGCTTTAGTCTAGTAAGTTGCGGCTAAGTCAGGCGAGGACTTAGCACTTAGCCGCCGCTATGTTTAGCGACGTTCGTGGAATACCCCTCTGATGCGATGTGCAGTAGTTCCATTAGGGAGTTGTGTTGTGATAGCGCTCTGAAGGAGCGGTGAGTTAGTGCAGGGAGCAAAGAGGGCGGTGACTCACACAACTTAATACATTTTTTTCGTCAAATATACTATATTATATTCAAAACAATAAAAGGTAACATGGTGATCTAAATATGTTATGTGTTAGCAGTTAATACCCCATAGAAGTAAAATACCCCCTCTTTATAGAATTTGTCTTTATTTGTTCATGTTGTTTTGGAGATATGCAAAATTAGAAAAAATAAAATAAAAATACACTGAAATGAAAGCATATAAAACCATGTAACTTGGTACGGTGGAGTCATATACTTTTCTTTTTGTTTAATGCCAGACTGCGGAACATTTCAGGCAAACATATTCAACTTTTCCTATTATAATTTTAGCTGTATTGTAAGTAACTGGCTTGCAAACAGCATTAACAACCATATAAACCGAAGCCCTGATTTTATGTTACTATTTCATAAGGAGTGCGCGAGGGGCACGGAGACATGAGTCACTGGATCCGTAGGAAGCGGCTCTTTTTGGTTCTGCTGAAGCCAATGCTGACTCTGTCTCTGGTCTTCGCATTCCTCCTCATGCTCCACAGCTTGCGGAGAAGGACGCACTGGGACTGAAAGCGGGTGGCCCCAGAGCCTGATGTGGCTCGGACTGCTTCTCATTCAAATACAGTGTGAGCACAGAGGGACCCACAGAGCAGGAAGCACTGCGCTCATCCAACGGCACTGAAACATCTTGGGATGCGCAGGTTCTGAATTGTAGTGAGAACGCCATGTGCTCTCAGGACTGGTTCCGCCGCCTGGACTCCAGGATCCACCAGTTCGTTCTGTGGAAACACTGCCGCTACTTCCTGATGCGCCTTAACCACCTGTGAGGCCGCGAATATGAGACCGAGGCCAGCAGTGTACGGACTGTGTTTCTTCTCGGGACTGCATCCACGGCTAACGACCGAATACCTAGAGGGGCAATGCAGTTGTGGAGCTGCGATGGGCTGCATTGCCAAGGCCCACCCGCTAGGTATTCGGTACAGACTCTGCATGATCTCGTACTTGCGGCCCCTCTGGCATGTGCCCAAATGCCAAACCGCTCAGTCCATCACTGAACAGCTCCTTTAATTGTAAAGCCAAGGTATTAAAGGGCCTATATACACATTTTGTCTCATGTATTTCAGCAAAATGTGTCTTGTTCAGCGACGTGTGGTCAGGGAGGCAGGTGAGGGAGTGCCTCACCAGTCATTTTGGGGATAAAAAATCAGCTCAGTGTCAATAAGAAATACTTACTTTATGTATTATATATATCTCATTATTTACCATTTTATTGGTGATTTCTTGTGATTTGTGTTGAGTTGTGTGGTTTAAAAAAGTGAAATGTCCCAGTACTTGCTGATAGAGAGAAGAGGTGAGGCTCGCTTTATGCCGACAGTGCGGCCACATACACACTGTACAGGGCGTGTTCATTCAGCGCGCTGCCTCACTGTTTCTCTATTTAAAGTTATCAAATAACTCATATATGAACTGTTTTGTCTTATTATCATCAAGACAAATAATTCTGTGCACAAACAAGCACATTTAATGTGTTAATCTAACATTAAATGGCGTTTGACCAGAGCCGAGGTGAGGCTTGCCTCTCGTGCTCTGTCTGTCTCTGTGCGTCCACACATTTACTACACAAATATGGACTATAAGTTTAAACTAGATGGTGTCACATTTCACTGCACTGTTTAACTGAGCCTTTTTACAACTAAAGAAATCATTAGTGAACACATTATCTGTAGTCCTAATGTGGCAATTCTGTCCAAAGATTATTTGTAGTGAGGTTATGTGAACAACCGATTTACCCATGCTGTAATGGTGTTTAGCTCAGTTGGGTAATCGGCTTCTCTTTAGTGTGGACAATTGGAGTTCAAGATTGCGTTAGAGTTTCTTTTTTTCCCCGCTTTCGTTTATAAACCAAATGCTTTTATTAGTAAAGGTGATTCTTATGTGTTTGTAAAGAAAATATAAGCAGTTTAGTGCCCATCAATATTGAGCCTACTGCACTTTGCCTCACCAGCTGTACTGTAAACCTCATTGCACGTCACTGATCTTGCACGTGAGCTCCAGTATATTCCATAAGCAGCTCTTGAGGTCAAAATAAGATGGCTGTGTGCTATCTGCATCTTATTGTCTGTTAATCAGGAAGTGCACTGTTGGCATGCTAGTTGTGCTTAGCTTTATTGTGATGCTCTGGTGTCTGAAAGTCGCAAAAAGTGCTCATAAACTCATGGCGATGAATAATTAGGATGCTCTGAATGCATAAGGTAAGCGAGGAATGACTTTGGACTTTAAATGAACTAGTTCTGTTTTTCACATTATTTAAGACATTATGTGCGTTTAGACTGGCCCCACTGGCCTCTCTTTGACCCCTTTTTGAAGTATATATTGTCAAAACAAAAGTAGAGTTCCCATGGTAAATTAGGTCACATCTCCTGGTACCGTTTAACTAGATTTATTTGTGTTGTTAGAGCGTTGTGGTGGGAATGATGCTGTCTACATTATAAATTTGCTGTGTGCGTCATAAATGGTCTACATAATGGTGGATGTGCAACAAACAGCAGTATAACAGATTTATAGAGAGTCAGGGCCAGGCATAAATCTTTCAAGAAATTTTTAGGAATATGATGGTAAAATGTGCTAATGTCACTTACTACGTGGGAGTGAAGTGACGATAGGTCAACTAACAGGATAAATCAAGATATACTCAGCCAGGGCTAAACCAGGACTAAATCAGGACTAAACCAGAGCTAAACCAGGTTTAAAACACAGTTAAAACACGTTTAAAACATAACTAAAACAGGTTTAAAACAGATCTAAACCAGGTCTAAACCAGGTTTGAAATGTCTATACCAGGATTAAACAAGATCTAAACTAGGACTAAAACAAGCCTAAACCAGGTCTAAACCAGGTTTAAGCCAGGTCTAAAACAGGTCTGAAACATATCTAAACCAGGTCTAAACCAGGTCTAAACCAGATCTAAACCAGGTCTAGACCAGGTCTAAACCAGGTTTAAAATAGATCTAAATCAGATCTAAAATAGATCTAAAACAGGTCTAAACCAGTTCTAAAATAGGTCTAAACCAGATCTAAAACAGGAATAAACCAAATCTAAACCAGGTCTAAACCAGATCTTAAACAAATCTAAAACAGGTCTAAAACTGGAATAAACCAGATCTAAACCAAGTCTAAACCAGGTCTAAACCAAATCTAAAACAGGTCTAAAACAGGAATAAACCAGATCTAAACCAGGTATAAACCAAATATAAACCAGATATAAAGCAGATCAAAACCAGGTCTAGACCAGGTCTCAACCAGGTTTAAAATAGATCTAAATCAGATCTAAAAATAGATCTAAAACAGGTCTAAACCAGGTCTAAAATAGGTCTAAACCAGATCTAAAACAGGAATAAACCAAATCTAAACCAGGTCTAAACCAGATCTTAAACAAATCTAAAACAGGAATAAACCAGATCTAAACCAAGTCTAAACCAGGTCTAAACCAGATCTTAAACAGGTCTAAAACAGGAATAAACCAGATCTAAACCAGGCTTAAACCAAATATAAACCAGATATAAAGCAGATCAAAACCAGGTCTAAACCAGGCCTAAACCAGGTCTAAACCAGATCTTAAACAGGTCTAAAACAGGAATAAACCAGATCTAAACCAGGTATAAACCAAATATAAACCAGATATAAAGCAGATCAAAACCAGGTCTAAACCAGGTCTAAAACAGGCCTAAACCAGGTCTAAACCAGATTTTAAACAGGTCTAAAACAGGAATAAACCAGATCTAAACCAGGTATAAACCAAATATAAACCAGATATAAAGCAGATCTAAACCAGGTCTAAACCAGGTCTCAAACAGGTCTAAAACAGGAATAAACCAGATCTAAACCAGGTCTAAACGAGATATAAACCAGATCTAAAACAGGTCTAAACCAGATCTAAACCAGATCTAAACCAGATCTAAAACAGGTCTAAAACATGAATAAACCAGATCTAGACCAAATATAAACCAGGTATAAAGCAGATCTAAACCAGGTCTAAACCAGGTCTAAACCAGTCTAAACCAGATCTTAAACAGGTCTAAAACAGGAATAAACCAGATCTAAACCAGGTCTAAATCAGATCTAAAACAGGTCTAAAGCAGGTTTAAACCAGGTCTAAAACAGATCTAAGCCAGGTCTAAACCAGGTTTAAAACAGATCTAATCCAGATCTAAAACAGGTCAACAAAAAAACAATTCCAAAAAATTTAAGTGGATAAATCCACAACAAATGAATTATTGTCCTTTTGGCACAAGTCTGCTTAGCCACAGTAGATAGGCTAATAATATAAACAGAAGGCTCAAGTAAATCTCAGTAAGTGTGTGCTTGTAACCCCATACACTTATGCAGGCTGTATAATACAGGTACACAACATATCCCAGGCCAGAACAGATAATAACCTGCTGCTGTCACATGTCACTCTTTTCTTCCTCTCATCAAGGAGATTGGATGCAGCACTAAACTAAAGCCTCTCGCTATCTGTGCTTGTGCATGGAGCACAAGTATCTTGGAATGGAAACAGCATTGTAGGTTCCGTTTATTGTTATCAAGCAATAAAAAAGAAATACAGAATAAACAATCCTTTATTGTTTTAAATGTTACTGCACATCATTATTTCTCTTATGCACTTTCATTGTGGTATTCCTGTATTGTTTTATATTGCATTCATTAAATTATACCTTTTGTTTTTACAACTGTAAACCACTTTTTAATTATGTTTTGAAAAGTGCTGTAAAACTTATTGACTTATTACCTATATGCCATCTGTCCCAAGGCAGGATTGGTCCTCCAGTATGTTGGTCCTGGGGATGAGGACTTATGACAGATAACAGTCCAGTTGCTGAGCAGTTGCACTCATCTGCCTGGGATCTGGGTCATTTTCCTGGAGGATCTCCTTAAACATGTCAGTGAGGTGTGAGGGTGCACGCACTGCCTCTGTGGTGCAGATTCTTTTTATCTCTGCACCCTCACCCCCTTCTCTGTGCGTCACTTCACTGTCTCCAGGTGGCTTTAAAAAGTTCAATTCAGCCTGGATCATTTCCCTTACCCTCTGTTTTTTCTCCACATCAGGGGAGTGATCCTTATATTGTGGGCCAAGCACAGTTGCAATGCAGAACAGGGGTTCAGGATCTGCCTGACAAAAACGTCTGTTGACAGCTTCTAACAGTGCTCCTTTAGTGGTTTTGACTCTGTGGTCCATTTCAGCTTCTTTCTTGAGAAGACGCGTGAGTGCTGCAAGTAACGTACTGTTCCACCTCATGCTTACATCCTGATGGAACCATTTTGGTGGCATTCTTGAATAAACTGGAGGCGAGTATAAGCAAGAGGGGAATGCTTAAAGTGACCTACAGTTTTCCTCCCTGTTGCTATGATATCCACAATACTGCGCTGACTTAACACACCCTCTTTGACTGCTATCTGTGTATCTAAGTGTGGGCCATGCACCGTATGCTTTTCACGGCCCTGTCTTCCATCACTTTCGCCATGTTGTGAGCATTATCACTGACTACTTCTTGAACTTTAGCCTGGTCGATGTGCCAAGTTTCAAACATACTGGTGAATCCATCAGAGATGGCTACTGCCATATGCGATCCTCTGAACTCCTGTGAGCGAAGTATAATATTTTGTATCTTGAAACCTGCGTTGACCCATTGCACAGTTAAGTATACTGGTAGGGCTGATATCTGAGCTCCATATGTCTGTCGTGAAGCTGTGGTAAGCATCATTATCTTTAACGAAGACCTTTGTCGATGCAAGTTGCAAAACTTTCACATATCACCAGTAAGTACATATCCAAGAAATACCATCTGCTTGGTAACGTGTAACTGGGCTCAATGTACTTCACAAGCCCTCAAAAGCCAATGTCTTCCACAACACTAAATGGTTGTTCATCTAAAGCCATGTTATTCCATTACCTTTTTGTGATTCAGTCTGCTCTGGCACTGTCACGGACGGAGTGGGCATGCTGTGACTAGCTTTCCTTTTAGCTGTTGCAGTCATCTCTCTTGTACTCAGTATGCTGTTCACAGTGTTTGGCTTTTAAATGACTATTTAAACCAGTAGTGCTAAACATCTTAGCAGAGGAACCCCCTCTAGATATTTAGTTGTAACATTCATTGCAAACTGCAATTCTTTTCTCAGTCTCAGGCACAAATATTTCCACACTGCCAACATACTGCACTTTGTTTGATTGCATCATTGTGTCACACGCCACTATTCGGCCTTACTCTTAACTCGCTGCACCAAAAGCCAAATGCGGCTTTTTTTTTTTTTTTTTTTTTTGCAACATTCGGCTGAATATATTCAAACTATTCTGTGCATCCCTAGATCTAAAACAGGTCTAAACCAAGTCTAAAACAGGCCTAAGCCAGCTCTAAATCAGGACTAAACCAGGTCTAAAGTCAGACTAAACCAGATCTATACCAGGTCTAAACTAGGACTGAACCAGATCTAAACCAGGACTAGACCAGGACTAAAGACTAGTCTGAAGTACCTCTTATTCTATTCCATTACTGACCATAAGAGCATAGTTTTGATGCCTTGTGCCTGACATCCATCACAATTTGGTAAAAAACTCAACTTCTTTCTCATTTTCCGTGATCTTAGAGGAATGTTTACTTATGCTTTTCTATCTTTCACTCAGCATCTCCATCATGAAGACATAATCAGGGTAATTCAGATCTTAAATCACGGACTTTCAGAAAAATGCATTTAAACTTTCACTTTTGAAATGCTATTTCTGTCATAATAGATAAGATAAGACTTTATTGATCTCACATAGGAGAAATTTACTTGCCCTAGTAGCTCCAGGCAGAGACAGTTTGAACAAGAAAGAAAGTGCATGCAGGCAAGAATAAAATAAAATAAGTAATAATAAAATAAGTTATAATAATAAAAAACAGTAACTAGGAGTGTATGGAAACCTGTTAAAGTAACAGTTTAATTCGTCCACCCAGCGCTGGTCACCATCAGCTGTCCCTCTGCTACTCTGTCCAAATCCAGACATGTTCCTCAGGCCTCTCCACACGCCCTGTACATTGTTTTGGGCCAGCTGCTCCTCCATCTTCCTTCCGTAGTCCTTCTTGGCCCGTCGGATCCTTCACTGGAGCTCCCCCTTTTCTGCTCCTTTCTGTCCCCTGAGTTGAAAGCCCTTTTCTTCTGGTTCAGGAGGGCTTTAAGCTCAGGGGTGACCCAGGGGTGGTTGTTGGAGAAACACTGTACCCTCCTGGTTGGCACAGTGTTCTCCACGCAGAAGTTGATGTAGTCCGTGATGCAATGGGTCAGGCCGTTGATGTTGTCTCCATAAGAGCCGCTGAACATGTCCCAGTCAGTGTTCTGGAAACATCCCTCAGACTCTCACAGGCCTCCTGAGTCCAACGTTTCACAGACCACTTCTGCGCAAGTCCTCTTCGCATGTAAAACAAGTCCAGAGTGCTATTGTCTCTCGTGGGGCACGTGATGTATTGCGTAAATGTGTAATAAAACAGCTCAGTAAACAAAGCCATATGATGACAGACTAAACCATGTTTAAAGGTCCCATGGCATGAAATTTTGACTTTCTGAGGTTTTTGAACGTTAATGTGAGCTTCCCTACCCTGTTTAGCCCCCCCCCATGGCTAAAAGTTGCGAAATATGTAAACTGAGCATTTGCGATCCTTTTCTGCGTTTGAAAAAAAGACAGCCCAAACGGGCGATTCTGAACAAGGGAAATTTCTGACGTCACACTCAGGGAAAAATGCAAATGTAGTTCCACCGGGATGTCATGGGATCTTTAAACCAATCCAAAGCCAAGACTTAACCAGGACTAAACTAGGTCTAAACCAAATCTAAAACATGTCTAGCCCAGGACTGTTAAATCTTGCTAAACAAGTGATGCTGAATATTAATGAAGAGCCTTACCTTCAACAGGGTTGGTCCTGATTGGTGGTTTGGTTGCCATGATACACTAGACTAGGACTAAACCAGGTCTAAACAAGGCCTGAACCAGGTCTAAACAAGGCCCAGACCAGGTGTAAACCAGGTCTAAAACCGGGTCTAACCTAGTTCTAAACCAATCAAAATAACTGTATTTATTTGTTAGGAACACCAGTTCTAAACCAGTTCTGACCTAAGACTAAACCACGACTTTCTTCAGGTCCAGAAAAAAAGCATTTAAACTTTGACTTTTGCAATGCTATTTCTGTTACAATCTGATCTTTTTCACTTCATTTCAAGACAGAATCTCTTGCAAATCATCGTCTGCGTTCCTCATGTAGAGAGCTGCTTCCTATTGAGATTTTTCATTATTTAAGACAAAACTGCCATTATATTGAAACACAAACGTTATTTAGGCCGAGCTGAGTAAACAAAGCCAGACGATTCCATGCTGGGAGCTGCCTCTCGATATGTAAATTTGACTCATCATCCCAATCATTGAGCAGAGATTATAAAAGTCTCCTACACAGTGCAGATGGTGTTTGCTAGACTAAATATGGGCTCCTGTATGAAGGCTATGGAGGGGACAAAGTTCTGGTTAAGTTCTCATTTAGTCCTGGTTTAGTTCTGGCTTTGTCCTGGTTTAGTCCTGGTTAGTCCTGGTTTAGTTGTCCTTGTTTAGTTCTGGTTTAGTTCTGGTTTACTCCTGGTTTAGTTCTGGTTTAGTCCTCCTGGTTTAGTCTAGGTTTAGTCCTGGTTTACTCAGCATTCTTTAGTCCTAGTTTTGTCCATTTTTTATGGTTTAGTCCTGGTTTTGTCCTCCTTGTTAATAGATAGAGACAGAGATAGACAAAGAGGTATATATAGAGAAAATGAGAAAGAGAGGGAGAGAGATTTTTTATTTTTTATTTTTAACAGACCTTTACGGTGTCTGTCAAAAATATTTGCAATGAATTCCATCCACACCTTGTGCTATTTACACAAAGAAAGTATTTACATTACATATATTTGCTATTTCTATTTACACTATTTACAAAAACAGAGGTCCAAATATGAGTTGCCCCTCCTTCACAGAGGTTACCCCCCCTCCTGCTCACATACTCCACCATCTTGGCCTGTCCTGAACTGTCAGTCTGTTAAAAGTCTTTCCAGAGGCTGCTTCCAGGGATGCAGACATAGGACAGGACAACAGGGGGCCTGAGGAGTCCGTGAGGTGAAGACACAGGATGATGACGGGGAAGGGGTAGGTAAAGTTTGGAGACAGTGAGCCAGAGCAGGATGGATACAGCTGAAGGCCTCCACTGCAGCTCCTCTGTACCTGTCAGGAGCGCCAGGAGCCTCTGAAAAACCTGCAAATTGAAAGCAGGTCCTGGACTGGCCAGATGGATGAGTCCCTGTCTGCCTTGCTCCTTTGGGAGATAAAGCTCCGCTTGCAGAACCCAGTGCAGCTTGTCCCAAAAAAAGTCTAATAGGATTGTCTGAATTGTGGACAGGTGAGAGGGAGGTGGGTCCACACACATAAACTTGTGCCACAGGGCAGAGGAGACCAGGTCGTTAATAATTTTATTTTATTTTATTTAACCTTTATTTAACCAGGAAAGTCCTATTGAGATTAATAATCTCTTTTTCAAGGGAGTCCTGGTCAAGACAGCGGCACAGATCAATACAATTACAAAACCATTTAAAAACAGTTTAAGCAATTACCATCCATCCATCCATCCATTTTCTTCCGCTTATCCGGGGCCAGGTCGCAGGGGCAACAGTCTAAGCAGGGACTCCCAGACTTCCTTCACCCCGGACACTTCCTCCAGCTCCTCCGGGGGTACCCCAAGGCGTTCCCAGGCCAGCCGGGACACATAGTCCCTCCAGCGTGTCCTGGGTCTTCCCCGGGGCCTCCTCCCGGTGGGACATGCCCGGAACTAATTTCGGCCGCTTGTATCCGGGATCTCGTTCTTTCGGTCATTACCCAGAGCTCATGACCATAGGTGAGGGTAGGAACGTAGATTGACCGGTAAATTGAGAGCTTCGCTTTTTGGCTCAGCTCCCTCTTCACCACAACGGTCCGGTACAGCGACTGCATCACTGCCGACGCTGCACCGATCCACCTGTCAATCTCACGCTCCATCCTCCCCTCACTCATGAACAAGACCCCGAGATACTTGAACTCCTCCACTTGAGGCAAGGACTCCCCACCCACCCGGAGAGGGCAAGCCACCTTTTTCCGGTCGAGAACCATGGCCTCGGATTTGGAAGAGCTGATCCTCATCCCAGCCGCTTCACACTCGGCTGCAAACCGCCCCAGTGCACATTGGAGGTCCCGGTTCAATGAAGCCATCAGGACAACATTGTCTGCAAACAGCAGAGATGAGATCCTGTGGTTCCCAAACCGGATCCCCTCTGGCCCCTGACTGTGCCTAGAAATTCTGTCCATAAATATAATGAACAGAAACGGTGCACCGGGAACAGGTCCGACTTACTACCGGCAATGCGAACACAGCTCCTGCTCCAGTCATACAGGGACCGAACAGCCCTTAGCAAAGGGCCCCGAACCCCATACTCCCAGAGCACTCTCCACAGGACCTCACGAGGGACACGGTCAAATGCCTTCTCCAGATCCACAAAGCACATGTGGACTGGTTGGGCAAACTCCCATGCACCCTCGAGCACCCGATGGAGAATATAGAGCTGATCCAGTGTTCCCCGGCCGGGACGAAAACCACACTATTCCTCCTGAATCCGAGGTTCGACTATCGGTCGAATTCTCCTCTCCAGCACCCTGGAATAGACCTTACCGGGAAGGCTGAGGAGTGTGATTCCCCGATAGTTGGAACACACCCTCCGGTCCCCCTTCTTAAACAGAGGGACCACCACCCCGGTCTGCCAGTCCAGAGGTACTGTCCCCGACCGCCACGCGATGTTGCAGAGATGTGTCAGCCAAGACAGCCCTACAACATCCAGAGACCTGAGATACGGACGGATCTCATCCACCCCCGGGGCCTTTCCACCGAGGAGCTTTCCAACCACCTCAGTGACTTCAGCCAGGGTGATGAGTGAGTCTGCCCCCGAGTCCCCAGCCTCTGCTTCCTCCTCGGAAGACGTGACGGCGGGATTGAGGAGATCCTCAAAGTATTCCTTCCACCGTCCGATAACATCCCCAGTTGAGGTCAACAGCTCCCCACCCGCACTGTAAACAGTGTTGGTGAAGCACTGCTTCCCCCTCCTGAGGCGCCGGACGGTTTGCCAGAATTTCTTTGAGGCCGTCCGATAGTCCTCCTCCATGGCCTCTCCGAACTCCTCCCAAACCCGAGTTTTTGCCTCTGCGACCGCCCGGGCTGCAGCACGCTTGGCCCGCCGGTACCCGTCGGCTGCCTCCGGAGTCCCACGAGCCAATAAGGCCCGATAGGACTCCGTCTTCAGCCTGACGGCATCCCATACTTCCGGTGTCCACCACCGGGTTCAGGGATTGCCGCCGCGACAGGCACCACAGACCTTACGACCACAGCTACGGTCGGCCGCATCGACAATAGAGGCCGAGAACAGAGCCCATTTGGACTCTATGTCCCCAGCCTCCCCCGGAATCCAGGAGAAGCTCTCCCGGAGATGTGAGTTGAAGGTACCCCTGACAGAGGGATCTGCCAGACGTTCCCAACAGACCTTTACTACGCGCTTGGGCCTGCCAGGTCTTTTCGGCTTCCTCCCCTGCCAGTGGACCCAACTCACAACCAGGTGGTGATCAGTTGACAGCTCTGCCCCTCCCTTCACCCGAGTGTCCAAGACACGCGGCCGGAGGTCAGATGACACGACAACAAAGTCGATCATCGACCTCCGTCCTAGGGTGTCCTGGTGCCACGTGCACTGATGGACACCCTTGTGCTCGAACATGGTGTTCGTTATGGACAAACTGTGCATAGCACAGAAGTCCAATAACAGAACACCGCTTGGGTTCAGATCAGGGAGGCCGTTCCTCCCAATCACCCCTCTCCAGGTGTCACTGTCGTTGCCCACGTGGGCGTTGAAGTCCCCCAGGAGAACAACGGAGTCCCCGGGCGGTGCACTGTCCAGTACTCCTCCCAGGCACTCCAAGAAGGCCGGGTACTCTGCACTGCTGTTCGGCCCTTAGGCCGACACAACAGTGAGAGACCTGTCCCCGACTCGAAGGCGCAGGGACATGACCCTCTCGTTCACCGGGGTGAACTTCAACACACAGCGGCTGAGCCGTGGGGCAATGAGCAGGCCCACACCGGCCCGCCGTGGTTCCCCACGGGCAACGCCAGAGAAATGGAGAGTCCATGAAGCCCCCTTCAAGGAGTTGGGTTCCAGAGCCCAAGCTGTGCGTGGAGGTGAGGCCGACTATATCTAGTCGATAGCGCTCAACCTCCCGCACGAGCTCAGGCTCCTTCCCCCCCAGCGAGGTGACATTCCATGTCCCCAGAGCTAGTCTCCATGTCCGGTGATCTGGTCGCCGAGGCCCCTGCCTTCGGCTGCCACCCAGATCTCTCTGCACCGGCCCTTTATGGATCCTCCTGCGGGTGGTGAGTCCACAGGAGGACGGCCCCACGTCGCTCCTTCAGGCTGAGCCCGGCCGGGCCCCATGGGGAAAGGCCCGGCCAGCAGGCGCTTGTCTCCAGGGTGGGGCCCCGGTGACGCCAATCCGGGCGACGTAACTGGCCTTGATCTGTTATTCATCATAAAGTGCTTCTGAACCGCTCTTAGTCTGACCCGTCCCCCAGGACCTGTTTGCCTTGGGTGACCCTACCAGGGGCATAAAGCCCCTGACAACATAGCTCCCGGGATCATTCAGGCACTCAAACCCCTCCACCACGTTAAGGTAAGCAATTACAAGCAATAAAATGTTTCAGAATTAAAAAACATTCACAAACCATAGATTTCAGTTCCAAACCTTTGAGCAAGATTTTAAACTGTCCTATAGAGACCAGTTCCTTTAGTTTCCAGTCTTTTTGTAGGTTGTTCCAAGTTGTGGGACCAGAATATTGGAACGCCCCTTTACCAGCTTCTGTGCGAACACTTGGCACAGTCAGCAGCAGTGCTTCCTGAGAGCGTAAAGAATAATGTCCAGTTGCTCTTGGTTGAAGATATTCACACAGATATGAGGGGAGCAGGCGCTGAATACCCTTATAAATGAACATAACCAGTGAGTGAGCCTACGAGTCTCCAATGCTGGCCAGCCCACACGTGTGTAAAGTTCACAGTGGTGTGTGTGAGGGTTACAGTTTGTGATGAACCTCAGAGAGGCATGATACACACAATCTAACAACTTCAATATTTGAATTGGGGCATTCATGTAAATCAGGTCACCATAATCCAAAATGGGTAAAAATGTTGCTGCTACTAATTTCTTTTTGGCATTGAGAGAAAAAACATAACCTGTTCCGAAAGTAAAAGCCAATTTTCAGCCTCAGTTTCTTAAGTAGCTGCTCAGGAGCACCCCCCAGATATTTAACCCTCCGGTCGTGTTCGCCTCCAGCCCCCTACTTTAGTGTTCCCGGTCAAAATTGACCGGTCCGTTTTAACTGCTCTTAAATTAGCACAATTTTTTTTTTTTCAACACCAATTTTTTTATTAAACATTTTTTAGTTGAGAACAATGTTTCAAAGTAGTGTCTAACAACAATTTATAGAAGTAAACATTAAATAACATCAGTTAAAATACAATTAGGCCCTGAAAATTAACTACAAAATGAACATATAATACAAAAAATAAATGAAAAACCAAACACCAAGCTCAACAGGGTGTGTGTGTGTGTGTGTGTGTGTGTGTGTGTGTGTGTGTGTGTGTGTGTGTGTGTGTGTGTGTGTGTGTGTGTGTGTGTGTGTGTGTGTGTATTCATGCACATGAGTGGCATGTGACACTCAGGTCAGAGTGAGCCTTGCAAACATAAGCATGACATTAGCAGCATGTCAGGCTCGTTTTGATGTCTCTAGGGGCACAGAGGCCACAACACTTCCTTTTCTGCCCATGTCCTTGTTGGGGGAGAGCGGCTGGGGCTGGAGCTTGCATGCTTCTAACCAGACTGGTGGAGGCTGGTGTGCGGGGAATGTGCTGGCGTCGCTGTATAAGAAGTCACCAAAGCGAGGAAAAGTCTCCTCTTGAAACTTTTCCCCTGATTCCAGGTTGGGTTGATTGCTGTCCACACCACATACGCGTTGAAAGCTGACACATCCAGGATGTTGTGGAACAGTGCCACAGGCCAGCGAGCCGTCATCCGCTTACAGGTGTATGTACCAGTAAGCTGCAATAAAGGAACAATAAATAATAAGAGATTAGGAACAATATTCAATCTGTCATACACAAAATGCTATGGTTCACCTAGATAAAAATAAAATAAAATGCATGATGAGACTTTACATTACCTTATCAAGGCAGTCAACGCCTCCCTTGTTCTTGTTGTAGTCCTGGATCATCAGGGGCTTCCTGTCCTCTGTGGTGCTGACAGCGACGTCTTTGTGTACTGTGCTCATCAGGATGACATTTCTGTTCTTCTTGGGAACGTATGACTCAAGAGTGTGAGTGTCAGTGAATGCAAATTGTGATTAGAGTGCCTGTCTTCCTCTGGTCGATACCAGCGCAGGGGGAAGTTCGGGCTTGTTCTTCCTCACTGTCCCTACCATGGTGAGCTTTCTTTTCAGTAGCTCCTGACCAAGAGCATGTGATGTGAGGAAGTTGTCACATGTGATATTATGCCCTTGGAGACCGGTTGTCATGTCCAGCACAACACGCATACCCTGGTTTGTATGTGTGTGTGTGTGTGTGTGAGAGAGTGAGTGAGTGTGTGTGTGTGTGTGTGTGAGAGAGAGTGAGTGAGCTGGGGCAGTGTGTATGGGGATGTTTTCTGTATGTTCTGTATGAATTTACTCTGGATACCCATTCATTTCCTATGGCGGTCACTTTTGACCGGGAACACCACAGGTGTAACAAGGTTGATTAAAACACTCAAAATTGAACGAAATAGGTGATCATCACTTTTATATGTTCAAGTCCACAGTGTGGAGGATATCATAAGGTCTTGAGGTAATCAGATGAAAAACATAATATTTATGAATATTATAAGTTGTAAAACGGTCAGATTTGACCCGAACACGACAGGAGGGTTAAACCCTCCTGTGCTCCAAACTAGTCCACCTGGCAATTTCACCCCCCACAGCCCCTCCCCAACCAAAACAGCCTTGCTTTTACTCCAGTGAAATTTGGGCGCAGGAAAATTATGCGACCCACACAGTCAGTGTCTTTCTGCAAGCTCACAAACAACGTCACATCATCAGCATAGGCCAACACCTTAAAGGGGAATGGACACTTAGAGATCTGCACCCCCTGCAGGTCTGGCCTGAGTCGGTGCAGGAGCGGATTAATGGCCAGAGTTTACAACATCTCAGATAAGGAGCAGCCCTGTCTGTTCCCTACACTGAACGGAGCACTAAGACCCCCGTTAATCTTCAGTACACTCATGATGTCACTGTACAGGGTCCAGATGTATGTGAGAGAGGGGGAAAGATAGATAGAGACATTGCTAGATAAATAGAAACACTGATAGAAACAGAAATAGATAGAGACAAAAAGAGAGAGAGAGAGAGAGAGAGGGAAAGATAGAAAGAGACATTGCTAGATAGACAGAAACAGACAGAGACATGGACAGAGACAAAGAAAAAAGAATGAGGGAAAGAGAGTCTTCATTCCCCATAGATCTTGAGCTGGTTAAATAATGAAGGTATAAGTTATATTTTTATTTGATCATAATATTTTGCCATATTTTGATTTAAATCTGATTGAGTTCATTGTGAGGGTTTAGAAACACTGCATTCTCCATTCTCTGCATCCTCTGGAGATCACGCTCGGTTCACTTGCGAAGCCAGATATTTTTAAGTTGTACTTCCCCAAACTTCGCCATTTTACATCTATCAGAACAGAACAACAGCTCAATTAAAGCCATTATACAGAACTTGGCGATGAACGTCTGATTTAACCCAATCATGATGGACTCTGCTCTGTGTCAAACCCCCTTCCCCCCTTATTCTTCACCTCTTCGCAGAAAACCATTGGGAAAAGTTTGAAGCGAGGTATGAAAATATTTGTGTAGGAGTTGTGTGGATGAGATGGAGCTCTGAAATGAGTGTAACTGTAGATGCTTTGGTCGGGTCTGGTCTGAACATTACAGCCTGTGTGAAGGGAACAGCAAAACCAGCGAAAGGAATGCTTAAGATGGAGGTCTGGACTTTTGAGGACTTCTGGAGATTCCCATATGAGATGTTGGGTTCTGACTTGTTTGCATTCATGTACTTTTATTTTTAGAATGTCAGGATTTTGATGTCGCCAACTGATACTTTGCAGCAGATGTCATCAACATTTTCTGGGGGTGATACTAACTGTAAGCACTGCTCTGTCTGAAGTTGTTAGATTTTATTCTGAGCTTTATTTCAACACAATCTGACCATAAAGAACTGACTTCGTTGGACCTACAACAGGAGAGCTGATTTGTACTCAGTGTTGGGCAAGTTACTCAAAAACTGTAATGCACTACTTATTACTTGTTACTGTCATTTTAAAGTAATGCCTTACATTACAATATTACTCTAAATAAAAAGTAAGGCATTACAATACTTTTGCATTACTTTAGTTACTCTCGCCAAAATGACTGGAAATAAGGATTTGGCAATCTACAGTGCAAATCTCTCATGTGTCATGACTTTCACCTGCCTCCAGGAGGTTTTGGGAGCCTGCAGACTGAAAACCAACATGTTCAGTAATTGCTTCTTACCCGCTTACAATACCAAAAGATAAATCATCCTTTCCCTTCTTGCCACACCTTACCATGCACTCCAGCACCTGTCGTGGCTGGAGATTCTCTGGTCGGGTCAACATCAGTTTCGGCTGCTTTGTTGGGGTTGTATCGTTCCCTGTCCCATCCCCTCCTTTCCTGACTAATTTCGTGGTGCTATGGCACCTCTGCAAGTGCTTCGTCAAATTGCTTGTACTGCATTTTGACGTGGAAAGAGGTTTGGGATTCACACACAGTGTGCATTTAACTAAAATGTTCTTGGAGTCCTTATTTTGAATGAAGTGAAAGTAGTGGGCGTATGCCCATCTTGAAAAGGAGCTAGCACTATCCGATTCTTCTGGTTCTGTCATCCTTTGTCAGTCTGCCAGTTCGAGACGAAGTAAAAGGAAATGGAATGGTCTGCGCGGACTTTTATATCACTAGCTGATCTCGCGGAACTTTGTATGAAATGTAATGTTCTGCGCGGACTTATCAGATTCAGTAGCTGATCTCACAGTGATCTGCGAACTTTGTATGAAGAAAACGCAAAACCCACAAAAACAAAGCAGGTTAAAAATGCATTGTAATGTGCGTTACTGGCATTGTAATGAATAAATGATGCCTTGAAAACTTGAGAGCCCTGTATGTTTTCATATAAAAATAAGGCATTTGATATGTTAAAATGCTTCATATTGACAGTTTTTGGGACATTCAAAACAGAAACATGAAAAGAGCCATGTTTGCATTTATTCCTTCTTTTTGCTGACAAATTAGATACTGAAAAATATACCGAAGAGATTTTGGATATATTATATATTATTTCAGTAAACTACATCTGACTGAAAATGTATCTAAAAATTCAAATTTTGCCAATTTTTTTAAGTTAAAACTTGAATAAATCAGACTTGGAATTATCAGCAAATCCTTCTGTAAGTTTCTTCTTGTGTTTTTAGGTTTTACTTTTAAGGGTGATGTCTCTGTGGGAGAAAATCCTTTATACCTCCCATTTGAATTTACCCTGTCCCATATAACTCCATAGATGCTAACTGATTAAATGAAATATTAAATGGCCCATATTACACAAAAGTTCTTCTCTCAAACAGAAAACACTCTGTCCCACCTTGTGATGTCATGTGGAACAGGAAGTGCTCCGCTCTAAATCATTTGGATCATTTCAGACCTGGAATTGCCAATCTCTACTGAACTAAAGGTCAAAGGAGCTGTTAACTTGAAAACTCATGAATGACTTCATGACATCACAAGGTGGGACAGAGTATTTTGAGCTTTGGACTTTTAAAACATCTTTCGGTGCAGAGTGTACAGTTTGTTGTTTCTATATGAAAGCTTGTTGCTAAGAGACCAAACTGACCAAAAAACAAAAAAAGAATTGCCTGTGGTGTCTGCCCTTAAAATAATCTACCTTTAGTTCATATGATAACTCACAAACCTATAAAATACCTGGGAAATACCTTGCAAATTCAGTGAGTTCACAAACTCTTCGAAACACAGCCTTTGGCTCTGGAGTCTAATCCTCAAATGATTTAAATTGGACAAAATGGAGAACGATATTTCACGTTGAAGCTGGTGCCAAGAGTCTTTAGAAGCGATTCTGTGGTCTGTGTCGGTTCAGCTCTCTCCGAGTGAAAAATGGCATCTTGATTTTGGATTCTCTTCCAAATGGAGAAATAGTGAGCCTTGTATATTGTCACAACATGGCAGCTCATTTGTTCTCTTGACAAATGCAAAGTCTGGCTTCATCAATATTTTTTTTAAACGCAACCAAAACTGTGCTCAAATAGGCCCAAATGGTTTTAAAGAAATGACTGCAATGTGCAACCAGGGCAAATGTTCTACTTAAATGTAAAGTAGAAGATATAATAGTTAACGGTGAAAACAATAAAATGGAGGATATATATGAAAAACAACGTATTAACGTGTCAAAAATCACTTCGCATTCACAGTGCATTCAGCTAATGAAACTACTACACATCACATCAGGTTTGTGAAGTTGTAGTCCACAGTTTTGTATCATGTTTTTCTATATTTATGGAGAATTGTCATGTGGGAGCTTGGGTTATGTTGGCTTGTGAGCGCAGCCTTGCACAAAATCTTACAGCTAACAGTATGAAGGGTTTGAATAGGGCCCAGGAGAGATCACTAGATTACTCAAACATGCATGGATGACATCTAAGACCACTTCGGGCATGTTTTTGATGAAGGCACAATATTAAAACATGATAAAAATCTCCAAAAAGTAAATTTTGCATAATATCCTCTTGTTAAAGCCACAGTATGTACCTTTCTAGCCAAAAAGTAGAGTAAAATAAAAGCCTTTTTCATGCAGTTTTTTGCACTGAAAAACATGTGCTTACTCTGAGCAGACTTGCATCTCCACAAACCTGACTCTTATTTGGACATGTGTTTCCTTTGTCCTTTGGCTTTAATATTCCACAGTAAGGGCATCATTTATTTTTCTTTTTTTCCCCCCAAAGTTTTACCTGGCTTTACAAAACTGAGCACAAAAGTCCCCCTGAATGTTTCAGTGTGTTCAGCAAAACGACCCCATAGAAACAGACACAGTGATGTAGCCACATCTGCCCTGAGGCTCACTGACTGAGCTGTGACTGTCTGTCTGCTCCCGTCACCTATAAGACCACTGACACCACTACCTCTCTGTGCTCAGTTTGCATGTTCTCTGTGTAAGTTTTCGCAAGGATGGGTCTTGCTCAAGGGCACAACAACAATAACAACAACAACAACAATAACAACAATGTCTATAAAGGGAATAAAACCTAAACCTTAAGTCTGTCTCCAAAGATCCGTGAATTCATTTATTTATCTTGATTCTTCAGTGCATATTTCTGTTCTCTTGCTGTTCTATAACTTTGCATTGCAACATGGAAATTTCTCCATTGTGGGACAAATAAAGGTTCTCCATCCATCCATCCATCCATCCATTTTCTTCCGCTTATCCGGGGCCGGGTCGTGGGGGCAACAGTCTAAGCAGGGACGCCCAGACCTCCTTCACCCCGGACACTTCCTGCAGCTCCTCCGGGGGAACCCCAAGGCGTTCCCAGGCCAGCCGGGACACAAAGTCCCGCCAGCGCGTCCTGGGTCTTCCCCGGGGCCTCCTCCCGGTGGGACATGCCCGGAACACCTCCCAAGGGAGGCGTCCAGGAGGCATCCGAAACAGATGCCCGAGCCACCTCAGCTGGCTCCTCTTGACGTGGAGAAGCAGCGGCTCTACTCCGAGCTCCTCCCGCGTGACTGAGCTCCTCACCCTATCTCTAAGGGTGCGCCCAGCCACTCTACGGAGCAAACTAATTTCGGCCGCTTGTATCCGCGATCTTGTCCTTTCGGTCATTACCCAGAGCTCATGACCATAGGTGAGGGTAGGAACGTAGACTGACCGGTAAATTGAGAGCTTCGCCTTTCGGCTCAGCTCTCTCTTCACCACAACGGTCCGGTACAACGACCGCATCACTGCCGACGCTGCACCGATCCGCCTGTCAATCTCACGCTCCATCCTCCCCTCACTCGTGAACAAGACCCCGAGATACTTGAACTCCTCCACTTGAGGCAAGGACTCCCCACCCACCCAGAGAGGGCATGCCACCTTTTTCCGGTCGAGAACCATGGCCTCGGATTTGGACTCCGCCAGGGCTGTCCTTTGTCACCGTTTCTGTTCATTATATTTATGGACAGAATTTCTAGGCGCAGTCAGGGGCCGGAGGGGATCCGGTTTGGGAACCACAGGATCTCATCTCTGCTGTTTGCAGATGATGTTGTCCCGATGGCTTCATCAAACCAGGACCTCCAATGTGCACTGGGGCGGTTTGCAGCCGAGTGTGAAGCGACTGGGATGAGGATCAGCTCTTCCAAATCCGAGGCCATGGTTCTCGACCGGAAAAAAAAAAAGGTTCTCTTATTTTAAATGTCTTTTTGTGCAAAATTGACTCTTGTGAGCTTTAAGCCATGTTATAATGTTACATCCTCAAAAACAGACCTGGAGTTGTGTTTTGTTTCATTCACATGTTTGAGTGACTCAATGCTCTGTTCTACCTTGTGATGCCTTGAAGTGGTAATTTTCAAGATAACGGTTATGATTTACCTTCAATTTAGTAGATAATGGTAAGTCCAGGACTGAAGTTATCCAAATGAGTGAAGGTGTGTGGTGTTTAAAAACACAGTGGAGCACTTCCTGTATTACCTCAACTCAGGAGACCCCGAAGCCTACAAAGCAGCCAAGTACGACCTCAGAAAGACCATCAGGACTTCCCAGAGGGACTACAGGGAGAGTGGAGTCTGCCCAGCAGAGCAATGACCCGAGACACGTGTGTGGCATGGGCTACGCTGCATCACTGACTACAAGGGGAGGAGCGGGCCTGTGGAACTGTCCAGTGCATCATTTCCGGACGAACTCAACACCTTCTACGCCCGGTTTGATGCAGATAACACCACGCCTGTCACCAGACCCCATGTGGACAGTGAGGACGCTGCACTTTGTATAGACACTGCTACAGTGAGACGGGCGTTCAAGAGAGTGAATACCCGCAAAGCACCAGGACCCGACGGCATCCCTGGACGGGTGCTGAGAGCTTGTGCTGACCAACTCGCCGAGGTGTTCACCAACATCTTCAACCTGTCCCTGAGCCAGTCTATCGTGCCCACCATCTTCAAGACCTCCACTGTAGTCCCCATCCCAAAGACCCCCACAGCATCCTGTCCTAATGACTATCGGCCCATAGCACTCACATCTGTCATCATGAAGTGCTTTGAACGAATCATTAAGAGACACATCTGTGACTCCCTCCCCGACACCCTGGACCCCCTGCAGTTTGCATATAGAGCAAAGAGGTCTACAGACGACGCTATTGCTCTAGCAGTCCACACCTCTCTCAGTCATCTGGAGAGAGGAAACATATGTCAGAATGCTCTTCATCGACTACAGCTCGGCATTCAATACCATAATCCCCCCCAAACTGGTCTCTAAGCTCACCGCCCTGGGCCTGGGGATGTCCATCTGCTGCTGGATATGGGACTTCCTCACCAACAGGCCACAGGCGGTGAGGATCGGCAGCCACGTCTCCTCCACACGTGTCCTCAGCACTGGGGCACCCCAGGGCTGTGTTCTCAGCCCTCTCCTGTACTCCCTGTTCACCTATGACTGTACCGCCAGGCACAGCTCCAACACCATCCTCAAGTTTGCTGACGACACCACCATCCTAGGCCTCATCACCAACAACGATGAGAGCGCCTACAGAGACGAGGTGAAATCACTGACCAGCTGGTGTCAGGAAAATAACCTCTCTCTGAATGTCAGCAAAACTAAGGAAATGATCGTGGACTTCAGGAGACAGCGTGTAGACCAGCATCCCCCCATCTCCATTAACAACGCTGAGGTGGAGCAGGTCAGCAGCTTTAAGTTCCTTGGGGTACACATCACTGAGGATCTATCCTGGACACTACATACAGACACTGTGGTTAAGAAAGCCTGACAAAGACTCTACTTCCTGAGGAAGTTGAACACCAGCATCCTCACAAACTTCTACAGGTGCACCATCGAGAGCCTGCTGACGGGCTGCATCACAGTGTGGTATGGGAACTGCACCGCTCAGAGCCGCAAAGCACTACAGAGGGTGGTGCGAGCGGCAGAGGACATCACTGGCAGCAGTCTCCCCTTCATCCAGGACATTTACCACAGCAGGGGTCTGCGTAAGGCATGCAGCATCACTAAGGACCATACTCATCCGGCACAAGGACTCTTCCGTCTGCTACCCTCTGGTAGACGATACAGGAGCCTGCCAGCACGCACAAAAAGACTCAAAGACAGCTATTACCCCCAAGCTGTCAGACTACTGAACTCTGGGTAATACTCCAAATAATACTGAACTCTCAATAATACTGCACTACAGTACTTTTCATTAAGCATAATATGTTTACTGCTGCTGCTCTGTATGAACGTATCTCGTTTGTCACGACCTCACTGTAAATTACTGTTACCTGTGCAATAATCTGTGCAATAACCTATGTGCAATATTTATATCATACTATGTGCAATATGAAATCCACACGCAACACCTACACCACACCATATTATGTGCAATCTGTGAAATACTTACACCTTATTTGATCTTTGATTTAATCCTACCTGCACCTTGTACATTGTACCCTGTATTTTTTATTACATTTTATTACATATTTTATTATATTGTTTATTATATTGTTTATTATATTGTTTACTTCTTCCCCTGCACTTTTGCAACACTTTTTTACCATGTACTATTATTGCATGTTATTAGTACTTCTTGACTATCTTAGCGAGTCAACGGTTCTTCTGATCCTAAGCATTTCATTGCATTGTTGACCTTGTGTTGATTCTGCATATGACAAATAAACAATCTTGAATCTTGAATCTTGAATCTATTACCACATAACATCACAAGGTGGAATAGAGAGTTTTCTGTTTGGGAGAAGAATTCAGCCTAAATCATGCATGTTTGTGTGTCAAAAATGTACGAATTAAATAAAACTCAATTCCAGGGATATTTGTGATGAGGAAACAACATTAGAACAGAGATCAGAAAACAGTGTCATATCTTTAAACCGTGAATAGCTCCACCAACAACTGGACACTGGTGAGTAGCTGAAATGGTGGGGAGCAATAAAGGAAATAAAAACAAACATTTGGATAGTGTCAGATTTATTTCCATTTGATTTAAACATCTAAACATGACCTTATAAAAGCCACGAGTCGGGCCTAAATCAGAGCAGGAAACTTTAATCACCATAGTGTGGAGCAGAGATAGAACTGCCACAACACCAGAGGATTCTCACATTCTCATCATTTTATATAATTAAATATCCCTTAATAAAGTACATAATACTATTATAAATGCAATATTACTACACACTGTGTATCTTACAGTAGAATATCTTATATTTGGCATCTGTTGTAGCAAATAGAACATTCCTGCATTAACGGTGCTGATTTTTTCTGTTGTAAAAGTGTGAAAAATAGAACTAACTTATTTTAAACAGATTTTAGACCAAAAATATTCCACACTTACCTTATACATAATAATGCAATGAGTTTATAAGCACTTTCACAACTCTCAGAGATCAGAGTAGAGTATGGTAAAGCTAACAAGTAGCATGCTAACTGTGCACTTCCTGATTCTTGGACACTCCCTCAAAAATGCTTTAGATGTAGACAATATACAGTAAACCTATTCTGACCTTAAGAGCTGCTTGTACAATGTACTACTCTAATATCTGTACTGGGCATGACACATGCGGACACAGTGCCTTTGAGTTAGCCTGGGAATTCCCAGGCCGCTTCCGTTCGTTTCGAACTGGAAGGCGGCCTGGAAACTCGTCCAAGCGAGAGTCCCAGATTTAGGGCCCCAATCAGAGAGCGGGGGAGGTGTGGCAAGACGGTGACGCGTACTACATGACAAACGGAAGCTTGTAGTTTGAACTGACAACTGACATGATTGGCTATGGACTTACGTATACGCTCAATGATAGACATTCATAACGCCCAATAAAAGGCCGTTGGCAATCGCTAACCACACCTCCGCTACGGGATTTTTCGAAGCGAGTTTCCAGACCCATATCTCACTTGTCATATGGTCAGGTGTTAACCAGACTACCTTTGAGTGTCTTTCACTGAGTTTATTTTGTAGCAGATGTGTGGCCAAACCTCCTTGTTAAAGCCTGATCTCGTCACATCTCAGAAGCTAAGCAGGACTGGGCTTGGTGAATACTTGGATGGGAGTCTGCAGGAAAAAAATCAGGTGCCACAGTGGAGCGCCAGTGGCAAAAACAGTTGTTGTGCTCTTAGGCAAGACATTCATATTGCCTAGTATGAATGTGGTTTGTGTGTTTTGGTTGTGGTCTGAGTGTATGCCCCAGGGCAGCTGTGGCAATAGCCTCTTACCACCACCATCATGAGACAGGTTAATTTGACCCTACTGACGATGTGTTGTTGTAATAGTAATCAGTGTTGGGTAAGTTACTTTATAAATGTAATCCGTTACAGTTACAAGTTACCTTGATTAAAATGTAATTGTACTGTAACTTTTTGGATTACTTTTACAAAGTAATGTAACTGATTACTTTTGGATTACTTTTGGATTACTTAAGTTTAAATGAGCATTAAACCCATGTTCAACATTTTATTTGTGAGAACTGACAGTGTGAACCTTAAAAGAGTACTAAACTGGGAGGGAATTGCTGACAGGCAATCACAGGAGGTCCACAAGAAGAGATGCCTGCACCAGACTTGTAAGATTTTCAATCAATCAAACAATCAATCAAACATTTATAAGGCGCTTTTCATACAAAATTGTAGCACAAAGCGCCTTACAGTGGTCAAGGATTAGAAGATTGACCTTTATTGATCTCGCACAGGAGAAGTTGTTTCTATATTTGACCCGGGGACCATCCCCATGATTTGTTTTGTTATTTATGCTTTGGTCAGGCCCTAAGCTGGAGGATTTTACCTATGGCGCATGTTTAGGTTTCACACAGTTTCCCAATGTCAAGTGTTCTAGCCACTGACTGCCAGCTAACTGCATTACGGTACTTCATACATTTACAATGACACCCTTGCTTGTAAAATTACACAATCACTGTTTTAGACCAGCAATGCTGTCAGGTTTCACACATTGGATTGGACACGGGTCTCTTGATATCAGGCAAAGACTTTACCACTAGATCACATTTTAGACTCAGATGCCGTCGGTCTGTCGTCGACAGCGCGCACACTCGCTCTGTCCTTAGTGCACTACGTTTCTCACATGGCCGCCTGCGAAATTGAACAGGTCCCGCCTCAGCTCAATGAGCTGGGTGGTCTGCTCCTTGTTCCCTAAAGACAAAAATATTATACTATTGCGACTAGTAATACTTGGAATTGGGACATGGCCAATGTTCCCCCTAATTTTTAATGTTTCTGAGCAAACACATAACTCCACATCCGAAATGCACCCCCCGCGCGGCTCGCACTTTGCAGATATAAAAAAAATGCCCCGCGGCTGAATAAAAAGCTCTTTCATCCCTGATTTACAGTGCGCTGCACAAGTTTTCTTGTGCGCTGAGAATGTGCGAACAGTGCGCAGCTTAGAGTAAACGCTGGACATGGCGACACTGTAGAATATCCAGCATTACAACAGCAAAGGAAATATAGAAGTGTAAGGGGAAAAGCTTGGGAACGGTAATACAGGTGCCGTGATCTATGCCGTTACGGCTACCGTCACACATGTTTAGCGTAGTTTATGAAGAGTTTCATGTAGCATAGTTGTAGGTGAGGAGAACCAGTACGTATATTTTATAGTGACGTCGCAACTCTCACTTGTGGATGTCGCTGGCGAGTCGGTCTTTGTAGTCCCGCGCTGTGCATGCTGGGGCTTTTAAGTGTGCGGAGCGTGCATGTTTGCACGCTTGGTCCACGCCCCGATTTCCATGGAAACGACGGCGCCGTTCAGAGCTCGTCTTGACGGTGCAGGGGGAAAAAACGAATGGAACGGCCCTTGTCGCGCCGGATATGTCGCATATCCCGTTCCAAGGACGCTAACAAGCGTGCCGTCGGTGAATTGGGAAACGGCCTACGACTCGACTGTCGTCATTACGTAATGGATGCCGACGAAAAGCCAAAACCATACCGCAGAAACGATGAGCAGTTTGCCCTAAATGCACAAATTTACTAACTTTTGACTGCCTTAGTTCTGGGCCTCCCTCCAACCAATCAGAACTGGCCTGGAGCGTTTGGTTTCCGACTGGGTGGCATTGGGCCAAGTTACATCTTATCAGTGGTGGAGGGTAGCAGTGCTTACCTTAAGAGCTGTAGACTGCACGGTGAGGATACGGGAGCTCTACCGAGAGGAGTTTACGACACTACGGTGCGGAGGGGAAACACGGGAGCGCGGCAGGCAGGAGGGACCAGCCGACACCGCTCGCAGAAATGGCGGAACACCACGCTACAGCACGGTGAGGATACGGGAGCTCTACCGAGAGGAGTTTATGACACTACGGTGCGGAGGGGAAACACGGGAGCGCGGCAGGCAGTAGGAACCAGCCGACACCGCTCGCAGAAATGGCGGAACACCACGCAGCAGCACAAATTGTAATCCTGTTAAGTAATCCCCATTCTCAATGAATGTACCTGTAATCTGATTACATCGTTTTTTTCTTGTACTGTAACGGATTACAGTTACTTTTATTTTGTATCCTTTTACCGTAACGCCGTTACATGTAATCCGTTACTCCCCAACACTGATAGTAATGCATAATGCACCAAAGTGTGAAGCGATTTTCAGCGTCCAGAGTTATATAAATCTGATCATTTGATCTATTCAGATCCCAAACCCCAGGAAAATCTGAGCCCACCAGAAGAAATGTTCTGTAATCTGATCAACAAATCACATTTTTACAGGAGCAAATTTGTGTCATTAACATTGACATATACTCCATATACTGCATATACTGCATGGACTGCATATACTCCAAATACTGCATATACTGCTTATACCACAGACTCTGAATACTTTCATTTCTTGTTTTTCCTCCTCAGCTCGGCCCCCTGTGACAGACGCTCGGTGTAATTACCATATTAAAGATCAGCTTGTTTTAGTGGGAACATTAACGAACAATGTGTCACCACTTTCATAAATTTGACAGATTAATTGGATAATTATATTTTTATCTCTTTCTTTACTCACTGAGGCCTTTAGGTTTATGTGTGTACATGTGTGTGTATATACGCGTGTGTATGTGCGTGTGCGTATGTGTATGTTTGTGTGTGTGTTTGTGCATTTGTTTTATAATTAATTAGCTTGTGTTGACTCCAGAGACATCCCAGTGTTCAGTAAACAAGAGAATAAATCAAGTGAGTAAACCATAAAACACACAAACACAACTTATTGGGGCCAAGCACCAAAGGTGCTAGGCACCATAGTGTTTCTTCACCTTCATCCCAGACAATGCGCTTTTCTCCATCTCCCGAGCCGGCTTCCCTCGGTTGGACTTCTGACCCCTACCCCCCTCCGCTGTCCCCCCTGGTCCCTGGCACCTGGGCCTTCCCTGGCGCTGCGTCGCCCTTGCTCTCCCCCAGACCCCTTTCTTCACCTGGGGCAAGCCCCTTGGTCTTCTACACTTCCCCTGTTCCTCTCAGCCCTAATGCCCGGTGGTGCTTATCCCCGTACCCACATCCCCCGATGTGTCCTCTGAGCGCTTTGCGAATGTATGTACCTTGTGGTGCATTTCCGTACCACGGGGTAAATCTTTCTGAAGAGAGAAAAAAGAAGTGCTTTGTGACTGTTACTGTGGTGGTGAAATATGTACTATTATGTGCCTGAAATGTGTATTATCGTGTACCTTGTAATATTAAAAGATAAAAAAAAAGTGTTTCTTCACGCCCACGTCCGCCATCTCCACGACGCAAGAGAAACGGAGTTTCGCAACACCTTTATCCCAGACAATACGCTTTTCTCCATCTCCCAAGCCGGTTTCCCTCGGTTGGACTTCTGACCCCTACCCCCCTCCGCTGTCCCCCCTGGGCCCTGGTGCCTGGGCCTTCCCTGGGCGCTGCGTCGCCCTTGCTCTCCCCCAGACCCCTTTCTTCACCTGGGGCAAGCCCCTTGGTCCTCTGCACTTTCCCTGTTCCTCTCAGCCCTAATGCCCAGTGGTGCTTATCCCCGTACCCACATCCCCCGATGTGTCTTCTGAGCGCTTTGCGAATATATGTACCTTGTGGTAATAAAATATTTAAAAAAAAAAAAAAAAAAGATGTGTTTGCACTGCATCACCCTTGCTCTCCCCCAGGCCCCTTCCTTCACCTGGGGCAATCCCTTTGGTCCTCTACATTCCCCCTGTTTCTCTTAGCCCTTGTGCCCAATGGTGTTTATTCCCGTGCCCACATCCCCCGATGTGTCTTCTGAGTGCTTTGTGTATGTTATTGTGGTGATAAAATATGTACTATTATGTACCTGAAGTGTGTATTATTGTGTACCTTGTAATATTAAAAGATTTTTTAAAAAGTGTTTCTACTGCGTTGCCTAGCAACCCTTTGATCTTTCCTTTGATGTGTCTTTTCTACTGATTCTTATTTGGGCCAAGCAGCGAACGCTGCGAGGCACCTATAGTGTTTCTATTGATTCTTATTATTATTATAATACATTATTCTTCCGCCTCTGGGAGTCTATGGCAACCCCTAGAACCGTCTGGTAAAAAAGTTGTGAAATTTTGCATGCACATTCCAGCCAGTCTCCTCATTACCCACAGCAATTTATAGGCCCCCACCCCAAACTCTCTAGCGCCACCAGCAGGTCAAAGTTGCAGGAATTTTCAGGTACATTTCTGTGTGTAACTTTTGAACCGTATGTCCAATTTTCAAAAACTTGGTATCCCTGGACTCCTTGAGCCAAGCCAAATCCAACGCACCCTTTTCCACCATTTAGAAATTTATGAAAAACACTCAAAACGCTTCTCCTCCCTCAATTTTGGACCAATTTTGCTAAAATTTGGTACATAGCATCTTTGGACCGAGCCTCATTAGAAACATTGCTGGATTTTTGATATCTCTTATCGTTTTGTCGTGACAGCCAATCAAACGTGTCTGTCCGAAAGCCGATGCACCCAATACTGACCTTTCATGCGCATTGCTAGGCAACGCCCTGATCAAAGATCTTTGATCTTTATGTACCTTTGATCTGATATAGCTGCAAGCAGCAATGTGGGGCCAAGCACCGAAGGTGCATGTAGGCCTCAGCATGTATTATTAAAATTCCTGCAACTTTGACCTTAGCGCCCCAGCTCAAACCCTGTAGCGCCACCAACAGGTCAAAATTTGCAGGACATTTCTGCTTGTAACTTTTGAACCGTAAGTCCGATTTTGAAAAACTTGGTATCCCTGGGATCCTTGGGCCAAGCCTGATCTAACGCACATCATCAAATTAGGTTGAGTCACTGCTTGGCCCCACATTGCTGCTTGCAGCTATATTTAGGGGAAAAGCACCGTAGGTGCTAGGCACCCTATAGTGTTTGCTCAGCGTTGCCTAGCGACGTTGCCTAGCGACGTTGCCTAGCGACGTTGCCTAGCGACGTTGCCTAGCGACGTTGCCTAGCGACGTTGCCTAGCGACGTTGCCTAGCGACGTTGCCTAGCGACGTTGCCTAGCGACGTTGCCTAGCGACGTTGCCTAGCAACCCTTTGATCTTTCCTTTGATGTTCTGGTCTCCTGATTCTTATTATTATTCTATATTCCTTTCACCATGGGAGTCTATGGCAGCCCTTAGAACCGTCTGGTAAAAATTTGTGAAATTTTGCATGCACATTCCAGCCAGTCTCCTCATTACCCACAGCGATTTATAGGCCCCCAGCCCCAACCGTCTAGTGGCACCAGCAAGTCAAAGTTGCAGGAATTTTCAGGAATTGCCTAGCACCGCACCTAGCAACCTTTGATCTGTCTTACTGATCTGTCATACTCACTGTCCTCCTCTGTACTGTATACTCACTGTCCTCCTCTGTACTGTATACTCACTGTCCTCCTCTGTACTGTATACTCACTGTCCTCCTCTGTACCGTATACTCACTGTCCTCCTCTGTACCGTATACTCACTGTCCTCCTCTGTACCGTATACTCACTGTCCTCCTCTGTACCACATACTCACTGTCCCTCCTCTGTACCATATACTCACTGTCCCTCCATCTAAAATGAGCAGTTGTTTATTTTTATATATTTAACCTTGTTTCTCCATCAAATGACTTCCTTTGTCCAAAAATCCAATTATCTCCAACTTCATGCAGATTTCTGGGCACTTTTTCAGATTTCTGGTTGGCCGTAGCTTCAATGTTTTGGTGCACTGGCTAAACCAACATCATGCTCGCTCTCAGTGAGCTCCAGTTCTGAGGCAAAGAGAGAGAAATAGTTCCAAAGGTTGATAAAGTTTTTATATCATGCTGGGGGTGTTCTACAAGCAACAAAATGTTATGTGTGAAAGATTTGTTTAACAGCACAAATCAGCTCAAAGTAAGTAATTTCTCTTTAGTCAGATTGTGTTAGAGTAAAACATTCACACGTGTAAGTAATCTTTTATTATTAGTCTGTATATCAACAATGCCCTAAATGCTCTTTTCCACCTTATGATGTCATCAGGAGGTAGTTTTCAAGTTAACGTCTACCTATTGCCATTAGTTCAGTAGAGACGGGGCAAATCCAGGGCTGAAATGACCAGCATTATTCTAGTGAAGGTGTGTGGAGTTTAAAAACACAGTGGAGCGCTTCCGGTATTACCACGTGACATCACAAGTGTTTTCAGTCTGAGAGAAGAACTTATCCTAAATCTGCAGGGTTTGTGTGTTAAAATGTGTGAATGAAACGAAACAGAACTCCAGGTGTGTTTGTGATGAGGAAACAACATTAGAATATCGGAAAATAGCGTAACATCAGCCCTTCAGCCCCACCCACTCCAACAACACCATTGTGAAGTTTGCGGACGACACCACAGTTGTGGGGCTGATCTCAGGGGGTGAGGAGTCTGCTTACAGGGACGAAGTCCTGGCTCTGTCGGCGTGGTGTTCGGCAAACAACCTGGCGCTGAACACCACAAAGACCAAGGAGATCATCCTGGACTTTAGAAAGAACAGAGCAGACCCGCCCCCTCTCCACATCAACGGAGTCTGTGTAGAGAGAGTCCACTCCTTTACTTTCCTGGGGACCACAATATCGGCCGACCTGTCGTGGTCCGACAACACCTCGGGATTAGTAAAGAAGGCTCAGTAGCGCCTGCACTTCCTGCGGCTCCTCAGAACCAATAACATCAGCCAGAAGCTGCTGGTGAACCTCTACCGCTCCTCCATCGAGACCACACTCACGTACGGCATCACGGTGTGGTTCACGCTCTGCACGGAGGCAGAACGGAAGAGGTTACAGGGGGTGGTGAAGACGGCCCAAAGGATTATCGGCTGCCCCCTCCCCTCCCTGAAGGACATCTACACCTCCCGATGCCTCAGCAGGGCGGAGCGGATCATTAAGGACGTTTCCCACACCGCACACCATCTCTTTGAACTGTTACCATCAGGCAAGCGCTACAGGTCCATCAGGAGCCGGACCAACAGACTGAGAGACAGTTTCTTCCCCCAAGCTATCATCAGACTGAACTCACGCATGCACTAACCTCCTACCCCCCAACTGAACTGCACCACAACATACTACCTCACCACATCACAACACACTACCTCACTACATTATTAATTCTGTCAATTATCTGTATGCCAAGTGCTGCTGCTGCTGTTTGCTGCTACTGTTTGTTTTATCCTGTCTTTCCTGAAGTGCGTTGTTTGCTGGTCAAACATTTTTATTTTTTAGCTTTGAGCTTTCCCAATTTCATTTTTACCTAACATAATGACAATAAAGACTATTCTATTCTTTAAAGTCTAATAAAGCCCCAGAAAGAGCAGTGCCTACAGTTAGCATCACACCCACAGGGGACATTGATGACATCAGATGCAAAGTATGAGTAGTCTGATTTATCATTTTGAACTTAAATTTCTGTGTTTGAATCTGGCAGTAGTTTGAATGATAAACCCAGTGATAAGAAAATACACATTTAATTTTGTTTTGAATCATTTGGACTGATTTAGATTCATGTAATTACCAAAATTCATTACAAAACATACTCCTGATGAATTTCAATGTGTTTTTCCCATAAAACTTATCTGTCTGTGTGATAGGAACATTGAGCTTGAAAATATGTTCCACAGACACGGCGGTGTTCCAAAAATATATATATATATAAGGTAAATTTTGTGTAAGCAAAGTTAATATTCTGAAGCGACACATTTCTCGAGGGGAGAGAGAGAATGGACATGTGGGCGTTATAATCCGTGTATCATTCGTTCTTTCGTTTTTCAATATAAAACCAAAAATAAGAAAACGAAAAAACAACTGTTTTTTTCATTATTTGTCTCCAAAACCAAAATGAAAAAACGGATAACGATTCGTTTTTTTCAGTTTTCGATTTTGTGTTTAAATGAAAAATGGAAAAAACGGATAACAGCTGTTTCCCGTTTTGTCCAATTTTGATTTTGCGCAAGTTGGGTAAACCGGAAGTGAATCTTTACTCACAGTGTTGCCAACTTAGCGACTTTGTCGCTATTTTTAGCTACTTTTTGGACCCCCCTAGCGAGAAAATTAGACAAAAGCGACTAGTGTCAAATCTAGCGACTTTTTTGGTGATCAGAGGCTCCAAGATTGCGGGAGGGGGAAAAAATAATTGCGCCGTTTTCTCTCTTTCCCCGTTCAGAGAAAGAGACAGAGAGGGGAAGTGGAAGAGAGACACAGGCAGAGAGGGGCGGGGGCGGAGTTGAGAACAGCGTGGACTGTTGTGGACTGTCGCTTCCTTGTTTTTTTTCCTCACTCACTCACAGGGACAGACACACTCACCAGTCTCTCCTCTGCTCCCTCCTCATCTCGTCAGATCGCCTCGGAGTCTGGTCATTCCTCTGCCATAGGCTCTAATTCTCAATAAGTGTATGCCTATGCGCTCTGATTTGTTTTCTTTTTCTTTTTGGCGACACAAAGTCACAAGTAGCACTGCTTAAAAAGCTAGTTGTACAGCACAGAAAAGTTTAAAAAAGCTAGTTCTTTAGCACCAAAAAAAATAAAAATAAAATAAAAAGCTATAGTTTGCCCACTATAGCACAAAAAAATTAAAAAAAAAGCTTTAGTTAAACTACAGCACACAAAAAAATAAAAAAATAAAATAAAAAAGCAAGCTATAGATCTTGAACTACAGCTCAAAAAAATAAAAATCTAAAAAATAACCAAATTAAAAAAAACAAAAAACAAAACAAGTATATGTAATAACAACACCAATAAAAGGTTAGTGTCACGGGTAAGGAAGGTTAGGATGTGCTGTCTGGAGCCCCCTGCTGACAATGACGTGTGGACGTGATTTTTTTTTTTACCCGGTAAGAAAAAATCCTGCGTTGCGTTGCCCTGTGGATGTAGCCTAAAGCTCAAAATGCTCAGTTCCACCTTGTGATGTCATGTAGTGGTAGTTTTTAACAGCTCCTTTTATATTTAGTTAAGTGGAGATGAGAAATTCCAGAACTCAAGTGAAGGTGTGTGGAGTTTAAAAACACAGTGGAGCACTTCCTGAGGGTTTTCTGTTTGAGAGAAACAGAAAGGGTTTGTGTTTTAAACATGTGTGTATGAAACAAAACACAACTCCAGGTGTTTTCAGTGAGATACAACTCATAAAGGATAAAAGACTTGTTTTCTCAGTCCCAGGTTTTAGCAATGAAACAGACAAACCAGAAACCTCTCCATTATAAAGGCACATTGTGTAACTTTTCTGGTAATTGCATAAATGTAATTGCATAAATGTAAGGCAGAGCTGTTTAATGTCATACGGTGGAACATTCCAGGCAGAGCAATGAAACAAGGAGGTGATGGACCCCAACCAAAAAGTTTCAGGGTGAGAGACTGTACAGGGGAATGAGAGACAGTCCATTTGTGTATATTGGGGGCAGCTTAGTACACAGTAGAAATAGACTGTCTCTAACAAGCAGGAAATAAATGCTTCTAGAAGCTTGAGTAATCAATCTGTTTTCACCTGTCCACTGTCCCCAGCAGCTTCCCATTACTCACTTTATTTGAAAAACTCAAACTCAAAATCTTACATAAGTGTAAATACTTCTTCCACCACTGGTCAGTTGACCTTGAGGGCTTTGAAAGGCACTTATAAATAAAATGTATTTATTTTATTTAAAATAATAAATTATGTGATAATTTATTATAGTAAATAAGAAGAAGAAGAAGAAGAAGAAGAAGTGAACTTTATTGATCTCACACTGGAGAAATTATTCTCTGCATTTTAATAATAATAATAATAATTCATAGCATTTATATAGCGCCTTTCATGCCACTCAAAGCGCTTTACAGTTCATTGTTCATTCACTCCACACTTGGTGGTGGTAAGCTACTTTCTGTAGCCACAGCTGCCCTGGGGCAGACTGACGGAAGCGAGGCTGCCAATCTGCGCCATCGGCCCCTCCGACCACCTCCAACACTCACACACACTCCACTTTCATACTAGGCAAATGTGGGTAAAGTGTCTTGCCTAAGGACACAGCGACAGTCTTTTTGCAACTGGCGCCCCCCTGTGGCTCCTGGAAGTCCCAGTGGTCTCCCATCCAAGTACTAACCAGGCCCTGCCTTACTTAGCTTCTGAGATCTGACGGGATCAGGCTTTGACAGGCAGGTATTTTAACCCATCCTATATATATACATATATTAGGAGCAGTGGGCAGCACACACATTAGGGCACCCGGGGACCATCTCCATGATCTTCTTGCTTCGGCTTGGTCAGGACCTAAGCTGGAGGATTTACCTATGGTGCATGTTTTGGGTTGAACTGAAAAACACAATGTCTTCTTTCAACAAATGGTGTAAAATCACCAGAAAGCTGCATATCACCTTTCTGTGCACCACAGCTTGAGAGCCATCACCATGACAACAGAAAACACCAATGCAAACCGCTGTGGGCCTCAGTTAATACCCACATGTGGCTCTTTCATCCCTCTGTTGTGGCTCGCTGTGATGTTGGAAAATAAATAATGTAATTCTTTGTAGATAATGGTAATCTTGTAACATTAAAACCTTTTTAATATTTTTGTTGGTCAAAATATGCATCACAGCCGCCGATGTGTGGCACATATTTAGCAGCATGGACTTACTGGCGCCTACACCAGCAGCATGATTTATTGAACTTTTCGACCCCTGATAGGTAAATAATGGTTAAATACAAGAAAAGTAAAGATTCTGAAGAAAACAGAACGTTTAATGCTACGTGGGCAGAATTCATAGTGTATATTCTGTAAAGATTGCTTCTATTTGATTATATTATATATTTTTTACATGCTTATACATATTTTTTTACATGATTATATTTTTTACATGCTTCTTTTTATCTTATTTATCTATTTTTGCATGCTCTTGGCATCCAGTGTGGGCAGCAAAAGTAAAAAATTCATTGTACAGGTGTGACCAAGACGGGTAGAGCGGCTGGATTGCAGTGAGTTCCACAAACAGATACTGGAGGCAAGGTTAACGTGGTCCACAGTTTTAATGTTTTTTTCAGTTTGCACAAAAAAATATAAAGCGCTCACGTGCAGCAGCAGAGCAATCAATGATAGGATACAGGTGGCTTAAATACTGTTGGGTAAAACCATAAAAACTCCAAGGGGTGTATAATTAACATTAGCTGTTTAAAACCAATCATCTGTTTATACCCATCATCAAATAAACCATATAAAACCCACATACAAAAATAAACTCTTAGAAACCAACACCTAATAAAGTATAAAATAAATAAACCCAATTAAAATAGGTGGCATTTTCTCCCCCCGATGTCCGCTGTCTTGAGCTGGCCCGGAACTCTTAAACAGTGTCTGGTTCCCCGGGGAATCTTTTGGCCAGACACCTGGACATGAGACACAGGTAAGTAAAACCACAACTCAACCCACGCATACCACTTTCACACTTTAAAATATCCACATCCCACACACGCAAACACACACAAGACACAACCAATTTAAAAAGCGGCACATATTGCACATTGATTGTTCTTGTTTGTCTCCACAGACCGGCGGCCACCACCACCGGAAGCACCCGCCCGACCGGACTCCGTGACAAACGCTAAAATGTTTTCAATAAATACTTTAAAACAATACAAATGTGTGCAATCTTATATGTGCAAATTAGCGTATCTTGTAAGTGCTCCGTGCTCTAAAGGTGCAATGTAAATATATATAAAGTGCAAAGTCTATGAAAGTGCATGTGTGGATACTCATTCCGTAACGAACGGCCTGTTCGTTACATTTCCCCCTCCCTCTCCTAAGGCGCAGCCTCCTCCTCAGCACTCCTGGAGAGACAGTCCGCTACCATGTTATCTCTTCCGGGCCGGTACTGGACTGTAAAGTTGTCTGGCTGCAAGGAGAGGTACCATCCAGTGATGCGGTTGTTGGCATCCTTCATTTTATGCAGCCATTGGAGAGCGCGATGGTCTGTCTCCAACAGGTCATCTATCCCAGGCATTGGATAGGGATCAAAATTAGATATCGCGTTGAGATACCTAAAGTCAATACAAAAGCGCAAAGAGCCGTCTTTCTTAGATACCAGTACAATAGGACTGCACCATTCACTACTTGACACTTCAATCATTCCTAGCGCCAACATTAGCTTACTTTCCTTTTGCAACACAGGGACCAACCGCTCAGGGATCCTGTAGCTCCTCTGGCGTTGTTGCATCCATACTGTTAAGACTGATGCTGGTAAAACCCAACTCTTTACCTAATAGATTCCTATCAAAGTCAAATGGTGTACCAGCACGAGCACCACTTCCTAGAGGCAAAATGTTAACTCTTTTGTTGATCTCCTGAAGCCGCTCCACATCTCTGAGGGATGAAATAGCATCACGAAACCACAGTCTCATGTCAGTAACAACCTGGTCATTTCTGCTACGACCAGTATGCAGCTTGCCTGCAGGAGCACCAATTAGCTCCTTCACTTTTTGATAATTGTTGGAGTGGCGAATGTCCATTTGCACAAAAGCGCTGCGTGCCTTGCCAGTCAATAGGGGGACAAGGCGGACCGCCCACTCTTCCTTTGGCCAATGACAAACTTGGGCCATCCGCTCAAATGTGATTAAAAAATGTTCAATGTCATCTTCTGGGGTCAAGATTGGCAGTTTGGGCTCCCTCTGCGGTCTGTAGCCATAGCCGCCAGGGTCCGGGCCATAATCTTCACCACCATCATCCTCATCATAGTCACCTGATGGCTCATTTTGTCCTCGCACATACAACTCAGAGTGCTCGGACCTCCTCTGCTGCTGCTGGATTTGCTGGAACTGCCGCTGCATGGCCTTCCAGCGCTGCTCCTGTTGAAGCTGGTCTTTCTCCTGCTTCCTCTCTCTGGCATCTTGCCTCTCGATCAATGCTTTCACGAGAGCAGTCAACTCCTCCACTTTATCATGGGACCCACTCGTGCCCTCTTGGGGGTCAGATGTTACAGCATTTCCTTCATCTGGCTCCTCAGCTTTTCTTCCTCCTCTTAGCATCATGTTAATTTGCGGACTCACTGTGGCGGGGCAGCACTTCTGACACCAAATGTTGCCACTGTGGCGGGATCCCACTTCTGACACCAAATGTGACCAAGACGGGTAGAGCGGCTGGATTGCAGTGAGTTCCACAAACAGATACTGGAGGCAGGGTTAACGTGGTCCACAGTTTTAATGTTTTTTTCAGTTTGCACAAAAAAATATAAAGTGCTCACGTGCAAAGTGCAGTGCAAAATAAATTAAGGTGCAAGGAGGATAGGAGCGTGGCTTTTCTCCAGCAGCAGAGCAATCAATGATAGGATACAGGTGGCTTAAATACTGTTGGGTAAAACCATAAAAACTCCAAGGGGTGTACAATTAACATTAGCTGTTTAAAACTAAGTTAAAATCCTCCAATAAAATACCAATCATCAAATAAACCATATAAAACCCACATACAAAAATAAACTCTTAGAAACCAACACCTAATAAAGTATAAAATAAATAAACCCAATTAAAATAGGTGGCATTTTCTCCCCCCGATGTCCGCTGTCTTGAGCTGGCCCGGAACTCTTAAACAGTGTCTGGTTCCCCGGGGAATCTTTTGGCCAGACACCTGGACATGAGACACAGGTAAGTAAAACCACAACTCAACCCACGCATACCACTTTCACACTTTAAAATATCCACATCCCACACACGCAAACACACACAAGACACAACCAATTTAAAAAGTGGCACATATTGCACATTGATTGTTGTCGTTTGTCTCCACAGACCGGTGGCCACCATTACCGGAAGCACCCGCCCGACCGGACTCCGTGACAAACGCTAAAATGTTTTCAATAAATACTTTAAAACAATACAAATGTGTGCAATCTTATATGTGCAAATTAGCGTATCTTGTAAGTGCTCCGTGCTCTAAAGGTGCAATGTAAATATATATAAAGTGCAAAGTCTATGAAAGTGCATGTGTGGATACTCATTCCGTAACGAACGGCCTGTTCGTTACAACAGGGAAACGTATTTCTTTACTGTGCCTATGACAATAAAACCTTTGAATCTTGACTCTTCATTCATGCTCCAGTACACGTGATAAAATGATGGAATGGATGGAACACAGAAGCAAATTTTTGGTTTGCTGTGGGTGGATAATTTAAAGGGATATGCCACCCCCAGGTCAAACTTGGGCATCTCCCCACAGTCCAGAGACTAAAATAAGTGGTCGAAAGCTTTTTCCTGGTGATCCAGCGATTGTCCGAGTCTGTCGCCACTGACCGCCGCGGTAGCTGCAGCTCCTCTGCGTATTTTCTGGAGGCTAAAGCTGATCATTTACCGGGTATTAGTTATACTACTTACTCTGTAGACAGCTGTCCATTGGGTCCGCTCGGTTTATTTTTCCTTTTCCAGTTCACTTTATCGCGCCGGATAAAGTTGCTATGTGCTCTCCTTGGCTCATCGCCTTCAGTAGTCGTAACATCCAGTCTTCAACTCCTGCAACTCCTCTTCAGTGTAGACTGGTTCAAAAAGGTAAGGTCTGGGATTTCGGAAGTCAAAGTCATCATCTTCGTCTGTAATGTAATCTTCAATGTCTTCAATCTCCATTACAACTCGTGTTATCAGCTAGCTAGCGCTGTATAAGTGATTTGATCCACGCAGGGAGACGGAGCTTTGTTTACGGAAGGTGGGGGCTGGGATTCCCCGGTTACGCTGCGTGCTGTGTGCTTCGGCTGTGTATTTCCGCCCTGAAAAATAGTTCCCACCCAAAATGAAAAAGTCAAGTTCTCCGTGTTGATTTGCACATTTATTTGCACTCGATATGAATGCGCACTACACAGAAAGTAATTGGGAAAAGCATCGAGCAAATTAATTCCTTTTGGCCGAAATCTTCCGTTGGCGACGTTAGCCTCCAGCAAATACGCGGAGGAGCTGCAGCTACCGCGGCGGTCAGTGGCGACAGACTCGGACAATCACTGGATCACCAGGAAAAAGCTTTCGACCACTTATTTTAGTCTCTGGACTGTGGGGAGAGGCCCAAGTTTGACCTGGGGGTGGCATATCCCTTTAAGGAGGACTCAAAAAGACACAGTATTTTATTTGAACATAAGCATCAACCAAGTGTCTTTTTTTTGTTCAGAATGTTGTTGTTTTTTGTAGCATTTCACTGATTTCATACATGCAGCACACTGTTGTCTTTTATACAGAGCATACAGGTCAAAAATTATATGCAATATTATTCTCATTTTAGATGTCAAATGGGTTTTGTGGCTCCAGCTGTTTTCTGTGGGACACGGTTCAAGGTTGCCAACCCCTGGTATAGAACAAGGATCAGGATCAGTTAAATGTCCAGAAAAATTTGAGAATATAACAATAAAAACAATTAAAAAAAAAAAAAACTGTCCACAGTGTCTTTGCCGGTGGACATCCAGGTTGCCTGTGGACTACAATACAGATTCTCCAGTACAGTTTTAGCCTCACTAATCTCCTCCTCCTCCTATGGTTGCTATGGCAATGTTCCTCACAGTACAAAACATTAAATGATTTCTCTGTAGGACAAGGTTGTCTTGTTAAAAGTTAGTGTTATAAAAAAAGTTAGTGACAAACTGTGTACGATAACGCATATTATGGAATTATAGATAATTATCGTCTTGTTTATCAGATGTTTAATGTGCACTGTGGGCCTAGGGGGCGCTGCAATTTCAAGTCCTGTGTGTGCAACCTGTACATATGTTTTTTGACAATAAAGATTACTTTGAACTTTGACATTGAACTTAAAAAAAAAAGACATTGGTTTCATATAGAGTAAACGAGGACTATGTAAGGAAAGCATTTGACGGACCCTCCACCAGAAAAGTTACACACAGAAACAGGACAGGCAAAAACAACTCGTGAGAAAGAAGTGATTTGTGGGAGGGAGTTTGAGCTGTTTTTGAAGGTGTTTCTGTATTTCAGATGTGGAAAGGGAGAGTTCCAGAGGGAGGGGATAGCAATGGATAAGACTCAGTCCCGCAAGGTCTGACGCTTTGATTTAACTGTGGGAGTGTGGAGGTTTGAGTCAGTTTTCACATTATTTGTAAAAACACACATCGCCATGGTGATAAATAAAATCAGACACTTTCACTGTAGGCTATGCATTTCACTGAGGTAAAATCCATTAGGAAAGTACAAGCTTTTCCCCGGTAAGAGGACCAACGATCGACTATGCGTGGTTTTCTGGGAGACAATTTTGTATCCACTGGTATTTTTTATTGATGCTTTGCAGTGACACTGGGGGTGTTCTACGTGTCTCTTTTTGCGGAATGTTCAGCTGTTACCATGGTGACACAATGCACATATTAGATCAAGATCTAAGTCAAAGATCAAAGTCAGCTTTATTGTCAATTCTGCCATATGTGTTGAACATACAGTGAATCGAAATTTCGTTTCTCTCTGACCAAGTAGTGCAAAAAGACAGTGTACAAAATACAATATAAAGACGAAACAAAACAAAAACTATCTAAGACAAAAATCTAAAAGCAGTGCAGAAGAATACATAAATACCTATTTACAGATGTCCAAGCAAACATTGTCAAATTTTTTCTGAAAACTCAAGAAGAAATACAAAATGGAAATAAGCAGCACATTTTCAGGAGTCTGTGGGACACAGCCTGGTTAAGAGGGGCTTTTTTTTGTGAGAAAAATGACAATCCAACATGGATGACAATCCAACATTCGGATTTTCTTTAGAAAGTCCGAATGTTGGAGGTTCATTCTCCACTACAGACATTCAGCTTCCATTGGGCAAGACGCTCTACTCCAATGCATTGACACTGATGCGTTAATGTTAGGATTTATCTGTATGAGGTAAACCAAACACATGCTGTATTATTACTGAAATGATTGCCATAATGAAACAGAAAAAGTCTGATTTCTCAGGTTTTTGCTCTGTGTGTGTGCTTATGAGTGTGTGTTTATGTCTGCCTGTGTGTGTGTGTGTGTGTGTGTGTGTGTGTGTGTGTGTGGTTTATGGAATATGAGTCATGTTGCTGTAAGAGTCATGTTCTTTGACTTCTCCAGCGCCTTCAAGCTGGAGGGTGCGGGATTTGACGCGGGATTTGATGGACATCTCGCTGCCTGGACCATCGACTACCTCACTGACCGTCCACAGTACGTGTGGCTGCGCGGCTGTGAGTCAGAGGTGGTAGTCTGCAGCACTGGGGCCCACCAGGGAACTCTCCTCTCACCCTTCCTCTTCACCATCTACACCTCAGACTTCACATACAACACGGACAGCTGCCGTCTCTAGAAGTTCTCTGACGACTCGGCCATTGTGGGCTGTGTGTCTGAGAGGAACGAGCTGGAGTACCGCTCGGTCATCAGAGACTTGTTCAGAGACTTTGTGGACTGCTGTGGGCGCAACCATCTTAACACCAGTAAGACAAAGGAGCTGGTGATCGACTTCAGGAGGAGACCACTACCTCACTCACCGGTGAACATCCAGGGGCAGGACATAGAGACTGTGGACAGTTTCAAGTACCTGGGTGTTCACCTCAACAATAAACTGGACTGGTCCCACAACACCGACGCCCTGTACAAGAAGGGCCAAAGTCGCCTCCACCTCCTGAGGAGACTGAGGTCCTTTGGAGTGTGCAGGCCTCTGCTCAAGGCTTTTTATGACTCTGTGGCCTCTGCTCTCCTCTACGCTGTCGTCTGCTGGGCCCCGAGCAGCACCGAGTGGGACAGGAAGAGACTTAATAAGCTGTTCAGGAGGGCCAGCTCTGTCCTGGGCTGTCCTCTGGACTCTGTAGAGGAGGGTGCTGGCCAAACACCTCTCACCCTCTGCACCGGACTGTAGAGGAGCTGAGCAGCTCCTTCAGCAGCCGACTGAGGCACCCCCAGTGCAAGAAGGAGCGCTACCGCAGATCCTTCATCCCCACCGCCATCAGACTGTATAACTCCACTGTATAGTCCAGACGTGCAATATTTTCTGTACTTTCTTCTTTACTTATTTTTATTATTATTACTATTTGTCTGCATGCACTTTCTGCTCAAATTTTCTTTTGCACTAAACTGCCTGGAGCTAATGTGGCAAGTCAATTTCTCCTGTGTGAGATCAATAAAGTCTTATCTTATCTTATATCACTGCTAATAAAACTGTAACAGCACACAAGTGTACAAATGTTAAACCTAGAGCTCTCACCTCTCACAAAACACAATGATTTGTTTTTGTGTGTCTCTTCATTGCTCTCACCTGTTCATTTGAAAAGTCTAAAGAGGACACAACACAAAACAAACACTACTCTCCTTTATCCTTTCTTTATTGTTAGATTTGATTGGGTGTAAATATTTCTAAAAGCTACACTGCAGGTGTACAGTATAAGCAGCTCTTGAGGTCAAAATAAGTCTATTAAGTGCAATTTGCATGCATTCAAAAAGCGTTGTATTGTCCAAGAATCAGGAAGTGCGTGTTAGCATGCTAGTTACCATAAGTTTGAAAAGCTCTCCTAAACAGGATCATGAACGTTCACATTGATCAAAGGCTCCCGAAAATGTGTCGTTTAAATCTTTTGTATTGTTTTTATTTTTTTCTTGAGCTTTCAGACAATCTTAAAACCTTTCGGCAGTGTTTGCTAAAGCGTGCATTGTGTCACCATGGTAACTGCTGAACATTCCACCATAGAGTTACCTGTAGAACACTCTCAGCCTGATGTCACTGCAAAGTATTAATAGTATCAGGTGTTGGCATGCAGGATACTTTAATTCTGTCCGTTACTCGTTTGATACCAGTGTTTACCTTATCTGTTCAAACTCAGTATCCTATGCCTCCCAGATTCGTTTGCGGTAATGGAGACGACCCAGAGACGAAAGTATATTCCAAAGGTTTTTTTTATTTGTGCCCTAACAGAGGAGTCTAATTACGGAGCATCCAGATTCTACCTGTCCCTGGTGGTACAGAAGAACAAGTGTTTTTTCCCCTACATTTAGATTTTATACATTCTGTGTTAGTAGCGTTGTTTAGGGGTGGAGTCCCACTTGCTGGCTGGCTGGTCGCTCCCGGTAGTGAGACAGAGGAGTAGCCGTCTAGCAGCGGAATGTTGCTTATCAGCTCGTTCTCAGGCTCTTTGGGACTTTCCGTTCCTCCACAGGTGCTCACTGCTACTCAAAGAAAACATTCTGTTGCACACAAAATACAACACACTTCTAAACCCGTATTGTGTGTGTATTTATTTCAACACAGGATGCTGGGAATGAAAAAAAAAATCAATAGTCACACAATCAGCAGTTAATTTTCAATCGCCACAGTGACAAGGTTCAAGATCCTTATTGCTTTATTGTTCCTCAAAGGCAAACCGTTTTCACTGAGTTTGAGAAACACGTATCGTCATGGTGATAAATAATAGCAGACACTTCCACCGCTGGCCATGTATTTCGCTCAGGTAAAAATCCATTAAGAAAGTACAGAGTCTTTCCTGGTAAGAGGAGCATCGTCAGCTACAGTATGTGTGGTTTTCAGGGTGACAGTATTCTGTGTCCATTGGTATTTTTATTGATAACGCAATGTCTCAGTTGATACTTTGCAGCTGATGTCATCATAGGGTGACCACCGGCATGAAACAGGAAAGGAGGACATTTGTGTCCAAAAAGGAGGACAAAGGCCCTAAAGTGAGGACACCTTGTTTTTTTTTGTTTTTTTTCCCTCGGGGAAAACAAAGAATGTGCGCTGAGAATGTGCACTGTTCGCACATTCTCAGCGCACAAGAAAACCTATGCAGCGCACTGTAAATCAGGGATGAAAGAGCTTTTAGCGGATCTCCGCTTTTTATTCAGCCGCGGGGTCATTTTTTTTATATCTGCAAAGTGCGAGCTGCGCGAGGGGGGGGTGGGGGTGGGGTGCATTTCGGATGTCGCGCACAGGAATTCCAAGTATTACTAGTCGCAATAGAATAATATTTTGTCTTTAGGGAACAAGGAGCAGACCACCCGGCTCATTGAGCTGAGGCGGGACCTGTTTCATTTCGCAGACGCCCATGCGGTCCACGGACTGCACTCAGGGCTGAGCGAGTATGCACCACCTCGACTGCAGACTGAGACCACACTCCAAACTCCACTTTCTGAATTGGGAAACGGCGAACATCGCAGAGTAGCAAGTGTAAATAATGGGTGGGGATTTATGACGATTTATGCAACGAAAGGAGGACAAAACGTAAAAAAGGAGGACACGTGACAGACGGCCGGACAGACAGCTCTAAAACCGGACTGTCCGGACGAAATCCGAACGAATGGTCACCCTATGTCATCAACATTCACTGGGGGCATGATGCTATCTGTAGGCACTGCTCTGTCTCAGGCTTTGTTAGACTTTAATCTAAGCCTTGTATGATCACAGTCTGACCCGAAAGAAGTGATTTAGCTGGAACTACAACAGATGTGATTTGTGCTGTTGAACAAGTCTCTCACATAAAATTCACAAGCAAAATCACAAGCTAACTAGCATTAGCCAACAGTTTTTTAGTTAGTCACTCTCACCTTTTTGTTGAAAATTACCTAAACCCTATAGCAACTGCCATGGTCATACATGTAGTACCCAAGCGACGCTACAAGATTATGTCAGATCTGTGGAGTAGCGACTCCACACACACAGTGTATTTCAAATAACAAAAATTCCTGTATTTAAATAAATGCTATGTAGATACATTTAATGTCACACTATGGAACATTCATAGTAAAACAGCACATCTTTCAAAAAGTACCTCAGGTATATACAGTCTGTGATTAAATTAGAGAGTAAGTGGGAGTTACATTTGAATTTGCCTTGCCATAAAAATAGTTCTTGCATTCTTATTTATGGTTAATATATCTGTAATTACAGGGCCTATCTACATGAAAAAAACAGTAGACAGTATAAAGAAGTGGACTACGGGAGTGTGACATCATTCATACCATTCGGCTTCAGTCAAATGAAGCTCACCCAAGCTAACAGTTATCAGAGCGAACTTGGAGCCGAGTTCCATATGAGGAACATTAATTTATTTGCAGACAAAATAAAACCACCAGGATCATGTAGAGCGGGTTAATATGAATATTTTAAGGCCAAAATGATGAGGCTCAGAGCAGCATTTACAGAGAGAGGGGCCACAGTTTTAGAATATAATGTGAATTGGAGCCAGAGTCGATAGAGCTGGAAGCGCACCTATGCTCACTTCCTATTTGGAACTTGGTGGCTACTGGGTTAGCTCAGTCCATTTAAAGCCCCAGTGTGTAGGATTCGTGGCGCATAGGTGGATAGTCGCTATTGCACTTTCTGTTTTAGCTACGGCAGACCTCGAGGGACCCGTGCGCCGCGCGGTCCCTTTTTTTTTTTTTCTCATGAAAACACACATTCCCGATCATGTACCATGACACTCTACACATCAAATGAAACCTTACAGTCTCCTCTTTTTGACTATTCAATTCATTTCCCTGCAAAACAATCACTCCCCGAGCACATGGGGCTTTTATACGGAAAAGCACAAAACGAGGTTAGCTTACCTTAGAATGCTTTGCACAGGTCAAACTCTGTATTTCACCATAAACTTGCTCTCAATTTGTCCATAAGGATCCAGCGAATAAAATCCAGTAAAACAATTTAGTCCAAAACACGTGTTAGATCCATTACGAGTCTGATCCGGCAGCATGCTTGTGTTGTTTACCCAAAACCATGAGCCTTGCCGAAGGCGAAGGCGGAGCCCAAATGTCCTTCTGCGGCTCTCGTATTCAAAATGGCTGCCTCTGCATGGGGAAGATCCCCCTTTTATGTGACTATATCTAAGTCCAAAAGAATACTTTGATTTCATGATGGAAGTGAAAAGGCTTGGAAAACAATGTATTTTTGAATGGGTATCTTCAATTTCAGTAATTAACGGGTAAAAATCTTACACACTGTCCCTTTAAATATACAGTCTATGGTTCAATGTCTTTTCTATCAATTTATATTAAATGTATTGTCATGGTACAAAACACAATGAACAATTAACTTTAAAGGGATAGTGCGGTTTTCTTTATGTTAATCTGTGTAGACTAGAGGTTCCCCTCTAATAGTGCCGTGCATTAACACTGGCTTACCGCTCACGGCATTGTCTGAGCCCGGTTCTGCTCCAGGACAGTTAATAAAGCTTGTTTTTCTTCTCAAAACAACATTTGTCCAAAAAGTATATATATATATATATATATATATATATATATATATATATATACATGTGTGTGTGTGGGTGTGAGACGCACCACGGACTTTGAGCCCTCATGTCGGCATTACAGATTCTGAGAAAATGCGAATTTTTTTTTCAAAAATGAGAACTTCGCACTTCAATCTCTTCAGACGGGTGCGTTGGAGGCAAGGGAGCAGACCCAGAACACACGAGGAGAAAACAATCCCGCCTTATGCCATGTTATAATGCTGCTACCTCATCAGAACCATACCTGGAGTTGAATAATCCTTTATTATTATTCTGTCTACATCTCCAAAAGCTCAAAATGCTGTGTTCCACCTTATGATGTCCTGAAGTTTTTAAGTTAATGGCTACATTTTATCTTTATTTCAGTAGAGATTGGTGATTCCACAGCTGAAATTATCCAAATGATTCTAATGAAGGTGTATGGAGTTTAAAAACACGGTGGAACACTTCCTGTATGTATGTTTTCTAGGCCCGGATCTAGACTGCACAGTCTGGGGGGGCATTTCAAAATTTTGGTGGGGCATAGTGTGGAGTTTCATATGGAATATTTTTCTTCTAATGCAGGGGTTCTTAACCTTTTTGACGTTGAGGCCCAGTTTTCCCAGTGCAGAGTGGCTTGGGGCCCATTAAGTATTAACAATGTAACAGAGGTGGATGGAGAGGTTGTGAACATATGGAGCTTAGTCCAGAGGGGGGATGGGGGGGTCCTCCCCCAGAAAATTTTCGAATTCTTAGATGCAATTTCCTGCATTCTAGTGCATTTTAGATTGACCATAGCCGATCTCTGGTGTCAGAGATCGGCTCAGTTGATATCCTACAGTCCCACTCGCAGCCCACTAGTGCCAAACAGAATGTTTTTTGCGGCCCTCAAGGTGGCACTTACGGCCCAAGTTTGGGCCGTGGCCCTGTGGTTAAGAAGCTGTTCTAATGTATGGCTAGCAGAGCATTAACCTATCAAAGGTATGGCTAGCTAGACTATTATTACTAACCAATTACTATGCCCAGCATTCTGTATGACATCAGTAAAATTACAAATACCAAATAACCAGGACCTTGGACCTTGGAGTGATGATGAAATAAAAATGAAATGATAAAAAAATTAAAAAAAATGAATTGATCGGGGAAAACATTTGTGGATGTGACTTGTGGAGATGATTCAGACTCCAGACAATGAGACAGAATAAGTGTATGTCCCCAGCAGCCCCTCACACACTCACACACACGCACAAACACTCACACGCACACACACACTCACATGCACACACACCGAGAACCGGAGCACACAGGCCGGACAGCGGGCTGCTTCCACTGTGCTACCCGCCCATGGAGCCTGCTCCAGGCTGCACGTGAGGAAGGACCCCAGGGTCGCAATGGAGGAATACTGAGGAATACTGAGGAATACTGTAGAATACTGTAGAATACTGTAGAATACTGTAGAATAACTGTAGAATACTGTGGGTTTGCGCTTGAATTCCACGGGCAGAGCTGCACACAAAGCCCGGAGCGGAAGAGCACCATGCAGTGCGCGTGTTCATGCAGACAGTGGGATGCGGAGCTGACTACTAGCGGCAAAATGAGCGCTTTGTGCTCGGGTAAGCGTCTTGGCGAATCAGAAATTGTGGAATTTTCGCGGAGCAAACAAAAAGACTTGATAGGCAGGTTAAAATTACATCAAATACAGTTGGCCAATTGGGAGGGCAGGAGAACATTTTGGGTGGGCATTGCCCACCCCTGCCCCCTTCTAGATCCAACCTCGATGTTTTCTCATCCTAAATCTGCAGGGTTTGTGTGTTAAACATGTGTGAATGAAACAAAACACAACTCCAGATCTGTTTGTGATGAGTAAACAACATTATAATACCATAGCTAAGAAAATGAACGGACCTCTGCTCCATCTGACCCTCTCCTCTGCATCCTTCTATATTCACTCTCCCTCCTCTGAACGTAACCAAACCATAGACTTATCTGATTCCCAGTGTCTCGTATTGATTGACGCAAACAGATTAAAGTCAGGATTAAAGCAGATTACGTCAGATTTAACCAGATTTATTTGAACAACTACACAACTGTGCTATATTTATAAGCACAGGAGCACGTCTGTAAGGTCTCCAATGTTATGCCTGACCCTAGAACTGATATTTTGTGCTTTTTACTATAACATTAAAACTATAGATACAATACAATACAATACAATACACAATACACAATATCGTATTCTATACAATACGATATAGAACTATTTATACATTAAACTACTGAGTTATTTTCATTGAGACATGTTTTTTGGATCATGATAACATCTTCTATTTTTGCCTCATAAATAAAAGTTAGAAGCGGTGATGCAACTGACCTAAACACTGTTAGCTGTCATGTACTGAGGACGTGTTATTTCATTAAGAGCCAATGATACTTTGCAGTGAAGTCACACTGGGCATGTTCTGCATTAGAGCCCTAGAGACCTGACGCAAAACAGTGTGGCGCAGGACACATTTTGAAAGGTCATTGCGGGTGCAGGCGGGAGTGGGACTGCACAATGCTGGAGCAGGCGGGCGGGATGATAAACTGCAGTCCCACAAACTAAATATGAGTGTAAAGCAGGGGTCACCAACGCGGTGCCCACGGGCGACCATGCACTCTGAGGACCTCTTTATGGTGCCCGCAAGGCATGCATCAAAAATAGCACTGCTCATATTGCAACTCAATATACATATATGTAAAAAAAAAAGTTGCATTTTTGAAATTAATGCTTACATTATGCAGATTTAAAAATTTACATTATATAAAATAAAAAAATTCAAGTAGAAATATTTGATATCGAACTCGCCTCTTTCAAAGGTCATTCATGCGCGGCCGCCTCTTTCCTGACACGTTGACCAAGTGAAGTGATGATGAGGAGTTAGCCTGCTTGTGCTTTTGCCCCAAAAATCATGGCAGAAAAGCGAAAAAGGACATACTGTTTTAACAATGATTGGGAAGAAGAGTTCTTTTTTACGTCATTTAAAGAGAAATGTCTGTGCCTTATTTGCGGAGATGCATTTCAAAACCTGCCACGAAAACTTTGACGTGAACTACCCTCCTGGCAGCGCATTATGGACAGAAAAAGCCTGTGGGTTAAAGGCAGCTTTAGACAAACAACAGACTTTTTTCACGAGGCCGGTGAACAAATCACAGAATGCAATCAAAGCCTCGTTTAGAGCTGTGCATTTTTTGATAAAGAACAAGAAACCTTTTTCGGATGGGGAGGTCTTTAAAAAAGCGATGATGCTTGTCGCCAGTGTTGTGCAGTAACGCGTTACTAATAACGCGTTACTGTAACGCCGTTACTGTTGACAGTAACTAATACTGTAACGCATTACTTTTAAAATAAAGGAACTCCGTTACCGTTACTAAACGGCGCGTTACCGCGTTACTGAACCTGCTCATTTTGAAACTGGCATCATGTGCGTGACTCGCACAGGCACAGGGGATTTTTTTTTTCTCCCTTTGGTAAGGGCGGGATAAGTAATGATGATTGGCTAAAGCAGAATAAGATTTCATGTTGAGCCAACCAGAGACACCCAGTGGGCGGTGGGCGGGTTCTACACACAATCCCAGCACACAGTAGTAGCGCACACACAATCCACACACCCCGTGTCAGATGGCGAGTCCCGAGTCAAAGACAGAAGTATAGGCAGTGTAGGAGACATAACTGAGATGAGGTGCACGGTGCGTTTGTGTGTGTGTGTGCGGCAGAGGCGGTGGGTCACGTGAGTGTGGGTGTGTGCACGTACGGAAGTGTGTGCGTGTAAAAGCGCGTGCTCACCTGTCACACAGAGGAGAGAGTCAGGGTTGGGGTGTAGCCGTATTTTTTGTTGACCGCAAACCATTCATTCATCTTTCACGTTAATCTGTTCATCCTGCTGGTTTTCATGAGTTCCATTTCATCCTGCTGCGCTGTCATAGTTGTGTGCGCTCTTTTTGTAATAAATGCACAAAACGCATATCTGGATCTCAGCGTATCTGTCACCATAACCTCCTCTTTGCGCGTCACAAATCTGCGAGCCATAGGACCCAACCTCATATTCTCGGCGGCTAAAAGGTTTGAGTTTTGGAAGCCGCAACAGGCAGTATTTTAACCTCGTCGAGGTAAAAGGTAAAAACGTACATGTTACGTGCACATTGTGTCAAAGACCAAAGACTTTGTCCACGTCCAATATAAGCAACTCGAATTTAATGAAGCATCTCTGGACGGCGCACGCTTCTGTTAAACTAGTGGCCCCCAGCAGGCCCCATGATGATAATCGCATGCTCGGTGCCGTTAACAATGAAATCCATGGTGACGGAGCCACGTCAGCCAAGCAGCAAAAGCTGTATATGCACTGTAAAAAAAATCCAAATTATTTGACATTTTTTAACAAAAAAAAAAAAGTAACGCATACTTACTTTCCTAGGTAACTAGTTACTTTTATAGTGTAGTAACTCAGTTACTAACTCAGTTACTTTTTTGGGTTAGTAACTAGTAACTGTAACTAATTACTTTTTCAAAGTAACGTGCCCAACACTGATTGCCGCTAACACATTATTCAAAGATGAGAAACATGGTCCCGATGTCATCTCTGCACTCTCCGATGTCCAGCTTGGAGCAAGTATGATGGCTGGACGAGTGTCATCTTTGTCTGAACTTAACAGAGCAGCTGGACTGGGATCTCGCTACGTGCAGGTGGTTTAGTATTCAATGTGATGAGTCGATAGACAGCGCCAGCACGGCTCAGATGATGATATTTATCTGAATGGTGTTTGATGATTTTTCTACGAAAGAAGAACTGCTCACACTTCTGCCACTGAAGACAGCAACGTGGGGAGTTGACATATACACCGTGGTCAAAATGATTGCTGTGTAAATTACTGATAATTGTGGAAAATAATTATTATTGATATGTGAGCAATCACTTAACATAGTGTTATAATAACTACTGCTATTTTAATATCACTATTATAATGTTAGTTATCCATGCAGTTTTATTATTTAGGAAGTTTGTAGCAAACAGGTTCTGTGTAGCCCTTCATACTACTCAGTGCCCATGAAGTAGCCCTCAGCCTCAAAAAGGTTGGTGACCCCTGGTGTAAAGTAAAAATGTACTAATGATTAATCTGTGCCTATCATACATAATTTGTGTTTGATTTTTATTTGGCATTAATAAAAACATTTTAAGCAGCCTAAACTTGCAGAAGTGGTCTAAACTCACGCACATTTAAGACAATTCCTTTTCGCTTCTCCGTGTTTGATAGAGCTTCGAAGACATAGCAGAAGAACAGAGCACCTCCAGTGAATCTCACATGCTTCACTTCAAGTCAGTTCTTCTTTAAAGAGAGGCACATTCATTGTCAAAAAAATGAAGAAATCTGAAATCAGACATTTGGAAGTCTTTTTCGCTTGTGTACGATGCAGAGGGATATCAGCTGCCCTTTGCATGTTGTGATAAGTGCCAAAAGGTTCTGACATACAAGGGCCATAAATCAGGCACATCAGGCCTGAATCGCCATGCATGTACTGTCTTGAAAGGACAACAAGTGTTGGAGTTCAGAGGAAACAGCACAAAAGTGACACAAAAGGCAAAGATCGTGGAGAAAGTGTTGATTTTGTTGCTGCGGACCTCCGTCCATATGACACATCGACTGGTCGGGGATTATTTCAGTTGGCCCAGCACTTAATTGACACGGCAGCCACAATAGGCAAATTCGGTGTGAGAGAGATTCTGCCCCATCCAACAACTGTGTCATGTCATATAGATGATGGGCACTCAAATTTAGGGCTATTTAATGTTTATGTTTTAAGTTACCACTTAAGGAATTATGTGGGCATGTGTTTTTTTTTCCCCAAGCCACTGAAAAGACCTTTCATGAGAGAGAAAGCCCCCCCATCTTGTGGGACTTGCAGGCGAGAGCAGGACAAAATATCACAAATGAGTTTTAAGGCTGTCTGAAAACTCAGAAAAAATACAAAATGTATTTAAACAGCACATTTTCGGGAGCCTGTGGAGTTCTGTTTAAGAGTTTGATTTTCAACAAAAAGGTGAGTGTGACTAATGGAAAAATGGATAATGCGTTATGACTATAATTTCTTTTTTGTAGTCAGATTGTGTTAAAATAAAGCTGAGATTAAAGTCTAACAAGAGTAAATATATAGAGATAGATTGAGGGGGTTAAGTGTCTTGCCCAAAGACACAACAACAGCATTCATCTGTGGTAGCCAACCTGTGGGTCAGTCGACAAATACTCTGAGATACTGAGATACGCCCCCGCCTGCTGTCACATCAGCCCAGGTACACAAAGCCCTGAGGAGGACCAAGCCCCGCAAAGCCCCAGGTCCAGACAGTATTCCTCGGAGGGCACTCAGAGCATGTGCAAATGAGCTGACTGACGTCTTCACCTCCATTTTCAACCTCTCCCTCAGCCAACGCACTGTCCCCATCTGCGACAAAACCACCACCATCGTCCCCCTCCCCAAGAGGAACCCCCCATCCTGCCTGAATGACAACAGGCCAGTAGCACTCACTTCAATCATTATGAAGTGCTTTGAGAGAGTGGTACTGCCCCACATTCAGAGCAGCATACTGGACTCTATTGACCCCCTACAATATGCCTACAGGCCTAACAGGTCCACCTCTGACGTTATCGCTGCCGCCCTCCATGTCTCGCTCTCCCACCTGGAAAATAAAGACTCCTATGTCAGGATACTCTTTAATGACTACAGCTCCGCCTTCAACACAGTCATCCCCCACAGACTCACCCACAAACTGGCACCACTTGAACTACACCCTGCCCTCTGTGACTGGCTCCTGGGCTTCCTGACTGGCAGGCCCCAGTCTGTCAGGATTGGAAACAGAACTTCAGCCAGCATCACCACTAACATCGGTACCCCGCAGGGCTGCGTCCTCAGCCCCATCCACTACACCCCATTCACCCACGACTGCATCGCATCCCACCCCGAGAACATCATCCTGAAGTTTGCTGACGACACCGCTGTGATAGGTCGTATCACAGGCGGAGACGAGGCGGCCTACAGGAGGGAGGTGGACAGTCTGGTGACATGGTGCGGGGACAACAACCTCACTCTCAACACAGACAAGACCAAGGAGATGATAGTGGACATGACCTTGAGGTGGAGAGGGTGAGCACCTTTAAATACCTGGGGGTCCACATCAGTGATGACCTCACCTGGACACTCAACACTACACAGGTAGTGAAGAAGGCTCAACAGCGGCTGTACTTCCTGAGGTGGTTGAGGAAATTTGGCATGTCGCCCAAAATCCTCAGCAACTTCTACAGCTGCATCATTGAGTCCATCCTGACCAGCTGCATCAATGTGTGGTACGGCAGCACTACTGTGAAGGACCACAAACGCCTGCAGAGAGCGGTAAAGACTGCCACAAAGATCACCAGGACTCCTCAACCGTCTCTGCAGAGCATCTACCACCGCAGAGTCCACAAGAGAGCTGCCTCCATGATCAAACATCCCACCCACCCCCAACATGGACTATTTACACTCCTACCTTCAGGCTGGAGGTACTGGAGTGTGAAAAGCAGGACCACTAGACTCAAGAACTCTTTCTTCCCAACTGCTATCAGACTCTTGAACCGCTGAGCAATAGCCCCCCCCTCCTGGACATTGATTGACCTACACTACTTACATGAGTAATTTCCACAATTATTGACCAACTGTTAAAACAATCTGTCCCATTACAGCTGCACATGTAACTGCTCGAATGTTTACACTTCCTGTTTGCACTATATCAACCATGTTTACACTTCCTGTTTGCACTATATCAACCATGTTTACACTTCCTGTTTGCACTATATCAACCATGTTTGCACACTGTTTTACTACTGACAGTTGCACATAAAACTAATGTTGCACATTATCTGTAAATATGTACATAGCACCTAGCCTATATTTTTCATAGTGTATATTTGGTAAAGATTGTTTCTATTTGATTATACTTTTTTACATGCTTCTCTTTATCTTATTTATCTTATTTTTTTATTTTTTTTTTATTTTTTTGCATGCTCTTGGCATCCAGAGTGGGCAGCAAAGTAAGAATTTCATTGTTTCTTTACTGTGCATATGACAATAAAAGCTTTGAATCTTGCATCTTGAATCTATAGCACTTCATAGGTTAACAAAACACTAAATATAAACATGAACAGCTTTTACATCATATAAAATTGTATTTGTAACTGTCAAATCATGATTTGATTTCATTGTTTCCTTTAAATCTGAGGAAATAGACATATTAGACATTGTGCATTAAGTAATATTTTGATGGTGGATTTGCATTACTCTTTAAAAAAAACATTTATAATTGAATGAATGCAATAAGATCTGTAAAGAAATGTCCTTTACACAATAAATGTCTGTCTCTAAACGTCTGTGAACAGTTCATTTTATACCCTGTAAATTGCACAACTATTGAGAGTTGACTTCAAAAAAGTCCCTGATTTCTCTCTCTGTGCTCCCTCAACAGGACCTCTGAAGCATAGTCAAGCATATTTATAATAGTCTCGTAATAAATGTGCCTTTTAACCTTACAGTGTTGTGTTTTTTAGTTGATTGTACATACAGACGCTCCTCAACCTACGAACGAGTTGCGTTCCGGACACCCGTTCGTTAGTTGAATGTTTTCGTAAGTTGTTATTACATGTTTAAGGCTTGTATAAGTTATCTATATGGATTTGTACTGCATTTAAATAACACTAATATCACTAATAACACAATAACACTAATAAATAATACTAATATGCTTTTTAAAAATATGGAAAACTGATGAGATAAAAAGAAGAGAGGGACACAGAGGCAAACGCAGTCAGCTGAGAGAGCGATCGAGCGAGCCTGTGTGTGTGTGAATGTATGTGTGAGACTGTGTGTGTGTGTGTGTGTGTGAATGTATGTGTGAGACTGTGTGTGTAGCCTATTTACCTCCTATTTTCCTTGAGCTCTTGGGGAAAGCCAAATACCAAGAAGTTTCTCCATCTCTTCCATGAGTTTCCCTCTCTTCTTGCTTATGATGGTGGATTGCATACCCGCTGCACTTTTCACATGCTCCATAATGCGGTCCTTTTGTTTATATATCGTACCAATTGTCGAACGGTTCACGTTGTACGCGTGTGCCACATTCACCATCTTCTCACCAGCATCAAGTTTCTTTATTATCGCCACCTTCTTTTCAAATGAGATGGCTTGCCGCTTTTTCACAGAAGCTTCACTAGAAGCTTTTCGCTTTTCACCAACCATATTGGATTACTGTACGCATGCAAGAAAAACAACAAAGTTCATAACACCGCACCGTAGTAACACCGTAGTACGCCCACTCAGTTGAAGTTCTGAACACTTCTACTGAGTGGGCGTGACGCTTGGGGGATGCTGCGCAGCGCCCTGCCTGTGCGTCAGCGGCGGAAATACGCACTACGTACTGTACCCGGAAGTCGGAATAGGCGCTAAATACAAAAACTCAAACATTTAACTTTTTTTTTTTTTTCGACCCTGTTCGTAACTCCGAATGTTCGTAAATCAAATGTTCGTATGTCGAGGAGCGTCTGTACTTATTATTATTATTTTCTTAATTTTGATGCATGCTCATATTTTCCTACTATTTCTGAAACTTGCGTTGTGACACTGCAATTTCCCCATTGTGGGACAAATAAAGGATTATCTTATCTTATCTTAAAGGAAAAGTAACATTTTTTACAATCTGAGCCTTATTTCGGTAATAAAACAAGTTGTTTTACTCACCCATAGCACTTTGGTGTCATATGGAGCACTTCCAGAGATGTTTTAGATTTGCGATCTCCATAACGTCAGTTCTCGGGGCATATGTTTGCAGTCTCCAAATAACACAAACTTTAGCACTTTTCAAATCATAGAAGCTCAATGTCTTAGTCTACAATTTCGTTTGGTCAAAAGTGGCCTGTAATCCGAGATTTAGCCATAGTTTCGAGTAGATGAGGACGCCAGTGCGCATGTGCGGAGTGTGCTCTCAGCTCCCGGGACCCAAACATGAAACGCAAAGCTGTAAACTATGGCTAAATCTCGGATTACAGGCCACTTTTGAGTCGAACAAAATCACAGACTAAGACATCGAGCTTCTATGATTTGAAAAATGCTAAAGTTTGTGCTATTTGGAGACCGCACGGGGCATATTATATGCTCGGGGAATATATTATATGCCCCGAGCTATGGCTAGAAGTCGCGCTAGGCTAACGAAAATCTAAAACATCTCTGGAAGTGCTCCATATGACACCAAAGTGCTATGGGTGAGTAAAACAACTTGTTTTATTACCGAAATAAGGCTCAAATTGTAAAAAACGTTACTTTTCCTTTAATACTGTTCTGTAAGGATGTGTCACTCACTCAGCCTAAAACACTTGACTGCAGCTCCGGCGACAAGAGCGTCTGTTCAGGTCTGGCCTTCAGTCGGGAGGGAGAACGATGTGAAATTATTACAGTGAAATAATTAGCAGAGCACAATGGACTAATTTATGTATGTGTTCCCTGAAGCAAAGTATTTTACTATTGTTACGTCTTGGCCGAGGGGAAACCAGGGCGCAACATTTAAAGGAAAATTCCCAGCTCCCAAAAACCACCAGCAAACTCGTAGTAACTACACATTCAATGGTTTATTTAAAATTCATCTTACATACAATGTCAGGAGCATGTTGGCTGGTGAAATTCCTGTGGAAATGATCATTGCTCTAGAGAGGGACCAGAGCATCCACATCCTGCCTGCGGACAAAGGGAGATGCGCGGTGATCTTGGACTCAGCTGATTATGAGGCGAAGGTGAACAGCTTACTCAGTGACACGACAACATACGAAGTACTGAAAGGGGACCCCACCAATAGGTACAAAAAGAAGATCATTGATTGCTTGCAGAAGTTGAGGAAAGAAGTCATTGATCGACAGCTGTATTACAGACTGTACCCTGGTGACGCTATCCCGTGCATCTATGGCCTCCCGAAGATTCACAAACAAGGAGTACCACTCAGACCCATTGTGTGTAGTGTTGACTCCATCACATATAATGTGGCCAAACACCTAAAAACCATCTTGGCTCCGTTGGTGGGTAACACGGAGCACCACATAGAGAACACAGCCGAATTTGTAAACAAAGTTAAGTTTCTCCAGTTTGGTCAGGATGAGACAATGGTTTCCTTTGATGTAACCTCTCTTTTCACTTGTATCCCCACAGCTGTAGCGGTCGAAGCAGCGAGAAGGAGTTTACTACAGGATTCCAAGCTAGAAGAGAGAACCAAACTTTCTCCTGACCAAATCTGCCAACTGCTGGAAATTTGTCTGAATACCACCTATTTCCAGTTCAGAGGGAACTTCTACAGGCAGATCCATGGCTGTGCGATGGGCTCACCGGTCTCCCCTATCATGGCTAATTTATACATGGAACAATTTGAACAAAGTGCCTTAGCTTCATATCCAGGCACTCCTCCCACACACTGGTTTTGTTATGTGGATGATAATTTTTCAAAAATCAAAATTCAAGATTTGGAACCTTTTACTGCACATATCAATTCTGTAGATCCTAATATCAAATTCACCCATGAAGATGCCAAGGATAACACATTGGCGTTCTTAGATTGTGCAGTAACGATAGGAGGAGACCGGGGACTCCAAGTAGAAGTCTTCAGGAAGCCCACACACACAGACCAATACCTGCTTTTTGATTCACACCACCCACTGCAGCACAAACTGGGTGTTATTCGGACATTACAACACAGGGCCCAAGTGGTTCCCACAAGCACAGAGGGCAAGGAGAAAGAAGAGCAACATGTGCAGGAAGCCCTCTCTGTTTGTGGATATCCTAAATGGGCTGTCAACAAAACCAAGAGAGACAAGGGCAAGAAACAAGACAACAGAGAATCCGAACCCAGGAGGAAAGGGGTAGCGATTCCGTACCTGGCCGGCGTTTCGGAAAAACTACAGAGGATTTTCAGACAATATGAAATCCCAGTTTATTTCAAACCCACAAACACGTTAAGACAAAAACTGGTCCACCCAAAGGACAGAACACCGAGCCACAAACAAAGCAATGTGGTCTATTCCATTCAGTGTAGTGAAGACTGCAGTGAGCGCTATATTGGAGAAACCAAGCAGCCACTTCACAAGAGGATGTACCAACACAGACGGGCGTGCCAGAGTGGACCGTCATCTGCCATACACCTAGAAGCCACGGGCCATTCGTTTGAGGACAGTGAGGTTCAGATCTTAGCCAGGGGAAAGAACTGGTTTGAGAGGGGAGTTAAAGAGGCAATTTTTGTCAAAAGGGAGAATCCTTCTTTGAACAGAAGTGGTGGAGTCAGACATAACTTGTCTCCCATTTACAATTCCATTCTTAAACCAAAAAGGGCAGGCAGGTCAGGGCCAGAGGTGTGGGGACGGTCGTTAGGATGAATAGATATGCTAAACTAAATGCCAGAGAAATTCGAAATACAAAAGAGAGAATTGCAATACAAATTAGTTGAGATAGTTTCAGAAGAATTTAGTGTAGTGAGCTCCTCCCTGCAGCTAGATATAAGCAGTGTCTTACCAGCACTCGAACCAGAACTGACGAAGCCTCTCGGATGAGCGCCGAAACGTTTTCGACCAAACAAACTTTGTCCAGTTGACAAATTGAATTTCGTCTTTTATCTGTGGAAACAAAGCGTATAAAAAAAAAAAAAAAAAACACTTTTCTCATCAAATTTACACGATTCACATAGGTTACCTTTCGCAGAAAAATGAGCGATTTTCATGCCATCCCTGTATTATCCTAACATTACTACCTGCTTACCTGCTGTGCCTCTGCTACACTTCCCTGGTCACTCTGTCCCTCAGGTTCCCTCGGTTTCCTGTCCACAGTCTCTGGCTGCTCCTCTCCCTGTCCACCTTCAACCTGTGCTGCAGTGCAGCCCCTCCAGAGAATATGTCTGTTATTTTAACATTTTGCAGCATCTATAGCGAGATTTTTTTTATCTTTTAGCCTGCAACTTCTCTGCACCCCCTTTCTGCCACTTCTCCATGTTTCCACGCTCAATAGTGAAACTGTCAGGGATCAGCGCAGAGAAAGGGGTGGGACCACTCTCGTAAGCTACTATATTCTGATTGGTTTAGTCCACTGTCTGTATTGAAGATGGACCAGTGGGCCACCTCCTTTAAATTGTGGGCCGGTCTCAAAGTAAAAAAAACAAACAAACATCGGCCCGTAGCACTATTATGCCCGATTTCCAGGCCTGGTGAATGGGGCTTATTTATATTAGAACAATAATTATGCATCATTTTCTCAGTTTGTAAAATGTAAAATTTATGTTAAAGAGCCCGTATTACTCTATGCTCTTATCTCACAAACAGACCTGAAGTTGTGTTTTGTTTTCTTCACACATGTTTAACACTCAAACCCTGCAGAGTTCTTAATTCAAACTGAAAACACTCTGTTCCACCTTGTGATGTCATGGTGTAATTGTTGTGTTTCAGATGACATCACAGCAGGTTTTGTTGTAATATAGCACGCTCTTGGGTCTAGTCAATAGAACTGATCAGGTTCCATATTTGGGAGTTTACCTTTTCAGTATTTCAAGGCAAAATACAATGTAATCAATAGGAAAATCTGGCTCTTGTCCCCATCACATTTTAGAATCTGATAACCACCAATACAGGAAGTGTTCCACTGTGTTTTTAAACTCCATACATCTTCACCAAAATCATTTAGATGATTTCAGCAAAATTGCCAATCTGTACAGACCAAATGGTAAACGGTAGCTTCATGACATCACAAGGTGGAACAGAGCATTTTGAGTTTATGGAGATGTAGACAAACTAATAAAGGGTTACTCAAACATGTATGAATGAAACAAAACACAACCCAAGGTCTGTTTTTGAGGAGGAAACAACATTACATCATGTCTTAAATCTCACAAGAGTCAATGTTGCGTAATATAGGACCTTTAAAACCCCACTGTGTAACTTTTTAGCCGCGACATACAGTAGATGGCTGTTTTTATTGTTTTTATTTATTGTACCTTGAAAAACAGACACCTTTACAAACAGGCTTGCATCACCTGACTCAAACCTGCCACCACCTGCTTGTCGCCACGGAAACTGTATTGCTTTGAAAAAAATAAAAGTTCCACTGCAATGATATAATGAAATCTACATCAGTGGAGAATGCCCCATGGTGTCGAACAGGTGAGACGCAACCACCGAAAGATTACGCAGTGCTGCTTTGTGACATCAGGTACTTTGAGCCATCAGCTAAAATGACTCATTTAAGGTTTAAGCATCCTAGCTCTTTAAATATTAGCAGCAAACTATTTCAAATGCATGCTACAACGGTACTTGATAGAAAACAATACATTATATATATATATATATATATATATATATATATATATATATATATATATATATATATATATATATATATATATATATATATATATATATATATATATATATATACCTTTAACTAAAATGTCATGCATAGTTTTTTACTAGTTTCCTAAGAAATTAACCAAAATGTGGCTCAAATTACCTGATGTCACCAGTACAGATAAAAGGATTTTTAAGTACCTGGTAGTGAATTCTAAATCGCTGTTTTAATTGAATGCAAATGACAACAAAATAATCCATAGGCGTCAGGCTAGAACTACAGCAGACATAAGCACTATATGTCTTCTGTAACATCTAAAATCACTTTTGGTTTGATAAATAAATACATCATAATATTCTCCCCACCTTGTGTTACCTGTTTTCCCCCCAGTCTGTAGTTTTGTAAACTGTTTGCTGTTTCTACGCGCTGCTGCCCTGACCCTTCTCTGACCCCTGTCAGTCAATCTTGACCTTTGAACTCTGACATTCCGTAAAAGCAAAGGTGACATTTGGCCCGTGAGTATGACCCCTGCAGGCTGTCTCGTGTCACTGCAGGTCTTGTGAGGCCTTCTTTCTACCAAAACAGCAACTGGCGTCTGGTCTGTTTTTGAGGAGCAACATTATATCCATTCATCTGTTTTCTTCCGCTTAGCTGGGGTCGGGTCACGGGGCAACAGTCTAAACAGGGACTCCCAGACCTCCTTCACCCCGGCCACTTCCTCCAGCTCCTCCGGGGGGACCCCGAGGTGTTTCTAGGCTAGCCAATAGACATAGTCCCTCCAACGTGTCCTGGGTCTTCACTGGGGCCTTCTCCCGGTGGGACATGCCCGGAACACCTACTGAGGGAGGCAGCCAGGAGGCATCCGGAACAGATGCCCGAGCTCTACTCTGAGCCCCTCCCGTGTGACTGTGCTTCTCACCCTATCTCTAAAGGTGCGCTCAGCCACTCTGCAGAAGAAATTCATTTCAGCCGCTTGTATCTGTGATCTTGTCCTTTCGGTCATTACCCAAAGCTCATGACCATAGGTGAGGGGAGGAACGTAGATTGACCGGTAAACTGAGAGCTTTGCCTTTCGGCTCAGCTCCCTCTTCACCACAACGGTCCTTACCTCAAGTTGAGGAGTTCAAGCAACATTATAACATGGCTTAAAGCTCACAAGAGACAGTTTTGTGTAATATAGGACCTCTAAGTACTTCTTTACAGCCTGATCGTAAACCAGGACAACCGTATTTGGACCCAGGAGACAGTGGTTTGATCATGTCTTCTTTAGATTTGATTAGACTTCTCCCAAAGACTGAGTTTGGATGGCCGTAAGTGGACATTTGTCTTGACTTTAGTGAATTTGGAACTTCTAATGACAGACCTGGGCCATAAAGACAAGACGCACATAGAGAGAGTTTGGTGATGTAAACACAGATCGCACAGAGGTTTAAAATGGATCATAAGTAGTAATATGATTGGTTTTATGATAGTGACGTGAACCTCTGAGGAGATGTTATTGTTTGTCTGGAATGTTTTACAGTATGGTACTGTCACTGAACCTTTCACTGAGCCCCACATTACAGGCAGAGTAGTGACATATCCATACAAACAAGCAGGTGACGGACCCCCAACCAAAAAGTTACATAGTGCACCTTTAAAGGACCAAAATTACACCTTGTGATGTCATTAAGCGGTAGTTTTCACATTGACACACACCTTTTACCTTTACCTTTAGTTCAGTAGAGATTGGCAATTCGAAAGCTTCATAAGTGACTTTATTGATCTCACACAGGAGAAATTCTTCTCTGCATTTAACCCATCCTTTTATTAGGAGCAGTGGGCAGCACATTACTGCGCCCGGGGACCATCTCCGTGATCTTCTTGCTTCGGTTTGGTCAGGACCTAAGCTGGAGGATTTTACCTGGAGCATGTTTTCGGTTGAACAGAGTATTTTCTGTTCAAGGGAAGAACTCAATCTAAATATGCAGAAAACACCACCAAGCGCCCTTTAATTTACAGTTTTTGTGGAGTGTTTTCCCACCAACCTAAAATTCCACAGTACAATCCCAGCTCTGACTAGTGCAGACATTTTCCCCATATTAATAAACACATTTTGCAGTATATCAGATAAGGTAAAGAGCCCATACTGTACTGTTATCTGATCTCTATTCTAATGAATATTGTATCTGTTTGTAATAGTTCCACATTACAAACAGATCTGAAGTTGTGCAGATTTAGACTTTCTTCTCACAAACAGAAAACCCTCAGTTCCACCTTGTGACGTCTTGTGGTAATACAGGAAGTGCTCAACTGTGTTTTTATACTCCACACACCTTCACTAGAATCAGTTGGATGATTTCAGATCTGAAATAGCCAATCTCAACTGAACTAAATGTAAAATGTAGCTGTTAACTTGGAAACTACCGCTTCATGACATAACAAGGTGGAACAGAGCATTTTGAATTTCGGGGATGTAGACAGACTAATACTGCAGGGTTACTCAAACATGCTCCAGGTCTGTTTTTGAGGAGCAACCAACATTTTAACATGTGACACAATCCTGGTCTCGATTGTTGTGCATGTTTTAAGTTGATGAGCATAAACGAATCAAGTAAAGAACAAAATGAGTTTACAGTATCATCTCTGGTCTTCTATATGATCTGTCTGCTTCCATTGGACACGCCTTCTATGCTCCCATTGATTCTACACAACATGCTGTTTTTCTACTCTCCATTAAAAAATATGAGTGAATTATGGACTTCATCTTTGTAAGTGCATGTGGAGAATAGATTGAAATGACAATATATCAAACTGGACGGTTGAGCATCAGTCCTGACTCCAAACATGTGGGAATATATATATACATGTATATAAACTACAGCTTCATGACATCACAAGGTGGAAAAGAGTATTTTTGAGCTTTGGAGATGTCGACAGACTAAAAATAATGTTTTTCTTCAGTGAATCAGATGGTTTTATATTGTGATATTTTGTGATTGTACTGTTTTTTGTTGTTGATTGTGTTACTGCTACACATTGGGCAGTTCTCTCTTGGAACAGGCTTTGAATCTCAATAGGACCACCTGGTTAAATAAAGATAAAATAAATAAAAAAATACAATAGGATATGGTTAGTAGCCTAAATATGCCACTTTTTAAAGAACGCTTCTCATTTCTAATATGGGGGAGTTAGACGTAACTTGTCTCCCATCTATAATTCCATTCTTAAACCACGTCAAAACAGACAAAGAAACATTAGGGCAGACGAGCCAGGGCAGAGGGGTGGAGAGGGTCGTTAGACGTTGAATAGGGGGGCGAAACTAGTCGCCAGAGTAATTTGGAAAACAAAGAGACAGATTAGGGGGGATCGTTTTCAGAGCTTTTTCAGTGTAGGACGCGCCTCCCGGCAGCGAGATATAAGCAGTGTCTAACCAGTAGTTTAGTTTAGTTTCTTAGTTTATTAAGGACAGTGTGCAGTTTCATTAAAAAGATGTCTGCACCAGATTTAGCTCAAAGCTAATTTCCATCTGCAGTCCTCACATCATGAAATACAATACAAAAATACGATAAAGTGCAATTATAAATACAATAAAAATACAATACAATATAATAAAAAGAAATCACATATCAAATACAAGGTGCAATCTTAAAAAGCTAGTGCAGGATAAAATCTTAAAATATAAGCACTTCTAAATATAAACAATCTCAAAACAATTCTATACATTATCCGACATTTAAAGTGCGTGCATATTCATAAGCGCATACAGGTAGTAATCACACGCATAATTTAGGAGCAAAGTCACTGAGAGCAAGGTGAACGCTGATGAAGTACAATAACCAGAGCTGACGAAGCCTCTCGGATGAGCGGCGAAACGTTTTCAACCCAACAAACTTTGTCCAGTTGACAAATTGAACTTCTCCTTTTATCATTTCTAATATATATTTTCTAATAATTATATTTTCAGGACCCCACTTCCACCTCCCCTCTGCCCCTGTCTCTGCCCCTGTCTGCCCCTGTCTCGTCTGGTACTTTTTTTTTCACTTAACTGCGCCCTTAACCACCGTCATAAAAGTCCAATCATTCCTGACATTTGCTAAGTGGCCACGCGCACAAAGACGCGCCGAGCGAAAGAGAAAGAGAGAGAGAGAGAGAGAGAGAGAGAGAGAGAGAGAGAGAGAGAGAGAGAGAGAGTGGCGGGCTATCAAACCGTAGACACCGGGAGGAGGGTGGGACCAGCGGGCAGAGCCGGTGATCCTCGCTGGCTGCGCGCTCGGCCGGATCTCCCTACGTCTCCAAACGTAATCCACGCGCACTCACGAGCCCTCTCCCCAATTGTAAGCATCGCAAATCGGCTCGTTCCTCCTCTGGACCTACCGCGTTGGATGCCCTTAACCTGCGCTCGCTCCTTCGCGTCATAGCGCACGGAGTTGGCACACTTTACGCGTTTGCTGCGCTCATCCCCGGACACTTTCCCTCCACACCGCCCGTGCTTCAAGTCTCCCGTGTCAAAAGACCAGGCAGAGAGCAATGTGAGAAGCTACTCCAACGGGACTTTTAGTGTCGTGCCATGCTCTGCGCTCCGAACCAGCGACCCCGCGTAGAAATGGTGAGTAAAAACGTCTTATATTATCGTTCTGTAGTGATTGGAACGCGCTTCTGTGTTGCTTCTGGCGTACTGAAACCATCTGACCTTTGGAGGGAGAGAAGGGATTATAATCTGACCTCTCTCTCAATAAGAAATACAGTCTCGGGACATATTTCTAGCGGTCTGATGGAATGAATTGTTCTGATGAATTGTTGTGCAATTGCGCAAATGAAATAAATTGATATTCACTTTTTGCATCTGAAGTCAAAACTGAAAAACAGGCGTAAATAGGCTATTATAGTTTGAAAATGGTCCTTCAAGGTGCGCGTTAATGACGTATGGCAAAGTTAGGCTGTTCTTTTGAATGAAAATGTTTAGTTCATTCATAATTTGCTGCTCTAGGATTTGCGAGGACGATTGCGCACTTGTTTTGGAAGAGGAAGTTTAATTTCATGTTCAAATCATACGTTTTTTCTGTCAAATAATCCAAAATATGCTCAAAGTGTTTATGGTTTGTGTATGCTTTTATTATATTTATATGTTTTTTACATTTTGCAGTTCAAACGTAGTTGCAGGAACAGCTGTGCGCATGTCAGGTCATAACTTTTATCTGGTTATATGAAGAGTTTATGGTTTTATTTTATTATCGTTAACAGGAAACCCAAAACGCGGGTTCGTTACACGTTATACCCAAATGCATTGTATTTATTTCCTTTGCACTAAACTAAATGAAACGTCGTGACTGGAGCATACCGCGCGTGTCTCATCAGCTGTCTTATGTAATGACATGCACTGTAATTATTCAAATGCATGGCTGGTTAAAAACATGTGTTTGCTGTATTTCAGTAGTGGCTGTTTGCAGTTCTGTGGTATGAGAGTATTTACCCTAATTGTCCCTGTTGTAAAAAGCGTTCTCTTTTCATTTGCACTTTGAACTGAAAGTGTTTTTATAGCCACATTATGAGAGCATGAATCTATTGCATACAGGCAGTGATGGGAAGACTTTGAAAATGCATTTACTTATAGTTACAGAATACTGAATATCTGAAAAGATAAAAGGAGAAGTTCAATTTGTCAACTGGACAAAGTTTGTTTGGTTGAAAACGTTTCGCCGCTCATCCGAGAGGCTTCGTCAGCTCTGGTTATTGTACTGGTTAGACACTGCTTATATCTCGCTGCCGGGAGGCGCTCCCTACACTGAAAAAGCTCTGAAAACGGTCCCCACTAATCTGTCTCTTTGTTTTTCAAATTACTCTAGCGACTAGTTTCGTCCCCCTATTCAACGTCTAACGACCCTCTCCACCCCTCTGCCCTGGATCGTCTGCCCTAATGTTTCTTTGTCTGTTTTGACTTGGTTTAAGAATCAAATTATAAATGGGAGACAAGTTATGTCTAACTCCCACATTTCTGTTTAACGACGGATTCTCTTTTTTGACAAAAATAGCCTCTTTAACTCCCCTCTCAAACCAGTTCTTTTCCCTGGCTAAGATCTGAACCTCACTGTTCACTGCACCTCACTGTAAACAGAAATGGGGGAGTTAGACATAACTTGTCTCCCATTTATAATTCGATTCTTAAACCAAGTCCAAACAGGCCAAGAAACATTAGGGCAGACGAGCCAGGGCAGAGGGGTGGAGAGGGTCGTTAGACGTTGAATAGGGAGGCTAAACTAGTCGCTAGAGTCATTTGAAAAACAAAGAGACAGATTAGGGGGGATCGTTTTCAGATATAAGCAGTGTCTAACCAGTACAATAACCAGAGCTGACGAAGCCTCTCGGATGAGCGGCGAAACGTTTTCAACCAAACAAACTTTGTCCAGTTGACAAATTGAATTTCTCCTTTTATCATGGATTCTACCTGGACGACTGAGGGACTTTTCACGCATCTTATGAATATCAGAAAGAAAAAAACTGCATGCACACACACTGCACAAGCAGCGTTTTTCCCCCTTCTCACTAATAACTTGCAGTACAAAGCCAAAAGTACATTATGAAGTATCACTACATGTATTCCTTTTAATTTTTAAAGTAACTGTACTCTGAATACGACTAAATGAAAGACCTGTACTGGAATACAGTTACTCAGAAAGAGTATTATGACTATGTATTGTGGGTACATGTATCGAGTTACTCCCCAGCACTGAATACAGGGACTTCAGGAGTACCGTATTTTCCGCATTATAAGGCGCACCTTCAATGAATGGCCTATTTTAAAACTGTTTTCATATATAAGGCGCATTATAAAGTGCATAGAATAGAAGCTACAGTAGTGGCTGACTAGGGTAGTCATGATTAACCAGTATTGATCCATTTATAAGGCGCATCGGGTTATAAGGCGCACTGTCGGCTTTTGAGAAAATTGAAGGCTTTTAGGTGCGCCTTATAGTGCGGAAAATACGGTAGTTTCTAATCTTATTATAGATACAGTACATAACTTTCTGGAGGTGGCACGATTCCATGGAAATGTAAACTTCGGAACATTCTTCATGGAGATAAATCTGTGTTCCTGTGGAAGAATGTCACCAAATGAACAGCATTTCCATGGAAACAAGCAGGAAGAGGCCTCCCTCCAGGCCATATAAGAGTCAGGTTTGTGGAGATGCAAGCCCACTCATATAAGGACATAAGATTTATCGGTACTTCAGTGCAATAAACATGTATAATCAAATACTGTTCCTGATTGTTACTGTCTTTAAAATACAGTTTCTGCGTGACTGAGTACCGTATTTTCCGCACTATAAGGCGCACTTAAAAGCCTTCAATTTTCTCAAAAGCCGACAGTGCGCCTTATAATCCGACGCGCCTTATATATGGATCAGTATTGGTTAATCATGGCTACCGTAGTCAGCCACTACTGGAGCTTCTATTCTATGCACTTTATAATGCGGTGCGCCTTATATATGAAAACTAGGCCATTCATTGAAGGTGCGCCTTATAATCCGATGCGCCTTATAGTGCGGAAAATACGGTACTCATTTTTTTGAATCTTTTATTATTAAAGGTCCAGTGTGTAGGATTCGTGGCCCATAGGTGGATGGTGGCTATTGCACTTCCTGTTCTAGCTACAGCAGACCTCGAGGATCACCCGGGCGCGCCGTAAGGCGGACAGCTCCCGCGCACGAACCGAAGCGCAGCTACTGTATGAATAAAACGCGGTCCCGTTCACTGTTTTTTTTTCTTTCCCCATGAGAGCACACATTCCCGATCATGTACCATGACAATCTACACATCAAATGAAACCTTACAGTCTCCTCTTTTTGACTATGTAATTCATTTCCCTGCACAACAATCACTCCCCGAGCACATGTGGCTTTTATACGGAAAAGCACTTGTTACTTAGCTTACCTTTGAAGGCCTTGCACAGGTCAAACTCTGTATTTCACCATAAGCTTGGTCTCAATCTGTCCGTAAGGATCCAGCAAATAAAATCCAGTAAAACAATTTAAAATCCAGTAAAACAATTTAGTCCAAATCCAGTAAAACAATTTAGTCCAAAACACGTGTTAGATCCATTACGACGTGTGATCCGGCAACATGCTTGTCGTTGTTTATCCAAACGCGTACTATCTCATTGTGTGAAAAACGCGAGCCAGTGCCGAAGGCGAAGGCGGAGCCCAAATGTCCTTCTGCGGCTCTCGTAATCAAAATGGCTGCCTCTGTATGGGAAAGATCCCCCAGGTATATCTAATTCCAAAAGAATACTTTGATTTCATGATGGAAGTGAAAATGCTTGGAAAACACTGTATTTTTGAATGGGTATCTTCAATTTCGGTAATTAGCGGGTAAAAATCTTACACACTGTCCCTTTAAAGTTACATTGTGATTTCTTTTCACAACTTTCAAAGACCAGAGTGGAGCATTCTAACACACACGTCCTGATTATCTGACAATAAAATGCTTTCTAATTAAATTATTTTAACCTCAAGAGATGCTTATACAATATATCTGTACTGGGACATGACACAGTTCACTCAAATATCAACATGAGGCACAGGGCCTTTTAATGCCAGACTGTGGAACATTCCAGGCAAATTTGGAGAGAAGAAGATAGCAAACCCCCCAACCAGAAAAAGTTCCAGAGTGCATCTTTAATAATAGCAGATGTAATAATTATAGTAGTAAGTTTAGTTTCGTCTGTGCTGTACATGGACTTGTTGGTTATAACAAACCTCAAACTGTGATTGTCGTTCCACTTTGACTCCTGGGGTGTTGAAAATCCATTCTAATTCCGGTGCCATTGAACGCCTCGTGTGGAGCGGCGTTCATATTTTTCCGAACATGTGGCAGGCTAGCGATGGGGCGCAGTGAGAGTCCGATCGCTTGTCGATAAAGTTATTGACGAACCGTGTCACATAGTGTTAGCTTTGATTCTCTCACACAGGAAACTGAGGTGGAAATGTGATGGACAGAGAGGGAGAGGGAGAGGGAGGGAGGAAGAAAGGGGTGCTAAGAGTGGAAGAGAGAGGAGGGACAGAGATAGTGAGAATGAGAGGGAGGGAGAGGGAAGGAGGGAGGAAGAAAGACAAGGGGGGGCAGAGAGCGGGAGAGGAAGAGGAGGTGACAGTGGGGGAAAGACAGATAGAGGAAGAGGGGGAGAGACATTGAGATGGGGAGGGAGAGAGGGGGAGGAGGGGAGAGAGGAAGAGGGGAAGAGACATGGAGATGGGGAGGGAGAGAGAATGAGAGAAAAAGAGGGGGAGAGAGGGAGAGATAGGCAGAGGAGAAAGAGGGAGAGGCGAAGGCAAAGGAGAGAAAATAAACGAGAAAGAGAGGTAGCGAAGGAGAAAGACAGAGTGAGGAGAGAGAGAGAGGCTTTGAGAGAGAACGAGTGAAAGAGGGGGGTGGACAGAGGAGAAAGAGGGAGAGGCGAAGGCAAAGGAGAGGAAATAAACGAGAAAGAGAGGTAGTGAAAGAGAAAGACAGAGTGAGGAGAGAGAGAGAGAGGCTTTGAGAGAGAACGAGTGAAAGGGGGGTAGACAGAGGAGAAAGAGGGAGAGGCGAAGGCAAAGGAGAGGAAATAAACGAGAAAGAGAGGTGGTGAAAGAGAACGACAGAGTGGGGAGAGAGCGGAAGAGAGAAAAGGAGGAGAAACAGGCTGAGGGAAAGGGAGAGAGGGAGGGAGAAAGGGATGCAGAGAGAGATAGAGGGGAAAAGAGGAGAGGGCGTAAGAGAGAGGGATGAAAAAATGTAAAGGAGATACTAGAGAGTAGAAAAAATGAGAAAGAGAGGGGAAAATAGGGTAAGACGGAAAAAGGCAGAGAGAGGCACCTGATTAAACTATAAAGTGTAGCTGTTTAGTGTATTTTCCCCCGAGGATGTGTCTGTTTCTTCACTCGTCAATATCGTCAATATTATCATTAATTAACTTAACTTACATCTGATTGTCCCGAGATGTGTCCCCTGCATTTGACCCATCCTTCAGTGTCTCAGGGGTTAATCCTGTCGCGAAAGAACTGTTACAGATGTGGAGATTTGTGTTTTTTGTTGTCATATGATACTTTTATGTGTAATTAGTGATTCATTTAGCTAGTTACTGTATGTGTTGCAGCCAGGCCCGTCCACAGAAATTTGGGGGCCTGGGTCAAGAAGCATCACATGGGCCCCCTCTAATATAAATTAATAGGAAGAGGATGGGCCCCTAAAACCCTGGAATAACATACCCTTTTGTCGTCCTCGGCTACTTCCCTGATTGCAGCTCGTGTCTGTTAATGATACAGTCTATTTAAAACTGGTTTACGGTGATGCTGCTGCTGTATTGTCATTGTGTCGGTGACAGATTCTATACAAGATCTTATCCTGATCAAACAGACAGGAATAATAATAATACTATCCACATGAGGTTAATTGACTTGAACTTAATTCTAATCATTTCTTTCTTGAGAAATGGCTGATAATTTGTCAAATGAAGTTATTTTAATTAGGTATGCACCGATCCACATTTTTTCACTTCCAATCCGATCCCGATACCTGAATTTGGATATCAGCCGATATGGATACTATTCCGATACCAAAACTGTTTGTTTTCAACATTATCATCATTATTGTTAAACTACAAATAAACTCATCTCTACAGGCAAGTAGGCCTATGATATGAACAAATGTGTGCATGTGTGTCCCAAAAGGCAACTTGAGGTAAGTATAAGTCTTGCATTGTCCCGTAGAATTGCACTGCCTGACAAAAGTATTAGGACGATTGTGTATTTCTGAACTTTCATAAATAATGATAACAAGATGTGTTGGTAATGACAACAAATCAATTTATTGATATATTAAAGCAAATTTCATTAATATGCCTTTACAATTTCATTGTAAAGGCATATTATTGCAAAAATGTGGACTCAGTGTAGGTCTAACTCAGGTCTAAACCAGAACTAGACTAGGACTATCATCCTAATACTTTTGTCAGGCAGTGTACATGCACTTTTTCTAGCGGGATCTCCCCGTGGTTTAACATCTGCACTTTTTTTTTTTACCTGGAATGCCGCACAACAGAGCCCGTGTGAATCACGGTCAATCCAGTGCACAGTGAGGCTTATCAGTGACATTGGGCAGACATCCGATGTCCAAATTTATGTAGTAAAGCTCAGATCTGGAACTCTTTTTAGCTTCTCAGCTAACTTGTTGACACTCAGTTGTAGAGTTCGGGTAGCGCTGATCGGGTCGATAAATAGCTTCCGCCTCTCAACGGCTTTGCAAACATCGCACATTGCAGTCTTGAGGTGTAGACATGTTGTGATGAAAAGTTGGTTAATTGCCTTGTGCTGCTCAGGACTAGACTAGCTTAGTGTTCGCCTGCTCAGAATCAGAATCAGAATCAGAAAGGTTTTAATGCCATATGTTTGAACAAGTTCACAACATTAGGAAATTGCTGCGGTGCTTGGAGCAGAATGTAAACCAACACTTAACATGCAATAAATAAAATAGAATAAAATAGAGTAGCAGAAAACTTAAATCTAACAAATTAACAAGAGTACAAGGATATAGCAGTGCAGGTGCAGGTATGGTCATGCAGGTATGCTCGCTCACACTGCTAGTTCGCTAGCTGGTTGCAAACTGTGGATTGGATTTCCTGAACGGAGGCGTGTCTCATCATTACTGTGTCTCATTGAGATCCGCCTCCTTCATGAAATCCATTCCACATTTTGCAGCAGGAGCAGAGCAGGCGACAGGGAATCACTCGTGGAGTCATTTCAGCAGATAATGTGTATATACAGACATGGCTCATGGATTGAAAATTTTCGCAGGTTGGATCGGAATTTCCGATCCATGAATTACGTTGATATCGGAAACCGATACTGGATCGGATTGGCCCCATCCCTAATTTTAATGAGAAATTGATTAAGATAAGATAAGATAAGACTTTATTGATCTCACACAGGAGAAATTCACTTGTCACATTAGCTCCAGGCAGTTTAGTGCACTTTAGAAAGTATGAACAGAAAGTGCATGCAGGCAAATAGTAATAATAATTTTTTAAAAAGTAAAAAGAGAGTACAGAAAATATGCACGTTTGGACTATACAGTGGAGTTATACAGTCTGATGGCGGTGGGGATGAAGGATCTGCGGTAGCGCTCCTTCTTGCACTGGGGGTGCCTCAGTCGGCTGCTGAAGGAGCTGCTCAGCTCCTCTACAGTCCGGTGCAGAGGGTGAGAGGTGTCGTCCATGATGGACGTAAGTTTGGCCAGCACACTCCTCTCAGCCACCTCCTCTACAGAGTCCAGAGGACAGCCCAGGACAGAGCTGGCCCTCCTGACCAGCTTGTTGAGTCTTTTTCTGTCCCGCTCTGTGCTGCTCAGGGCCCAGCAGACGACAGCGTAGAGGAGAGCAGAGGCCACAGAGCCATAAAAAGTCTTGAGCAGAGGCCTGCACACTCCAAATGACGTCAGTCTCCTCAGGAAGTGGAGGCGACTTTGGCCCTTCTTGTACAGGGCGTCGGTGTTATGGGACCAGTCCAGTTTATTGTTGAGGTGAACACCCAGGTACTTGAAACTGTCCACAGTCTCTATGTCCTGCCCCTGGATGTTCACCGGTGAGTGAGGTAGTGGTCTCCTCCTGATGTCAATCACCATCTCCTTTGTCTTACTGGTGTAAAGGCTCAGGTGGTTTCGCCCACACCAGTCCACAAAGTCACTGATGACCGAGCGGTACTCCAGCTCGTTGCCCTCTGACACACAGCCCACAATGGCCGAGTCGTCAGAGAACTTCTGGAGATGGCAGCTGTCCATATTGTATGTGAAGTCCGAGGTGATTGTTTTCCTGTGTAAATATTCCTAAACTATAGTGATTGTCTCATGCAAAATCTCACAAGACAAAAATGTTTACGTTGGGACTGTACAAAAATTAAGTGTTGGTGAGTTATGTCTCTTATAGTTTCAAAAAGCAGTGCTATAGAGGAAAAATATTCAATAAAATAAATACAAAATAGTATTTGGAAACGTGGATGACGACCTCCGGTGTGGTTCCTGACACTGGGCGTGTGATAAAACAAAGATTCAGCAGCAGCGTCTTCACAACCTGCCAACGCTTTCCACGGGAGACGGGACTCTAATCGCGTCTTCAGTGTCATTTACAGACAGCTGGTTGGAATTGTTGATCTGCTGAACATAACAGAATGCTACAATTTTTCTTTTTTTTATTAAGTTAGACAGATTATAATACACAAATGATTAGGCAATTTATAAAAGGAAAAAAGAAAGAATACAATGACATCTAGATGAAGAAAACTGGACCATTTTTTCAGTTTTTCCAGATTTTGTCAGTTACTATCGCAAACAGGACCCAAAGGAAGTCGTCGTCATCCGGATGTTTCCAAACGTCTGCCAGTTTTGTACCGTTTCGTGAACTAAAGTTATAATGTAACTGTTAACTTGAAACTACTGCTTCATGACATTGCAAGGTGGAACTTTGAGCTTTTGAGATGTAGATACACTCAACAAAAATATAAATGCAACACTTTTGTTTTTGCTCCCATTTTTCATGAGATGGACTTAAAGATCTAAAATTCATTCCAGATACACAATATTACCATTTCTCTCAAACATTGTTTCTCTCAAACATTGTTCACAAATCTGTCTAAATGTGTGATAGTGAGCACTTCTGCTTTGCTGAGATAATCCATCCCACCTCACAGGTGCGCCACATCAAGATGCTGATCTGACATCATGATTAGTGCACAGGTGTACCTTATACTGCCCACAATAAAAGGCCACTCTGAAATGTGCATTTTTTTTGCTTTATTGGGGGTCTGGGGACTCAGAACCAGTCAGTATCTGGTGTGACCACCCTTTGTCTCATGCAGTGCAACATATCTTCTTCGCATAGAGTTTATCAGATTGTCAATTGTGGCCTGTGGAATGTTGGTCCACTCCTCTTCAATGGCTGTGCGAAGTTGCTGGATATTAGTGGGAGCTGGTACATGCTGTAGTATACGCCGATCAAGCACATCCCAAACATGCTCAATGGATGACATGTCCGGTGAGTATGCTGGCCATGCAAGAACTGGGACATTTTCAGCTTCCAAGAATTGTGTACAGATCCTTGCAACATGGGGCCGTGCATTATCTTGCTGAAACATGAGGTGATGTTCATGGATGTATGGCACAACAATGGGCCTCAGGATCTCATCACGGTATCTCTGTGCATTCAAAATGCCATCAATAAAATGCACCTGTGTTCTTCGTCCATAACAGATGCCTGCCCATACCATAACCCCACCACCACCATGGGCCACTCGATCCACAACATTGACATCAGCAAAGCGCTCACACACACACGACGCCACACACGCTGTCTGCCATCTGCCCTGAACAATGTAAACCGAGATTCATCCGTGAAGAGAACACCTCTCCAACGTGCCAGACGCCATCGAATGTGAGCATTTGCCCACTCAAGTCTGTTACTGCGACGATCTGGAGTCAGGTTAAGACCCCGATGAGGACGACGAGCATGCAGTTGAGCTTCCCTGAGACGGTTTCTGACAGTTTGTGCAGAAATTGTTTGGTTATGCAAACCAATTGTTTCAGCAGCTGTCCGAGTGGCTGGTCTCAGACGATCTTGGAGGTGAACCTGCTGGATTTGGAGGTCCTGGGCTGGTGTGGCTACACGTGGTCTGCGGTTGTGAGGCCGGTTGGATGTACTGCCATATTCTCTGAAACACCTTTGGAGACGGCTTATGGTGGAGAAATGAACATTCAATGCACAAGCAACAAATCTGGTTGTCATTCCTGCTGTCAGCATGCCAATTGCACGCTCCCTCAACGCTTGTGACATCTGTGGCATTTTGCTGTGAGACAAACTGCACATTTCAGAGTGGCCTTTTATTGTGGGCAGTATAAGGTACACCTGTGCACTAATCATGATGTCAGATCAGCATCGTGATGTGGCACACCTGTGAGGTGGGATGGATTATCTCAGCAAAGCAGAAGTGCTCACTATCACACATTTAGACAGATTTGTGAACAATGTTTGAGAGAAATGGTAATATTGTGTATCTGGAATGAATTTTAGATCTTTAAGTCCATCTCATGAAAAATGGGAGCAAAAACAAAAGTGTTGCGTTTATATTTTTGTGGAGTAGATAGATCATAATGCAGATAACATGTGAATGAAACAAAACACAACACCAGGTATGTTTTTGATGATGGAAAAACCTTTCAATATAGCTAAAAGCTTGCAATAGTCGCCTTTGTGTAATATAAAACCTTTAAATTAAGATGCAGGCTGTGTGGCTCTGGATGTGTGAGTGAGTTAGCTCAGAGCCACAGAGGGAACACACAGACACAATGGAATATGAAGGTTAGGATTATGACACTTATGCAATATTTATAGAGCTGATGTGGTCCGATCAAAGGTACAGAGTGAGACTTTAGTATTGACTCATCTAATGCTATGGGCCATTCACTTTTATGATCACAGATTGGACACTGGGGAGCTGGAGAGGTCTGCTGTGGGGAGTGTGGGGTTGGTCGCTTCTTGTGACTGCAGACCCATTTAAAGTTACAATATGATCAATATATTATTAAAAGTATGGATGAAACTGTATGTAAGATTTTTATTTTGAATTTCATAAACTTGACCTGACTGTGTCCCCAGATATATGTTTTTATACTGTCTTGATTTTAATGTGAAGCACTTTTGGTCACCTTGAGCTGTAAATAACATTTGGATCATTGATTGATTGATATGAGGGTAGCGTTTCCTGATACAAGTTCTGGAGTTTGCATGTTCTTCCTGTGTCTGAGTGGGTTTCCTCCCCAAAAACATGCTCCATAGGTAAAAATCCTCCAGCTGAGGTCCTGACCAAGCCTAGCAATAAGATCATGGAGATGGATTCTCAGACGCCTTCATGTGCTGCCCACTGCTCCTGAAGGATGGATCAGATGCATAGGATAATTTCCCTACAGGGATAAATAAAGGATTAAAAAAAAAAAAAAAAACACTGGACATGATGGACACTAGGGTTATAACTTTTTTAGAACCTCTATACCCTGTATCATATTTTGATGAACTTTTGGTAGTATTGAAAAGAATTGACCTTCATTTGGTCATATTTTTGAAAAAACTCCCCCCGGACTCAAAATGAACTTTTCATAAAGCCTATCAACAACCAGAATAATACAGTTAGAAGGTGTATTATGTGTGTTCAATCTGTTCAATCATAAAATAACCAAAGGCAATTTCCTCTTTAATAACACAGGAACACAACACATAATCAGGGTAAAGATAATATAAAATAGGCCACTAAAAATCAAAAAATGATGATTGTCCCAGAATTCTGGGATGGCTTTAGCCCTAAAACATATCAGCCTACAACCGGCTGGTTAGCTGAACTGGTAAGTTACTCACTGCGTGCACATGGACGAGTGTAATCCAATTGCAAACGGACTGGGATCTTATGGGATTCATGTGCACAGGCTAAGGATCGTATAGGGATTGGTTTCGCGACTCCGATTGGAACCCCTGGCTTAGGCCGATAGTAATCCGCTCGATGCCGCCTTGTGCAGGATATCGGATCGGATTGGCGTACTGCACATGCGTGCAAATTTTCACCAGGGATTTCACCCGGAAGGGGTTTACATGGTTTATAAAGTGAAAGCAAGAATCGAAACTGAACTCCAGTATAGTATGATGGCATTACAACTTATTGATCCATTTTCAGTCAAATTGACTTGTAATGGCCTTTGTGATAACTTTGCATTTCATATCGTTGGCTGTAATGTGTATTTAATACTTTTTTGTTTCAGGGGGACTTTTTTGAAAATGTTGAAAATGGAGTTTTGTAATTATACTAAAAAGTTCATCCAATCATGATGCGGGACTTTGATTTTGGCTAAAAGTTGCGAAATGTGTAAACTGAGCATTTGCGATCCTTTTCCGCAACAGCCCAAACGGGCGATTCTGAACAAGGGAATTTTCTGACGTCACACTCGCGAAAAGGTTTCCACCTACTGTCTGGATGTCTACCCACCGTCTCTGGAAATCACTCCCAGAGAGTTTGGACCGCAAACGAGCTACGAAATGTGAGATGAGTTTTTTTATTTGCCTGGAAACACGTGAGAGTGTTTTCAGGCTTGGATGTCCTTTATCCGAGCCTCCGAACCTTTGAAACAGCAGTGGTTTAATTTTATTTTCTGTGGAAATGTGTTTTTTTTAAAATGGAAAGCGTCTCATATCTTCCTCCGCTCTTAAAACACGGAAGTGGGTGACAGCGCACAGCGCTAATCCAGGAAACCGCTGAGTATTTAGCCACAACCCACCCGCTGCACTGGCCTGTCTCTGTCCTCCTCATTTGCATTCAAGCAACAACGCCCAGAATAAAGCGTTTCAGAGACATATTTAGCCTCATGAAGACAGTCAGAGTCATATCTCATGCACTGAGGCTTGATTTTGAAGAAGGATTAATTTACAGTATTAGGGAACCATTAAGGCACCATATAAAAGCATCAAGAAGTACCATGTCATGGGATCTTTAAAACCCAGAGATGGGTCGATTGACCGGAAGGATTTTAGCTAACATCCTATCTTCAGCTGCGAACAGCTGCTTTTGTTTTGTAAACAAGGCCATTGCTGGTGCACCCCAGGAGGGCGCATGCTGAAGGGGACACACTATAGAGTTCAAAGTTCAAAGTTCAAAGTGTACTTTATTGTCAATTCACTATGTAACAGACATTACACAGAGGACTGAAATTGCGTTTTACCGGACTCCAAATGTGCAATTTAACTAAACACACACACACATACACATACACACACACAGGCATCAACAATAAATAGACATAAGACATAGAGGTAAACATATACTCTTCCAACAAGAAGGAAAGTTTGAGGTAGAATGAGATGTGCAATATGTAAGGTGCAAAAGTGAAGGTGCAATTTGTAAAGTGGAAGAGTGCTGAAAGCTGCATGGACATCAGTGTGTGTGAGATTGTTTTTTGGTTGTCATTAACAACAACAAAATGTTCATGGAATGTTCATGGAATTCTCTGCAGTGTGTTGATTAGCCTGTTGGCTTGTGGAAAGAAGTTGTTTCCCTGTTGTATGCTGCAGTACCGCTTCCCAGATGATAGGAGGGAGAACAGTTTGTGTGCTGGATGGGTAGTGTCCTTAATGATATTGATGGCTCTCTTGGAGCAGTGTGATGCGTATAAGTCCTGAATTGCTGGGAGGGGTGATCTGATGATCTTTTCTGCAGTCCTCACCACCCTCTGTAGAGCCTTACTGTCTGCCGCTGAGCAGCTGCCGTGCCAGACAGAGAGGCTGCTGGTGAGGATGCTCTCAATAGCACCCCTGTAGAAGGTGGTGAGTGCAAAAGTGGGGAGGTTCGCTCTCCTCATCCTGCACAGGAAGTGAAGGCGTGTCTGTGCTTTCTTGACCAGGGAGGTGGTGTTTGTGGTCCATGTGAGGTCGTCTGTGATGTGCACTCCCAGAAACTTGGTGCTTTTCACAGACTCCACAGCACTGCCTTTGATTGTGATTGTGGTGTGTGTCATGTGTTTTTTTTTTTTTAAGTCCACAGTTATTTCTTTTGTTTTGTTGACATTGAGCTGTAGGTTGTTACTGTCACATCAGTTGATGAGTTGATGTACCTCCTCTCTGTATGCCGAGTCATCGTCGTCACTGATGAGCCCCACCGCTGTTGTGCCATCAGCGAATTTGATGATGTGATTCGATGTGAATCTGGCACAGCAGTCGTGGGTCATCAGTGTGAACAGCAATGGAGACAGCACACATCCCTGGGGGACCCCGGTGTTAATGATGGTTGTCTCTGAGGAGTTTTTACCGACTGTCTGTGGTCTGTTAGGGTGTTTTCACATATAGTCCCCTTTAAGCGAACCAAACTCAGTCCCCTAAAAGTGGACCAACAAGGGGACCAAGAGAACAGAATCTCAGTTCTGTTTGTATTCACTTTGTGAAAGAGGACCGAGTTCTCTTTCTGGTCCACTTAGGGTGTTTTCACACTTGGTCCCTTTCAGCGTTTAAAGCGAACTCAGATCGCTAACTGAGCATTATAGGTTTATATGTGAACACTCTAAGCGCACTCAGACCCCTTTAAAACGAACCGAACTGAGACCATCTCGGGAGGTGGTCTCAGTACGGTTCGCTAAAAGGTCCGCGGTACGGTTCGCCTAACCTGCGCAGTGTGTACACATAACGCTCCGGGTTCACTTCGCCTTTTGTGCAGTTTTATTACCTTCTAAGCTTCCCGTAGACAGCGACACGGGGAGGTAGTGACGAAAAATAACAATACAGGACTCTTTCGAGGCCCTGTAATTGGAATGAGTACACTTTAAATCCTTTAACGAGGATCCATTGGAGGGCAAGTCTGGTGCCAGCAGCCGCGGTAATTCCAGCTCCAATAGTATATATTAAAGTTGCTGCAGTTAAAAAGCTCGTAGTTGGATCTCGGGTCCGAGCTGGCGGTCCGCCGCGAGGCGGGCCCCCGTCTGTCCCAGCCCCTGGCTCTTGGCGCCCCCTTGATGCTCTTGGCTGAGTGTCCCACGGGGTCCGAAGCGTTTACTTTGAAAAAATTAGAGTGTTCAAGGCAGGCACGGTCGCCTGAATACTGCAGCTAGGAATAATGGAATAGGACCCCGGTTCTATTTTGTGGGTTTCCTCTGAACTGGGGCCATGATTAAGAGGGATGGCCGTCACAGAGAATGCCAAGGAGTGAAGGTCTCAGAGCTCTAGAGAAGCTACAGTGTGAACAGAAAGAGGACTGAGGCTCCATCAGAGCTTAAGTGGACCAGAAAGAGAACTCGGTCCTCTTTCACAATGTGAACACGAACAGAACTGAGTTTGTGTTCTCTTGGTCCCCTTGTTGGTCCACTTTTAGGGGACTGAGTTTGGTTCGCTTAAAGGGGACTATATGTGAAAACACCCTAAAGTCTACGGGAAGCTTAGAAGGTAATAAAACTGCACAAAAGGCGAAGTGAACCCGGAGCGTTATGTGTACACACTGCGCAGGTTAGGCGAACTGTACCGCGGACTTTTTAGCGAACCGTACTGAGACCACCTCCCGAGATGGTCTCAGTTTGGTTCGTTTTAAAGGGGTCTGAGTGCGCTTAGAGTGTTCACATATAAACCTATAATGCTCAGTAAGCGATCTGAGTTCGCTTTAAACACTGAAAGGGACCAAGTGTGAAAGCACCCTTAGTGAGATACCAACCTTACCAGTATGGAACAACCAGATTTTACATGAGACATGGTCTGTCCATATACTGTGAATGAGACAAACTTGGATGCGTCCTCTATCTGCAGGTGAAGGCTCTGGGGATACAGGTTAATTTGGGATTGCAGTACTTTTTCCAAACCGTAAGGGCACAGTTCCTTTAAACCTAAAATTCCTGACTACCTGAACCTCAGCACCTGAACCCCAGCATCACTTATCATTGTGGAGGTTCTAAAAGTTTTCTGTTAGCATTTTTACTACTGTTAAAAATAAAAACTTTAAAGAAATCTCCAGAAATAATCATTGGACTAGTTGAAAAATAATCTCTGAAAAAATAGAAACGTAATTAAATAATGTTTAACTGCAGCCCTATTAAAAACAGTCTCATCAGATGTGTGACAAAGTTGTGTCCAATCCTAAAGGGAAAGCTAGCCCCAGTTCTGAGTCCTATTCTGGGTCATGATGTCCCTGGACTGGGCTGGTCTCTGGTCCACTCTGGGACTTTTGGACCGGGTTTGGAGCAGATGCAGAGAGGACAACCTATGACAAAACAATAGCATTTCCAATTAAAAGTGCACCTTGTAACTTTTCTAATGGAGGGTCTGTTAGCAGTTTGCCTCATGTTTCACAGTATGGTATCTATCATGGAGACAAGCAATCGACACCACTTGGCCAAGTTACAGGTCAGATCTGTGGAGAAGAGACCACACTAAGAATGCATTTTTGTTATGGTATTTTCTTAGCACCTATAATTGAATAAATGCAAATCATTAGAATCATTTGGATAACTTCAGCCCTGGAATTGCCAAGGTTATTTCTGAACAAAAGGTAAAAGGAGCTGTTAACTTTCATGTTAACTTCATGACATCACAAGGTAGAACAGAGCATTTTAAGTTTTGGAGATGTAGACAGATTAATAATAAAGGATTACTCAAACATGTGAATGAAACAGAACACAACTCCAGGTCTGTTTTTGAGGAGGTAACAGCATTAGAACATGACTTATAGCTCACCAGAAGCCATTTTGAGTATAGGATTTTAAAAGCATAAATGTAACAGCAATACAAAAATAATAATAATAATAATAAAAAAACAAAAAAACACAACTTAGTATATTTTTCCCAAACCCTTACAGGGAGCCCACTCTGAGAACTCTGTCTTCTGTCCCTGTGCGTGTCTATCCTTTTTGAGAAATATTGATCTGTTTATTGAATCCGAATCTGTAACGATCATTGATTTTTGCTGATGCCACTTAGAAGTTGACTTTGTGACAAGCTTTGATTTTTCTGACGAATTCTGATGAAGCGATCAATTTGTATATGAGAGTTTGCAAAGGATTATGGGCAGTTTATTCATGTTGTATAAACAACGAGGAGCCGAGGAGGGATGTTCCTCCAAGTTCTTTAATGCGCTTATACCACGGCTACAAACCGAAATGTCTCAACTGTGAATCTGAAAATCCTGTTCATAGTTTGTAAGTATTAGTTATTTCAGTGTTTTGAATTAAGCTAGTCCCTACATTCTACTCAGAGCAGTTGTGGATATGTTGCTATGGTGATGTCATGGCGATGGCCTCAGAGCAGTGATATAGAACCGTGATTTGGTTGTTATTGGACTACGTGTGTGTTATGCTTGCCTGGTTTACACCAGACCATATCACAAGTGAGATATATCTCGTAGCCGAGGTGTGGTTTACGATCGCCAACGGCCGCTTATTGGGCGTTACGAATGTCTATCATTTGGCGTATACGTAGCCCATAGCCAATCATGTCAGTTGTCAGTTCAAACTAGGGATCTCAACAATTAATCGACTAACGATTAATTGCCAATCAAGACGTTGGTCGAACAAAATGCATTAATTCTAATTAATCGCTAATCGCGGACACGCGCACCCGCGTGGTCACGAAACAAGGCAACCGCGCACCGCGCTACCCCAAGCTCGACTCACAGCCGGCCGCAAGCGCCAACGGCACTGCCTGGTGTACGCGTGGGCCTCGCCCGGGGCTGCTGAGCACGAGATTGAACCGCGGCGCCCGGTGTACTGCCGAAATGCGTAGTCTCAGCCCGAGCCACAACCCAGCCGCACGAAACCAGCAGTGGCACGTGGTGGTTTAATCCTGATTTAGTCCAGGTTTAGACCTGGTTTAGTCCAGGCCCAGTCCAGGTTTAGACCTGGTTTAGTTCTGGTCTAGACCTGGTTTAGTCCACGTTTAGTCCTGGTCTAGTCTCTTAGCCAATCAGGATGCAGAACACAATGTTACACTATAAAAAAATGTTACACTATAAAAAAAAATTGAAAAAAAAATTGAAAAAAAATCTGCGAACCACAATAGAGCGAGGGATTACTGTATTTTGTTATTTAGCATCAATACATTTGTCTGCTTTTTACTAAGGAATAATTAATTGAGGAATATACAATATAATAATACTATGATATATTTTTGACTCAGTGTTATGTTACTATAGCTTATATTCTTAAAGACCCTATTGAAACACTAAAATTCAGGTGAAAAATGCTGCTTATCAGTTAATCGTTAATCGATCGATAAGGTCAATCAACTATCAATTAATGAATTAATCGATAATTTGCATCCCTAGTTCAAACTACAAGCTTCCGTTTGTCACGTAGTACGCGTCACCGTCTTTCCACCCCTCCCCGCTCTCTGATTGGCTCCCCAAATCAGGAGCCCTCGCTTAGGCTAGTTGCCAGGCTGTCTTTTAGATCAGAACGATCGTGCAAAGCAGCCTGGGATTTCCCAGGTTAGCGTTATGCATTATTAATCATAGAACTCAAATAAAATCTGAAGGTGAAGCCAAGATGGCGTCATATTGTTTTCACTAGCCTGGGCTCAGTGGCGCATGGGCCCAAAAATAATTTTCTTTTCCGCATTACCTCCTCCGAGCACTAGCTGCAAGCGCGGAGCGTGCACGGGCTCAGACTGGGACTAGGCTAAGTCTTACAAAGCAAACATTTAGGCGCTTTGAGGATTTTAAAAAAATTAAAAAAGTTTATATTGTGAAAATACAAAAGAATCCTACAAAATCTGACTTTTGTGAAAGCTGGATGCCCTGTCAGAGAATTCTTTCTGGGCCAAAGCTCCCTGGAGCTGCAGTACCTGGAGCGGCCACTAGTCTGTCTGGAGCCGGGACAGAGAATGTTATCCAGTTTTAATTATTGATCCGTGGTATTAATGCACATTAGTTAGCCATTGGAATTCTTCTTGACCATGTTTTCAGATCACACAACCCAGCCTGCATGAAAAAGGAGTTTGAAAGATGATTTAGAAGTTAGAAACTGTGTGGAATCTGATGACAACACCTCTAGCGTGATGTCATTGCAAAGTATCAATAATAATCTATGGGAGATAATGTGTTTTTTGGAAAGGAATGTTGAACCTTGCTCCACAAACTTGCCATTAATTTCACCGTTTAAAGTCTTTTCAATGTCTTTTTCAACTTGTAAGTTGAGTTCTTCTCTCAAACTGCTCAAACTGAAAACACTCCACCTTGTGATGTTATGTGGTAATACAGGAAGTGCTCCACTGTGTTTTTAAACTCCATACACTTTCACTACAATCATTTGGGTAATTTCAGCTCTGGAATCTCTTATGAACTAAAGGTAAAAGGAGTTGTTCATAATGGAGGCTTACTCAGACTTGTGTGAATGAAACAAAACACAACTCTAGGTCTGTTTTTGAGGAAGTAACAACATTATAACATGGCTTAAGACTCTAGACAAAGCAATAAGATCTCCATGGAGACAAGTTGGGAGTGGATCAGTTAGTGCAAATTAAAAAAGAGTATCTTAGGTGAAAGTTTATAACAAATTTAAAGTCAGCATTATGCTGCCCAGAAGTTGTAGACCAACAAGGAACAAGATTAAAAATTCTTGTCTTTTGAATTACATCTGGCCACATTTTTGGCTCTGGAGGCACTTTTAAACCCCAAAACCCCAAATTCAGCGCAGTTTAGTTTGATTACAGCTCCTTAAATATGACAGTGAGAGAGAGACCTCTATGCAAGAAAAATGAAAAAGCTGGCTTCGCCCTGACTTCCAATCGTATTTAAAATTCATATTCATATTTAAAATTCCATCACCACAGTTTGGAAAAGGCAACAGCATTTTGGCAGCAGGATCCTCTTTGGTATTGTCACAGGTTTTGAATCAATTAAACCTGGACTTTATCTGGGAGCAGGGAGCAGCAGGTCTGTGGAGCTGGGGCGCTTCCAAGGTTGTCGTGTTGAATTATGTAAAAATGCAGATGAGGAGTGACGGGCTGGAGCATATAATGCTGACCTCAGTGCGGAGAGAGAGGAGCTATCTGTCAATACAGAGGCTACAGACATGCAACACGAGGGGATGGGAGAGGGCTGTGCGGGGTATTTTGTAATATGAAGAGGTGTAGAGTGGCCAAACATTTGGTAAAGTGAGAATACTGTGGTGCACTGAGTAACTTTTCTGGTGGAGGGTCCGTCCAATGGTTTTCTCCATGGAGATGTTATTGCTTTGTCTGGAATGTTTCACAGTATGTATTAAACCTTTCTTCATGGAGACCAAACCAGACCAAGTTACAGGTCCCAGATCTATGGAGAGAGGACCCCGCTCACAGTCAGAATGCCTGTTTTTCTAGGTATTTTTGAGATTTAAAACCACCTGTAATTCTATAAATATAAGCTGTTTAATGTCAAACACTGTGAAACATTCTAAGAAAAATAGTGACATATCCACAGAAACAAGAAGATGACAGTCCCCCAACCGAAAAGTTACACAGTGCCCCCTTAAGTAGCAGTCACCAAGTTTCTGTAACTTTAACTTGGAATTATAAAAGCATTTGAGACATAGGCCTTATGATTTAAAACTGCATTTCAGGTAAAGTTTAGGTTTATTCATTAAAGAAGATCTATTGTGTCTGCTCTACAGTTATAATCTATGATACTTGTGGATCATTAAGTTCTAATTTGCACAATATAGATCTAAAACGACTTAATCAAAGAAAAAAACCCACTGCGTTAGAAAACTGTAGCGCCATAAACGTCATGACAACAAAGCGCCGCAGGCTGTGGGCCCCTCCTATGGATGGCTGCACATCACACTAGACCAGAGCTTTTTTTTTTTTACATTTGTACCAAAACGACTACACTATGCTGCTGAAAACTACAAGTATTGCAAATTAAGAAAATAACATTGAAGCATTGGAGAAGTAAGTACAGAGCAGTGGGCATATTACATAATACTAACATGGTTAAAGGGTCTTTTTTCATAAGAGGTCATGTTTGTTGACTTTGGATGATGTTCATCTGTCCTCAGACATCTGTCCTCTTGCCCTAGAGCCATGCCTGAAGGGTTAACTTAGCGTTAATCATGTGAAACAGGTCCAGGGTCTAACCATCTGCAAAGGAACAGCTTCTCCACAGGCTGGGCTCTACAGACTGATCCAGAAGAAGTAGATTTCAGGTCTGACTGTAGATCGTATTTTTGACCACAATAGGAGGGTGGGACAGTGAATCAGTCAGACTCATTTGTTTGACAGATTGTTCTCAGTCATCGGTTCAGAAAACTGCAACAATTTACTCTGTGGAACTTTGAAGAAGAACAATAAAAACATTTTTTTAGCTAGCTTATAAATTCAAGTTGAAAAGTCAAGAGAAGGAGGGCAGTGTCGGTTGGAGGGTCCCTTGTTATATTAAGATTAAAGGTCCCATGGCATGAAATTTTCACTTTCTGAGGTTTTTGAACGTTAATGTGAGCTCCCCTACCCTGTTTAGGCCCCCCCCCCATGGCTAAAAGTTGCGAAATGTCTAAACTGAGCATTTGCGGTCCTTTTCTGCGTTACACAAAACCAGTGTTGAAACGGGCGAGTTCGGACAAGGCACCTTATTGACGTCAGATCGGCAAATGCAGCTCCAGCCCCTCCCTCTGTCTCCGCTCAGCGTCCCTGTATATCCCGCCCATAGAGTTTGGACTGTGAATGCGCTACAATGCGAAATGCGTTTTTTTATTTGCCTGGAGGCACGCCCGAGTGTTTCTAGGCTCCCAAGTCCCTTACCCGACCCTCTGGACCTCTGAAATACCAGTGGTTTAATTTTATTTTCTGTGTAAATATGCTTTTTTTCATTGCAAAGTCTCCCATCTGTCTTCCTGTGTTAAACACGGAAGAGAGGAGACGAGCTGCGCCGAGCTGCGCTTCCAGCAGGGGAAACCCGCCCCCCCGCTCCTTAGCCAATCTCTCTGTCCTTCTCATTTGCACTGAAGCAGCAACACTCAGAATAAAGCATTTTAGACACATATCTAGCCTCATGAAGACTGTCAGAGTCATATCTCATGCAGTGAGTGTTGATTTTGAAGAAGGATTCATTTACAGTATTAGGGAACCATTAAGGAGCCATATAAAAGTATCAAGAAGTACCATGTCATGGGACCTTTAAGATGAAGTCTTTATTTGGTCTCACACACAATGACACACAGGAGAAATTTGACTTCTTTGACCCATCCTTTTCGGGAGCAGTGAGCAGCCATCTTTTGGTGCTCGGGGGGCAGTACCGTGAAGGGTCTTGCCCAAGGGTCCACACTGGTTTGCCGGGGGGGGTTTGAACCCACATCCCGCCGGGGAAGGTCAGTGACTTACCAGTTGAGCTAACCAGCCATATCAAAGTACCTGACATAAAGGTTCTTCTCCCTGTGTCTCCCTGAGCTGAGAGCGGTGTGCAGAAATCACAGTGAACCACACGAGCGCTAGACTGTTCAAACCTGGGACTCGCACACGCACACACACAAGAGAAGCAACTCCTGCACTGAGAAATGATCCTGGTGGAGTTCAGAGCACAAGCACAAAAGAACAGAAGGGGAGATCAATGCTCCTGTCTGCTCCCGTCAGCTCCTGTCTACTGGTGTCTCTAAGTATGTGTACTATCTTTTTTAGAGGAAGAGGGGAGAGAGAAGAGAAATTAAAGATAGTAGAGAGAAGGGAGAGAGGAAAACATGTAGAGTGCAGGTATGACACCGAGAGAGAGAGACAGAGATGGAGAGAGAGAAGATAGAGCCAGGGAGAGAAAGAGAGACAGAAATAAATAGTGAGACAGGGAAAGACATGCAGACACAGATAGACACAGAGACAGAAATAGAGAGAGTGAGACGGAGAAAAAGAGGGCAAGTGTTGTAATTAACCCAGTCAACCTAATGAACATGATCAATGGCTCCATTTGCATTTAGATGGTCCATAGTCTGTGGCTGTGACTCAGGAGAGTCAAAGAGGAGGGGACAGAGCTCACTATCACAACACTCAACCGGACTATTACCTTTAATGCAGATGAGAGCAGCTAGTGTAATTATTGTTCAAATACAGATGTTTGTTGTAATACAGTCAGGGATGAAAGAGTTCCGTTTTTTAGCGGATCTCTGCTTTTTTTTCAGCCGCGGGTTTGTTTTTTGTTTTTTTTACATCTGTGCAAATTCGTTGAGAAAGATTTTGGGTGTATATATATGTATAGTTGTGTTTAGGGTCGCCAACCGTCCCTTGAAAAACAGAATCGTCCCGTATTCAGAACAAAAGTACATGTCTCGTATTAAACTTCGTATTAAACTGCGGGCCGCGCGAGCCCGTGTCTGGAGCCGCGGACTGAGCGAGCGAGCGCAGCTCTCGTGTACACAGGTTAAACTTTATAAAACATCCTATACCTCATCCTACCTGCCCGTGCCTCACTTAACGCGTCGCTCCTCGCTTTTTCACCTGCGCCATTTAGCGCGCACAAGCTCCTCCTCAATGCGCTCTGATTAGACGAAGTGCAAAGCAAATACAAATCCAATATATACTACTAGTAGGCCTACCTGTTAATAAAATGTGTTTTTTTTTGTACTTTTATGTACAGTTTTACTTTATTGCTAGCATATAGCATATAGAAATCCAAATTTCAGCGGGGGGGGGGGCGTGACTTTCCGCTTTTTTCATGATTGGCCACTTTCATCCCTGAATACAGTGAGGTCTTGGGTCTAGTCCAGGGGTTCCAAACTTTTTCCTCTGGGAGTCAAAATTACTACACAGGCATAAAAATCCCTCACCTTTCGGCGAAATTTGCCGTTTTGAAGTCAAAATAGGCGACCTAAGTGAATTGCGTAGATCCGAGGAGAACAAAAATGGGGGGGTCGGGAGGTTGGGAAAATATTAATTGACTGAGCAAAATCCCCACAAGTTCGAAGGGCCGAACTGCGCTCCAGCCTCCAATCATGTTGCAGCATAATTACCCACCAAATGCGCTCCCGCCAATCATGACGCTGTTGTGTTTGCCTATCAGCTGTGAGTGAGCCTCGTACGCGGCATTTCATGAAACTGGTGAAAATCCTTAACTTGCTACGTTAATGCTACGTAAGAAGGAACTCTCGCACGGGCACGGACACGGGATACGTTCAGGATATGTCTGTTTCTCCGGAGCTCCGGATAATTAAAGTTCGTGGATATACGCGACACGTGCATACACGTGAATATGTAAATTAACACGGCAAACTGTTACAACGGAGTGACCGCGTTCTTATGGGGTGAGTCATATTATCGTATTATTTCTGCATCAAAGGGACAGATTAGCTGACAGCAGTGGCCTAAAACAGGACTAAACCAGGACTAAACCAGGACTAAACCAGGTCTAAACCAGGTCTAAACCAGGTCTAAACCAGGACTAAACCAGGACTAAACCAGGTCTAAACCAGGTCTAAACCAGGTCTAAACCAGGACTAAACCGGGTCTAAACCGGGATTAAACCGGGTCTAAACTAGAACTACACCAAGACTAAACCAGGTCTAAACTGGGACTAAACCAGGACTAAACCGGGACTAAACAGGGTCTAAACTGGGACTAAACCGGGTCTAAACTAGAACTACACCAAGACTAAACCAGGTCTAAACTGGGACTAAACCAGGACTAAACCGGGACTAAACAGGGTCTAAACCGGGACTAAACCGGCTCTAAACTAGAACTACACCAAGACTAAACCAGGTCTAAACTGGGACTAAACCAGGACTAAACCGGGACTAAACAGGGTGTAAACCAGGACTGGGGCGTCCTGACTACATATTAGCATGTCAAGGGACAAACCTATTAAAGTTTTCTTGTAAAAATATCAAAATATCTGCAAAGATATTTATGATTAAATTATGCTGAATTATTGTTCTTTTTACGGGGATAGACTGGTATGGGCTTCCTTTCATTTGCACACTTTTCAGTGTGTCTGTAATATTGGTTAAGGTGAGTAGATGTAATAAAACTATTTGCAGGCTGATTTTGTCCTAGAATGTCTCATAATTTTTGAACTTTTATGAAGCGGTGCATCCCTAGAAATGGTCACTTTCAACATGAACTTTCTAATATGACCTCAAGAATACAGTCTGGTAACGCTTAACCCGGGTTCTGACTGCACATGTGTAGTCCGGTGGTGCTGGTGGAGGTGCAGCCTTTTCCTCATTAGACTAGACCCACACTGGAGCTGCAGCTGGACCTGGTGTAGTCTCAGTTGTCATGTCAGCCACACATTGTGCTGTCTGAATCTAATTAGAAAGTGTTTTATTGTCTCATAGGGAGGGTGCTGTTAACATGCTAATTGTTGCTAAATCTACACGCTCTTAAACTCACTGTAAATAATGAAGATGATCAGCAAGTGAGGAATAACTTTGGACCACTGCAACATTGCACGCTGGACCCTCTGTGGTGTTACTGACATCACTGGCAGCAGCTCTGCAACACAATCTGAAAAACACTTCACACAATTTGAGTCATCGCTGAGTCCATTCAGCAAACCATCAATCTGCATAGATCTATTTCAGTGTTTAAACTGGACCTGGCTTTGAGTCCTCTGAGGGTGGACTGTGATCCCATGATCCAGGGCTCTGATACAACTGACGTCAACCAAACAAATGTTTTCTTGATAAATAATAAAAAGAAGAAGTGACTTTATTGATCTCACACAGGAGAAATTCTTCTCTGCATTTAATCCATCCTGTTATTAGGAGCAGTGGGCAGCACATTACTGCGCCCGGGGACCATCTCCATGATCTTCTTGCTTCGGTTTGGTCAGGACCTAAGCTGGAGGATTTTACCTATGGTGCATGTTTTGGGTTGATGGGGGAAACCGGAGTGCCCGGAGGAAACCCACCCAGACACGGGGAGAACATGCAAACTCCACACAGAACGCACACAGAAAGGCCTGGGCGACCCGGGGATCAAACCCGGAACCTTCTTGCTGTGAAGCATGAGCGCACAGCGGGACGCCCACGTGAAAGACGCAGTGCTTAACCACTTGACCAAAGTCTTTCTAGATAAATAAAATATAAATTGTACCTGAGTTATATGTTTAAATCATAAGGTCGGTCTCAGCAGGTCACAACAAGATGTAATTCCAAGTTTGCTGTGAAAATGTTTGCCTGTCAGGTCCAAACTGAGGTCTCTGTATTTTTTGGACATAATAACATCAATCAATCAAACAATATTTATAAAGCGCTTTTCATACAAAATTGTAGCACAAAGCGCTACATCAGTCTGGGCACCACACACACCATCAACCATACACTGTATAATAATACATAGCTAATACATTGTATTAGCTATGCTGGGCATATGTCCAGCTCCATCATCTCTGGCTCCAATTCACTTTCTATTGAAAAACTGTTGCCCCTCTTTCTGTAACTGCTGCTGTCAGGCTTCTCATTTTGGTCTGAAAATGTTCATATTAACCCACTCTGATACACATGATCCTGATGTTTTTATTTAGCTATTTTGTCCATAAATCAAAATAATCAAGACATTAATAACAGACAAATTAGGAGCCAAAAATCAGTAGTTAAACAATATTAAAGGTCCCATGGCATGAAATTTTCACTTTCTGAGGTTTTTGAACGTTAATGTGAGCTCCCCTACCCTGTTTAGCCCCCCCCCCATGGCTAAAAGTTGCGAAATGTCTAAACTGAGCATTTGGGGTCCTTTTCTGCGTTACACAAAACCAGTGTTGAAACGGGCGAGTTCGGACAAGGCACCTTTTTGACGTCAGATCGGCAAATGCAGCTCCAGCCCCTCCCTCTGTCTCCGCTCAGCGTCCCTGTATATCCCGCCCATAGAGTTTGGACTGTGAATGCGATACAATGCGAAATGCGTTTTTTTATTTGCCTGGAGGCACGTCCGAGTGTTTCTAGGCTCGCAAGTCCCTTACCCGACCCTCTGGACCTCTGAAATACCAGTGGTTTAATTTTATTTTCTGTGTAAATATGCTTTTTTTCATTGCAAAGTCTCCCATCTGTACACGGAAGAGAGGAGACGAGCTGCGCCAAGCTGCGGGGGAAACCCGCCCCCCCCGCTCCTTAGCCAATCTCTCTGTTCTTCTCATTTGCAGTGAAGCAGCAACACCCACAATAAAACATTTTAGACACATATCTAGCCTCATGAAGACTGTCAGAGTCATATCTCATGCAGTGAGTGTTGATTTTGAAGAAGGATTCATTTACAGTATTAGGGAACCATTAAGGAGCCATATAAAAGCATCAAGAAGTACCATGTCATGGGATCTTTAATTTTAGCTGCCCCCATCTGTATTAAATAATATTGTTCTAAAGAATGCTGTGATGTGAATACTTGCAGTCAGAATTCCAAATATGGAACTTGTCTGCTATAATGCTAGCCTTGATGGGCTATGGATGTGGATATGGATATGGACTATTTATACAGTCTATGGTCCCAAGTCAGAACAAAACACTATAGTCCAGTCAGATTTGTTTTTTTCATTGACACATGTGAAACGAAGGAGCTTACTGGTCAGCTATTGCTTTGAATAAAATAACAATATCTCTCACCTCAGACGTTTTTAATTCCCCGTGATATTGTTGTCCTTTCTTTTTTCCTCTTAAGCAGCCATATTTGTTTTGATACAGATGGACTATGCATGTCCCTGATTAGCTAACCCACCTGTCAGTCACACCCATCTGAACTTGGGGAGGTTTAACTATGACAAGCTTCACGTCTTTGTAAAGTATTGAAGAAGTGTGTATTCTGGATCCCAGGCAAACCACCAGATCAGGGACTCCTCATGTTATTTAAAGTACAGAGTTTCCCAGGCTAACACACTGTAGACTCTGGAGTGGTTTTCTCGCTCTCATCTGAACAGAGATAATTATATTCAGACACTCTTCAGATTAAAACAGAAAGCTAAAAACAATGTTGCTGGCAGCTCTGCTTTTTCAGATCGGTGTGCCCTTTATTAGGACTTTAGTTCATTAGTAAAAACAGACTCCAAATTTAACAAGAGTTGTGAAATCTGTTGGCAAAATGAAGTGTTTTTAGCTGTGCTCAAACATGATGCAATAAGAGGAGGACTTTCACAGTTGAAGGGTTTAATTACTGTAATGAGCTCAATTAGTACTCATTAGTGCAATGTCCTAAATGTTCTAAAAAAACAAATGAGGTGTTCACAATTTCTAAAACTTCTGGTGATTCATAATATTTTGCTTCTAATTTTTAAAATTTGAAATGTACTTTTGTTATTTTGATAAGATAAGATAAGACTTTATTGATCTCACGCAGGAGAAATTTAGCTCCAGGTAGGGACAGTTTGAACAAGAAAGAAAAGTGCATGCAGGCAAGAATGGCATAAAGATAAGTAATAATAATAATAATAAAATAAGTAATAATAGAATAAGTAATAATAATAAAACAGTAACAAGGAGAGTATTGAAAAACGATATTGCACGTTGGAAAAACAATATTGCACGTTAGGACCATACAGTGGAGTTATACAAGTAATAATAATAAGAAACAGTAACAAGGAGAGTATTAGAAAAATGATATTGCATGTTTGGACTATACAGTGGAGTTATACAGTCTGATGGCGGTGGGGATGAAGGATCTGTGGTAGCGCTCCTTCTTGCACTGGGGGTGCCTCAGTCGGCTGCTGAAGGAGCTGCTCAGCTCCTCTACAGTCCGGTGCAGAGGGTGAGAGGTGTCGTCCATGATGGACGTAAGTTTGGCCAACACCCTCCTCTACAGAGTCCAGAGGACAGCCCAGGACAGAGCTGGCCCTCCTGACCAGCTTGTTGCGTCTTTTTCTGTCCCACTCTGTGCTGCTCGGGGCCCAGCAGACGACAGCGTAGAGGAGAGCAGAGGCCACCACAGAGTCATAAAAAGTCTTGAGCAGAGGCCTGCACACTCCAAAGGAGGTGACTTTGGCCCTTCTTGTACAGGGCGTCGGTGTTGTGGGACCAGTCCAGTTTATTGTTGAGGTGAACACCCAGGTACTTGAAACTGTCCACAGTCTCTATGTTCTGCCCCTGGATGTTCACCAGTGAATGAGGTAGTGGTCTCCTCCTGAAGTCGATCACCAGCTTTGTCTTACTGGTGTTAAGGCACAGGTGGTTCCACCCACACCAGTCCACAAAGTTACTGATGACCGAGCGGTACTCCAGCTCATTCCCCTCAGGCACACAGCCCACAATGGCCGAGTCGTCAGAGATCTTCTGGAGATGGCAGCTGTCCGTGTTGTATGTGAAGTCCGAGGTGTAGATGGTGAAGAGGAAGGGTGAGAGGACAATTCCCTGGGGGGCCCCAGTGCTGCAGACTACCACCTCTGACTCACAGCTGCGCAGCCACACGTACTGTGGACGGTCAGTGAGGTAGTCGATGGTCCAGGCAGCGAGATGTCCATCAACTCCCGCGTCCTCCAGCTTCCCCCGCAGCAGCGCCGGCCTGATGGTGTTGAAGGCACTGGAGAAGTTGTTCTATTTGTTCCTGCACTTAGATTGAATACTCATATATTATTTCCTTCTTGTCATTTGTGTATTTTATGTCCATGGTTGTTTCTTATTTTGGTATAAAATTCAGTGATATCTGGAGCTCATATTTTTAAACTGTGCCAGAAATAGACAAATTTATTGATCCACAAGGGAAATTGTCTTGGACACAGTATAATATAACACAGCACAGTGTAATATAATAACAAAGAGCAAAATAAAAATATACATTTTAAGAATACATTCAAAATAAGAGAAAAAAAAAATCAAAAATAGCAAGAGGATGGTGTCACATAAGTCACAATTATAAAAATGTTAATTTACAAGTAGAAATGAAATATAGAAATAGTAACACAAATATATCTGGGCTATTTACAAGTTGAAGCTGAAATGAAACAAAAGGGAAAACAAAAGTGAAGGTTTGGTCAATGATTAAAGCCGACCTATTCTTTAAAAATCAACTTTTCAATTTTCCTGTTTGAGTCATCTTTAATCACTTATTTTCAAGATGCCCCATTTTCACTGCCACCTGCATAATACCACACTTTTCCTGATTTCACCACTTTTTTTTTTCTTGAATGGTGTGACCTTTATCAGATCAATTAGTATGGTGACCACATTCTAATATTGAATAAATGTCTCTTATTTTGTGTTAAAAATTATATTTTATTGTCTAAACCAGTGTTTCTCAACCTTTTTTTAGACGAGGCACCCTTTAAATTCATGAAAAATCTCAAGGCACCCCAAACTTTTAATTTCTATTTTAATGTAGGTTATCATTATCACACACGTCTCAGAGGACCAACAAATGCAATGCACACAAACCACACACACACACACACACACAGAGAGAGAGAGAGAGACAGAGAGAGAGAGAGAGAGAGAGAAACACACACACACGCACACACACACACACATACACACACACACGAGTGTGACTTACAGTCAGTGAGAGACTTGGGCCTGCGCGGACGAACACAACCTCTCTATTCTTGCAGGGATGGATGACAGACACACACGTAACTCCTCATCCAAAGCTCTCAGGCGCTCTCTGCGCTTGTTCTTGATTAAAGTTAAGCTTGAAAAGCTCAGTTCGCACAAATACGTTGTGGCAAACGGCAACAGCATGTCAACAGCACTGCTTGACAATGTCGGGTAATCCTTTTCCACAAAATTTATCCCGTGGCATATCTTGAAATTGCATCCGTAATGTACGATCCTCTCTCATCTCTGCCAGTTGTTCCTGCGCCTCCATTGGCAGGTCGGCTGCGCTCTCCAAAGCGCACGAATTCGGGCCTAATGGAGATGTCATTGCTTTGGAATGTTCCACAGTGTGACATTTAACAGCTCTACTTTACATTTATTCAACTACAGGTGGTTTTATAGCTCAAAAATACCTAGAAAAACAGACATTCTGACTGTGAGCGGGGTGCACTGCATATTTAATAGGCCCCTCCTAACTAACAGAAACTGAAAATAAGTAGGTGTGGTAGTCTCAGAGTAATTTTATTGTAGTTAGCTCCTCCCGCCAGGCAGATATAGGCAGTGTCCACCAGCGTCTGACCAGAACTGAAGAAGCAGTCCAGTTGACAAATTGAATTTCTCCTTTTGCCATGGATTCTACCTGGACGACTGAGGGATTTTACACACTCCACCAGAAAAGTTACACAACGCACCTTTGAAGTGTTTTCAGAAGATTTTGTCCTGTATGTTTGGAGGAAGAGGAGTCGCTGTAGCGCCGATGCAGAGGAAGGATTGAAATGTGATGAGGCGGTTTAGACTGTGACAAAAATAGGTCCGATGTGATGAGTTTTGACTTACAAAAAGGAGCTTTATTTCATGGTTAAAGGGCCCATAGAACGCTATTCTCTGACCTATGTTCTGATGTTTTTCCTCGTCACAAACAGACCTGGAGTTGTGTTTTGTTTTATTCACACATGTTTTTAAATCGTACACGTCCACTGGAATCATTTGGATGATTTCAGATTTGGAATTGCCTGTCTCTACTGAACTAAATGTAAAAAGAAGAGCTGTTCATTTGAAAAACTACTGCTTCATGACATCACAAGGAGCATTTTAAGTGTTAGAGATGTAGATAGACGAATAATAAAGGGTTACTCAAACAAGTCTGTTTTGAGGAGGTAATGACATCTTAACCTGACATAATATGGACCTTTAAAGCACTTGGAAAAGCAAGGTCTGTGTTTATATTATAGATCAATACTTGACTTGAGCCCTCTCCATCGAAGTGGATAAATCGACCCTTAACCTCTGTGTGTCTCCTGAGAGAGCTGTGCTTGTAGACCCAGCAGAAAAGACCTGTTCAGATGTGGATGAGAGGAGGACAAGAGTGAAAACAAGGAGAGAGGTGGAGAATAGGAAAGGAAGAGAGGGGAAGAGAGGGGAGGAGAGAGGAGTAGAGGAGAGGAAAGTCAAAAGAGGGAAGTAGGAGATACAAGACACCGGTGGAAACGAGGAGAGAGGCGGAGAGGAAGAGAGTGAAGCAGAAGAGAGAGAAGGAGAGGGGAGTTGGAAAGAGGTGGAGAGGAAGGGAGGAAAGGAGGGAGAGAAGACCAGACAGGAAACAAGGAGAGAGGTAGAGAGGAGGAGAGGAAGAGAGTGGAGCAGAAGAGAGAGGAGGAGAGCGGAGCAGAAAAGGAGCAGAGGAGGAGAGAGGTGGAGAGGAAGGGCAAGGAAGGGAGGGAGGGAAGGAAGGAGGGGAGAGAAGACATGGGAGGAAACCAGGAGAGAGGAGGAGAGGAAGAGAGTGGAGCAGAAGAGAGAGGAGGAGAGGGGAGTAGAGTAGAGGAGAGAGGTGGAGAGGAATTGCAAGGAAGAGAGGAAAGGAAGAGAGAGAAGACAAAGGAGGAGACAAGGAGAGAGGAAGAGAGCGGAGCAGAAAAGGAGCAGAGGAGGAGAGGGGTGGAGAGGAGAGAGGTGGAGAGGAAGGGCAAGGAAGTCAGGGAAGGAAGGAGGGGAGAGAAGACATGGGAGGAAACCAGGAGAGAGGAGAAGAATGAAGAGAGAGGAGAAGGGGAATAGAGGAGAGAGGTGGAGAGAAAGGCCAAGGAAGGGAGGAAAGGAGGAGAGAGAAGACAAGAGAGGAAACAAGGAGAGCGGTGGAGAGGATGCCTAGTGGTCTCAAAGCAGGTAAATTCAATTAACTTAAGTTAATTTACCTTATATATACGAGATGTTGTGTCCATGGGCAAGACACTTTAGCTCTCAGAATGTAGGCAGCTTTAAATGTTTATGTGATTTCTTTTGTCCATAATACATTCTATTATTGTGTCCTTGGGCAGCAGAGTTCCCCCCTCTTGCTTGTTTGGATTTGTTAGACTTAGGGAGAGGTTTCGAGTGAATGAACTAATTAATACAATTGTAAAACCAAATAATGTAATTTTCACACTTTAAAAACAATACAAACTTAAAACTCAAACTTGGATTTCAAAGTTCAAAGTCAGCTTTATTGTCAAAAACCATATGTACAGGTTGCACACACAGGATTTGAAATTGCAGCGCTTCCTAGGCCCACAGTGAACATAAAACATCTGATAAACAAGACAATAAACATAATGACTAAAACATCACTTATACCCTTAGCAAAAGTACAAAAGGCTTGTATATAATAGAAATAAGTAAAACACACAATGGACAACAACTTCTGGAACCTTCCATCTGTGACCTGACTCCACCACTAATTCAATTCTGGAAAATATTCCTGTAAATAATCAAACTTCCTCACTTTCCTTTGGCTTCACATGCATTTTTTATTCATGGAGCCTTGTATATTTTTTACTGCTTACAAACCCAACAGTAACTACGGGTGCCTCTTCAGGACAAATTTCAGAGCGTTAACAGTGCTTTGTCTCAGCGCTGACCTCCAACATGGAGGTCATTCTTGGAGTCATTTCAGTTCAGGTTGTTTCTGAAAATCTCCTAAAAACTGCACACTCTAGGGTAGGCTTTGGCTCGTGAATTATGCATCTGACTGCAGACAGGGGGTGCCGGCTTTCACTTCCAATGACGTGATGTGGTTCTGGTTTAGTTCTGGTTGAGTCCTGATTTACTCCTAGTTTAGACTTGATTTAGCTCTAGTTTAGACCATAAAGAAGGGGACTAAGTAAGTGTGACGTCACCCATAGCGTTCGGCTCCACTCAGATGAAGCTCGCGATGCTAATTGTTACAGGATGAATTTGGAGCCAGGCTCTATATTATGAATAGGGTTTTTTAAATGGAAAAAATAGCTAAATAAAAAACAGCTCACAGCTAGCCTGGGAATTCCCAGGCCGCTTCCGTTCGTTTCGAACTGGAAGGCGGCCTGGAAACTCGTCCAAGCGAGAGTCCCAGATTTAGGGCCCCAATCAGAGAGCGGGGGAGGGGTGGCAAGACGGTGACGCGTACTACATGACAAACGGAAGCTTGTAGTTTGAACTGACAACTGACATGATTGGCTATGGACTTACGTATACGCTCAATGATAGACATTCATAACGCCCAATAAATGGCCGTTGGCAATCGCTAACCACACCTCCGCTACGGGATTTTTCGAAGCGAGTTTCCAGACCCATATCTCACTTGTGATATGGTCAGGTGTTAACCAGACTAGCTCACAGCAGCAGTTACAGAGAGAGGGGCCACACTGTTCCAATAGCCGCTTTCAGACTGTCTGGCCAGACCGGGCTGGGCCACTAAGGGGCCACCTTGGTGCTAATAGTCCGGTCACACTGTTGGGCTACCAGCCTCTTCATGTTACGCCCCCATTTGCGAAAATGTCACTGATACAGCCCATTTTGAAACAGGATAGGCAGGCGATTCAGTAGCATGATGACAGAAGACGATTTTGTATATGACCAAGTATCAGACCAACAACTACTGCCGATACCTCTGACTACGAACACTATAACACTCATAATGAACGCTATGGAACCTCTGGACGCACTCATGATCATGTTCCGACGGAGACAGGATGAGGAGTTCGATGAAGAAAGAAAGAAGCTGTTACAGAGGCTACGTGTGAGCACGGACTTCAGCTGACCACAACTGACTTCTTACTTTTTTGTGACGGTAATGAAGGTACAGGTAATACTCCGCCATCTTTGCTTTATTTTGCTTCCAAATGTTGGCCCTGCCCCGACCTCAGCCCTAACATTGATACTGCCTCTGGCCCTTCTTAGCCCATTGTTTTGTGTGTACCATTATCATTATTACTATTTTCCATTATTATTACATATTACTATTTGCACTATTTATTACTTACTTTATCCCCTCCCTGCCTGCATGCACTTTTTCCCTCCTGTCCAATTGTCCTGGAGCTACTGTGGCGAGTAAATTTCTCCTGTGTGAGATCAATAAAGTCTTATCTTATCTCTTATCTTATCTTTTTTCGAGCCAGAAATCACGGGCCATTAGCACCAAGATCCTGGCCCCTAGCCCCTGTTAGCACCTGGTCCTGGACGTGTGAAAGCAATTAGCCCCGATACGCCCCTGTTGGCTCGGCTTTGGCCCGACAGTCTGAAAGCGGCTATTGTGAGTCAACGGGAGCCAGTAGGAGCCGGAAGAACTCAGTACTCTAAGAATACTGTGAACGCGACAGCTAGCGTGTTAGCTATGTCCATTTATATACAGTCTATGGTTTAGACCTGGTTTAGCCCTGGTTTAGCCCTGGTTTAGTTCTGGTTTAGCCCAGAATTAGCCCTGGTTTAGTCCTGGTTTAGCTGTGAGTTAGCCCTGGTTTAGTCCTGGTTAAACCCTACTTTATTCCCAGTTTAGCCCTGACTTAGCCCTGGTTTAGTCCTGGTTTAGCCCTGGTTTAGCCCTGCTTTAGTCCTGGTTTAGCCCCTGTGTAGCCCTGCTTTAGCCCTGAATTAGCCCTGGTTTAGTCCTGGTTTAGCCCTGGTTTGGTCCTGTTTTAGTCCTAGTTTCGACCTGGTTTAGCCCTGAGTTAGCCCAGGTTTAGTCCTGGTTTAGCCCTGAGTTAGCCCTGGTTTAGTCCTGAGTTAGCCCTGGTTTAGTCCTGAGAATAGTCCTGGTTTAGCCCTAGTTTAGTCCTGGTTTAGTCCTCATTTAGCCCAGGTTTAGCCCTGAGTTAGCCCTGGGAGTAGTCCTGGTTTAGTCCTGGTTTAGCTCAGGTTTAGCCCTGGTTTAGTCCTGGTTTAGCTCTAGTTTAGCCCTGGTTTAGTCCTGGTTTAGCCCTGGTTTAGTCCTGGTTTAGCCCTGAGTTAGCCCTGGTTTAGTCCTGGTTTAGCTCTGGTTTAGCCCTGAGTTAGCCCTGGTTTAGCCCTGGTTTAGTCCTGGTTTAGTCCTGGTTTAGCCCTGGTTTAGTCCTCATTTAGCCCAGGTTTAGCCCAGGTTTAGCCCTGAGTTAGCCCTGGGAGTAGTCCTGGTTTAGTCCTGGTTTAGCTCAGGTTTAGCCCTGGTTTAGTCCTGGTTAGCTCTAGTTTAGCCCTGGTTTAGTCCTGGTTTAGCCCTGGTTTAGTCCTGGTTTAGCCCTGAGTTAGCCCTGGTTTAGTCCTGGTTTAGCTCTGGTTTAGCCCTGGTTTAGCCCTGCTTTAGTCCTGGTTTAGCCCCTGTGTAGCCCTGCTGGTTTAGCCCTGGTTTAGTCCTGGTTTAGCCCTGATCTGTGTGATCTTTGACAGACAGTTGAAGTGTGTGTCATTCTCATTATTGTAACTCATCTCGTGTCTGAGTGAAATGACCTCGTTCATAAAGAGAATCTGAGCAGAGGCTGAGAGGACACTTTGGTTAAACACAGAGAAAATAAAAACACTTCACATTTTTCTCATCGCTCATAAATCATTTCAACTTAAAAATTTCCCAAAAATTTCTACTGAACACATCTCTGTCAATTCAGAATTTTCCCAACTCAAATTTTTCTAACTTTGCAAATAAAATGTGACTTAAATCAGATGTCATGTGTGAACCACAGACTGTATACACTCTCCAATCGCTATTTTTGTTACTTATTTTGAATGTATTTTTAAAATGTATATTTTTATTTTGCTCTTTGTTATTATATTACACTGTGCTGCATTATATTATACTGTGTCCAAGACAGTTTCCCTTGTGGATCAATAAATTTGTCTATTTCTGGCACAGTTTAAAAATATGAGCTCCAGATATCACAGAATTTTATACCAAAATAAGAAACAACCATGGACATAAAATACACAAATGACAAGAAGGAAATAATATATGAGTATACAATCTAAGTGCAGGAACAAATAGAACAACTTCTCCAGCGCCTTCAACACCATCAGGCCGGCGCTGCTGCGGGGGAAGCTGGAGGACGCGGGAGTTGATGGACATCTCGCTGCCTGGACCATCGACTACCTCACTGACCGTCCACAGTACGTGTGGCTGCGCGGCTGTGAGTCAGAGGTGGTAGTCTGCAGCACTGGGGCCCCCCAGGGAACTATCCTCTCACCCTTCCTCTTCACCATCTACACCTCAGACTTCACATACAACACGGACAGCTGCCGTCTCTAGAAGTTCTCCGACGACTCGGCCATTGTGGGCTGTGTGTCTGAGGTGAACGAGCTGGCGTACCGCTCGGTCATCAGTGACTTTGTGGACTGGTGTGGGCGGAACCACCTGTGCCTTAACAACAGTAAGACAAAGGAGCTGGTGATCGACATCAGGAGGAGACCACTACCTCACTCACCGGTGAACATCCAGGGGCAGGACATAGAGACTGTGGACAGTTTCAAGTACCTGGGTGTTCACCTCAACAATAAACTGGACTGGTCCCACAACACCAACGCCCTGTACAAGAAGGGCCAAAGTCGCCTCCACCTCCTGAGGAGACTGAGGTCCTTTGGAATGTGCAGGCCTCTGCTCAAGACTTTTTATGACTTCTGCTGGCTTCTGCTCTCCTCTACGCTGTCGTCTGCTGGGCCCCGAGCAGCACAGAGCGGGACAGGAAGAGACTTAATAAGCTGTTCAGGAGGGCCAGCTCTGTCCTGGGCTGTCCTCTGGACTCTGTAGAGGAGGTGGCTGAGAGGAGGGTGCTGGCCAAATTCACGTCCATCATGGACGACACCTCTCACCCTCTGCACCAGACTGTAGAGGAGCTGATCAGCTCCTTCATCAGCCGACTGAGGCACCCCCAGTGCAAGAAGGAGCGCTACCGCAGATCCTTCATCCCCACTGCCATCAGACTGTATAATTCTACTACATAGGCCAGACGTGCAATATCCTTTTTCCATGCTCTCCTTGTTGATGCTTGTATTATGATTATGATTATGATTATGATTATGATTATTATTATTATTATTATTATTATTACTACATGTTTTTATTATTAATTACTTTTTTCCATCATTGCCGCATGCACTTTTCTTTCTTGTTCAAACTGTCCTGGAGCTACTGTGGCAAGTAAATTTCTCCTGTGTGAGATCAATAAAGTCTTGTCTTATCTTATCTTATCTTATATACTGTATATGGTTCCTGGTTGTAGATTAGACCTATAACTGCAAGCCTTAATGAGCTTCATTTGACTGAGCCCGAACGCTATGGGTGATGCCACACTCCCCCAGGCCACTTATCGTAGTCTACGCTGTGAACTCAAGACATTTCCTCTCCAAAATTCTCATAACGTTCAGAACAAAATATATTTTTTACCTGAGATAAATAAGAGTTTGATGCTGCTGTTGATTCTGTAGAAATCCATGCTATTTCGCAGTCCAGCCATGTTTGTTTTAGAGGCGAACGGCCGGCTTAACCTCTCTCTGATTGGTTAATCCGCCTGTCAGTCATGCCTTCTGAGATCAGGGGACACGGCTCAGACAGATCCACTCGTCTTTGTAATGTTTTGCCAAAGCGTGTGGGTCTGTTTGGTCAGATAAAGAGTCGGGGCTGTAGAAGTCCAATAAATGTGACTTGCACATTCACTCTACAGAAGATTCAAATCAGATTTCCACATATGAAAAAAATCTGATCATGCTGGCATTAAAAAAATTCTGATCCAACCTGCGGTATGAAGTGTCTTGCCCACTGTGTCACTGGGCAAGACACTTCCTCTTCTGTTGAACGTGGGGCGTGTGGCGGTGGTGGTTACGGGGCAGATACGTCAGATTGGCAGCCTCTCTTCAGTGCCTCCTTCTGCCAGAAAAGGGTTGGCGAGACAAGAGGAGCACCAGGTGTGAGCGAAGGAATAAGGAAGTGTAGCATGTCCAAAAAGAACTGTTTAATTTGTCTTTTTTATTCCAGTTATTATGTTAATTAGAAGCCACATTTGAGTTTTGATTCAGACACTAAATACTGTATATCATTGCCCGTATTGGCTGTTTGTTCACACATTAAAGGGCCTATACCAGATCTTCTCCATGTATCTGAGCAAAATTTGACGTTTTATTGTCCGGTAATCAGAAAGCGTGTGTTAGCATGCCAGTTGTCATTGTTAGTGTGATGGCAAACTTCGCTCTGGCCTCTGAAAGTTGTGAAAAATGCTTATAATCTCATCGAGGTGAATAATTAGGATGCTCTGAATGCAGAAAGGAAGTGAGGAAGAACTTTGAACCACTGCAGACTGTTTAGAATGAACTAGTTCTGTTTTTCATGTTTTAAGACGCTAGAAATTAGCTGCAGGGTCTTTAATAGATATAAGAGAATGTGAATGTATGGTTTATATGTTGACTTCAGGTGGTACAGTGTAGGCTAGCATTATTTTATGTCAATTTGTGATTTATGTTGAGAGAGAGATAGAGAGACACACACACACAGGGGGAAAAGGTGAGAGAGAGAGAGAAGAGAGAAAGCAGGAGAGCGAGAGAGCGAGAGATGAGAGACAGAGAGGGAGAGAGACATTGAAGAGAGAAAGAGGGGGAGAGAGAGCGAAAGAGAGAGAAGGTGTGAGAGAGAGAGAAAGAGTGACAGAGAGAGAGTGAAGAGAGAAAGAAAGAGATAGAAGAGAGAGAACAAGAAAGAAAGGGAGAGACAGAAAAGAGAAAGAAAGAGAAAGCAAGGGAAGAGAGAAAGAGGGAGAGAGAGAAAGAGAGAGAGAAGAGAAAGAGAGAAGAGGGACACAGAGAGGGAGAGACAGAGCAAGAGAGAGTCAGAGAGAAAGGGAGAGAGAAAGCGAGAGAGAGAGAGAGAAAAGGGAGCGAGAGAGCGAGAGAAGAGAGACAGAGAGGGAGAGAGACATTGAAGAGAGAAAGAGGGGGAGAGAGAGAAAGCGAGAGAGAAGGTGTGTGAGAGAGAGAAAGAGTGACAGAGAGAGAGAGTGAAGAGAGAAAGAGGGAGAGAAAGAAAGAGATAGAAGAGGGAGAAAAAGAAAGAAAGGGAGAGACAGAAAAGAGAAAGAAAGAGAAAGCAAGGGAAGAGAGAAAGAGGGAGAGAGAGAGAGAAGAGAAAGAGAGAAGAGGGACACAGAGAGGGAGAGACAGAGCAAGAGAGAGTCAGAGAGAAAGGGAGAGAGAAAGCGAGAGAGAGAGAGAGAGAGAAAAGGGAGAGAGAGAGAGAGAGAGAAGAGAGACAGAGAGGGAGAGAGACATTGAAGAGAGAAAGAGGGGGAGAGAGAGACAGAGAAGGTGTGTGTGAGAGAGAAAGAGTGACAGAGAGAGAGTGAAGAGAGAAAGAGGGAGAGAAAGAAAGAGATAGAAGAGGGAGAAAAAGAAAGAAAGGGAGAGACAGAAAAGAGAAAGAAAGAGAAAGCAAGGGAAGAGAGAAAGAGGGAGAGAGAGAGAAAGAGAGAGAGAAGGTGTGTGAGAGAGAGAAAGAGTGACAGAGAGAGAGTGAAGAGAGAAAGAGGGAGAAAAAGAAAGAAAGGGAGAGACAGAAAAGAGAAAGAAAGAGAAAGCAAGGGAAGAGAGAAAGAGGGAGAGAGAGAGAAGAGAAAGAGAGAAGAGGGACACAGAGAGGGAGAGACAGAGCAAGAGAGAGTCCGAGAGAAAGGGAGAGACAAAGCGAGAGAGAGAGAGAAAAGGGAGAGAGAGAGAGAATGAGAGAGTGCAAGAGAGAGGCAGAGAGAGTAAGCGCAAGATAGAGAGATAGAGAGAAAGAGAAAGGGAGAGAGAAAGCGAGAGAAGGAGAGGGGATGTAAACGTGTTGTACTTATACAGTGGTGTTCAAAATAATAGCAATCCAATGTGACTAACCAGATGAATCCAAGATTTTACTATATTTTTATTGCTACATGGCAAACAAGTTACCAGTATGTGCAGTAGATTCTCAGAAAACAAACAAGACCAAGACCCAGCTTCGTGATATGCAGCTCTTAAAGGGATATGCCACCCCCAGGTCAAATTTGGGCATCTCCCCACAGTCCAGAGACTAAAATAAGTGGTGGAAAGCGTTTTCCTGCTCACCCAGCCATTGTCCGAGTCTGTCGCCACTGACCGCCGCGGTATCTGGTGCTCCTCCGCCTTAGACTGGAGTCTAACGTAGCCAGAGATAGATTTCGGCCAAAAGGAATTAATTTGCTCGATGCGTTTCCCAATTACTTTGTGTGTAGTGCGCATTCATATCGAGTGCAAATAAATGTGCAAATCAACACGGAGAGCTTGACTTGGTCATTTTGGGTGGGAACTATTTTCCAGTGCGTAAGAATACAGCCGTATCACGCAACACGCTATCAGGGGAATCCCAGTTACGCACCGGGAAGGGAGTTTCCCTGTTGCACAACGTGGTGCGTGAAAAAAGATAGCAGTGTCTGCCGTTGACTTTACAAACTTTAAACTATTTTGTACAAACGCCTTTACTTCTAGGATTTAGCAATCCTGTGAATCACTAAACTAATATTTTAGTTGTATGACCACAGTTTTTTATAACTGCTTCACATCTGTGTGGCATGGAGTCAACCAACTTGTGGCACCTTTCAGCTATTACTCCATTCTAAGATTCTTTAGCAACATTCCACAATTAATTTACATTTCTTGGTTTTGCTTCATAAACAGTATTTTTGTCACCCCACAAGTTGTTGATTGGATTAAGGTCCGGGGATTGGGCAGGCCACTCCATAACATTAATTTTGTTGGTTTGGAACCAAGATTTAGCTTGTTTACTGGTGTGTTTGGGGTCATTGTCTTGTTGAAACACCCATTTCACGGGCATGTCCTCTGCAGCATAAGGCAACAAGACCTCTTCAAGTATTTTGACATATGCAAACTGATCCATGATCCCTGGTATGCCATAAATTGGCCCAACACCATAGTAGAGAAACATGCCCATATCATGATGCTTGCAGCACCATGCTTCACTGTCTTCACTGTGTATTGTGGCTTGTCTGTGGCCCGTGGACCCAAAAAGAACAGTTTTACTCTCATCAGTCCCTAAAATGTTCCTCCATTTCTCTTTAGGCCAGTTGATGTGTTGGCAAATTTTAACCTCTTCTGCACATGCCTTTTTTTTAACAGAGGGGCTTTGCAGGGGATTCTTGTAAATAGATTAGCTTCGCACAGACATCTTCTAACTGTCACAGGACTTACAGGTAACTCCAGACTGTCTTTGATCATCCTAGAGCTGATCATTGGCTGAGCCTTTGCCATTCTGGTTATTCTTCAATCCATTCTGATGGTTTCCTTCTGTTTTCTCTGTGGTTTTCCTCTCCATTTTAAGGCATTAGAGATCATTTTATCTCAACAGCCTATAATTTTTGCACCTCTTTATAAGTTTTCCTCTCTCCAATCAACTTTTTAATCAAAGTATGCTGTTCTTTCGAACAGTGTCTTTCTTGAACGATCCATTTTCCTCAGGCTTTCAACGAGAAATGCATGTCCAACAAGTGCTGGCTTCATCCTTAAAATGGTCCCACCTGATTCACACCCATTTTGTAGCAAAATTGATGACCTCTCTGACTGAATGCCACACTGCTATTTTTTTTAACGCACCCCTTTCAACTAATTGCCCAATTGCACAGCCTAAAGAGCTGCATATCATGAATGCTGGGTCTTGTTTGTTTTCTGAGAAACTGCTGCACCTACTGTTTTCCATGTAGCGATAAATAAAAACATGGATTAATCTAATAATAGCGATCCTTTACCATGTTTGAAAAAAATACAGCCCAAACGGGCGAGTTTGAACAAGCTCCCCATATGACGGCATAAGGGGAAAGATTTCCACCCCCTCTGTCTGGATGTCCACCCCCCTGTCTCTGGAAATCCCGCCCAAAGAATTTGGAGCGGCTCTTGCGCAACCGAGCTAATAGCTACAAGCTACCCGCTGCTAGCTGCCGGTTTGTTTTTCCTGGAGAGATGTGAGGGCTCCGAAATGAGTGAAGCACGGAATCTGCTCTGTCCCTGGATGTGATGTAGAAGAAAAGAGTATGTTTTAGTTCCTCCATCCGAGCCTCTGAAACAGCAGTAGTTTTTATTTTCTGTGGAAATGTGCCGACACGTATACCTAAAACATTTGTCTGCATCAAACGTGGATGACGTTTTTTTCATGGGACAATACAGAGCTGGACTTGCAAATCGACTGAAACTGAAGCCTGGGTCAGTACCAACTCTCCACACCGCATCAGCTACAGACGCAAGTAGAAATCGCAAGTAAATCAACTATAAAACTACATCATTTATATGTGCTGTATATGGTTGCCTGTGGCTTGTTACCGGTAGAATGTGTTGCTTTAGCTGTGCAGCTAACAGCTATCAGCTCGGTCAGCAGGCTAGTCTGCCCTACAAAGACAAAAGCAATAACTGCATACTCTGTCAAACTGGGTTCAGACTGGAAATGGACTTTATAACACCACCTTTGTCTTGTGACTAAATCTCTCGCCTTTACATAAAAGCATCACCACTATTATAGTGTGGCAAGCCTGTTATCGGCAAAGTGCCTATTGTCACCCAAGTCTGTAGCTGTTACACTTAAAATGAGGCTTTACCCGGTGAAAATAGACAAATTCATCTTTTGTAAACCTTTGGTTTTAATACGTGAACTTATAACATTTTATTTTAAATATTATGCAGTAGAGCTATTAGCAGGTGACTGCAGGTTTGTTGCATTTGTAATTAGATTAATAATAAGAGTTTTTGATTTGTGTAAAATATACAATGTGAACCAAATAAATGATGTAATTTCATAATGGGTATATTTAAGTATTAATGTTGTTCACTACACATACTTCTATCTTCTATCTTCTTACAACTTGCACCTGGAGTATATACAAAATAATAAATGGACTCGGGCTGTACTGAAAAGTTTTTATGATCGCTTCTCCACTTTCCGCCGCTACAGACATGAAAACGTTACCAGTGCTAAACACGGAAACAGTGACCGTATTTGGCCACACCCCCACCCGCCTACACTGGCCCGTCTCCATCATCATTTGCATTCAAGCGATACGCCCTGAATGGATAATTTAAAGCCACATTCTACATAGGGCTGCCTCCTAGAGGTTCTATCATGCACCGAGGCTTGATTTGGAGAAGAAGGCTTCACATACAATATTAGGAAACCACCAAGGCTCCATATAAAAGCATCAAGAAGTACCATGTCATGGGATCTTTAAAGACAGTCAATGTGTCTGACAGACATGTTTTTCATTGCATTTAATTGGGAGAGAGGGAGGGAGAGAGAGAGAGAAAGGGAGAGAAGGAGAGAGAGGAAAGCATCTAAAGCAGACACAGATCTCCGCCAAGAGCTGCCGAAAACCTGTTGGAACATTGAGTCTGATTAAATATGGCATCTAAAATGTAAACAAAGTGCCGAGAGCCGAGGAGGCATCATAAACACACATCTGTGACACTGGAAGAGGCAGAGGAGGGGGGTTCTGTACATCAGGTCTATGGCCATGTGGAGCTGTGGGTTTGAAGTTGTTTTTATCTGTGAACTGGAGACTTCTGGAATGGAATGCAAAGGTTCTATATTACACAAAAGTGACTCTTGTGAGCTTTTTAACCATGTTAGACCATGTTGTTACCTCCTAAAAAACACACCTGGAGTTTTTTTTATTTTTTTATTTATTTATTTTATTTGAGTAACCATTTATTATTAGTCTGTCTACATCTCCAAAACTCAAAATGCTCTGTTCCACCTTAAGATGTCATGTAGCTATAGTTTTCACAACTACCCTTGGCCTTTAGTTCAGTAGATTGGCAATTCCAGAGCAGAAATCATCCAAATAATTCTAGTGAAGGTGTATGGCATTTGAAAATATAATGGAGCATTTCCTGTATTACCACATGACATCACAAGGTGGAACAGTGTTTTCTGTTTAAGAGAAGAACCTTATATATTTATTAATGTATATAAGGGTTTTTGTGATAAATGTGTGAATGAAACAAAACACAACTCCAGGTATGTTGGGTACAGGTTTGTATCATGTTTATGTATATTTATGGAGAATTGTCGTGTGGGAGCATGCGTGACATAGGCTTGTGGGCGGAGCATTGTACAAAATCTTACAGCTAACCATAAGGACAGGCTTGGGAGAGATCACTAGATTACTCAAACATGCATGGATGACATCTAAAGCCTCTTCAGGCATGTTTTTGATGAGAGAACAATGCTATAACATGGTAGAAAGCTCCAAAAGGTCGATTTTGCATAATACCCAATCTTTAAATGCACTCTACTTTTCAGCAGTCCTAATTATATGAAATGTGAAAATCTCAGTCTAGTTTGTATTTTTTTTTTCAGTTTCTTTAGTTTCAGTCCTAATAGCTTCTGGGCACATTTAGATTGGCACCAAATCAAAGGCGTTCCCAGCTGTCCATCAAACTCCGCTCCTCTGCGCTGTTCCAGTGACAGGAGGCTCAAACATTTATGGAAAACATTGCGATTTTTCTCTAAACTTTTCTCACATTAAACCCATTCGGAACAATTGACAAAAAAGACTATTATATATTGTATTACTGTTAAAATTTGAATTAGATTGCTATTAAAGGTTTCACAAAAATGACTCTTGTGAGCTTTAAACAGACCCCCCAGGATTTCGCGGGCATTTTTTGTGATTGTTGCGGGCTAAAATGCCTGAATTTGTGGGAGCTTTTCCAAAAAGTTGCGATGAAAGTTGCGGTGCTTTTAAGGTTTTTGTTGCGATTTTGTTGCGGGAGGAAGTGAAAGTTGCGATAAATAGTTGCGATTTTCGCTTTTTGTAATTAAAATTTAATAATATATTGAATACTGAGTTACAGTATTACTGACAAAGAATAATACAAAGACACAGAGATCACAGATATGGTCCTAAAACAACCTTACCAACATCGAAAATAAATTACTACTAGGAGGGGAACTGTTTCGCGCGGTCTTTTGCTGTTATTTTTGTGGGCAAATGGCGCCGCAGACATGTTTCTTTGCCATTAGAAGCGGTGTCCCAATTCCCAGAGCGCGCGGCTCGGAGCGTGGCCCGAAGGGCATGTGCGTCACACATTTCGACAGTACACCGGCGCGACGACTGCTGTCCCACTTCTTTTTTGTCCCATGCGCAATTAACACGCGGTCCGAAGACCGCAGTCGTTAAGCGGTCCGCGGACTGCAGTCGGGGCTGAGCAAGTGTGCACCGCCTTGACTGCAGTCTGAGCCCCCTTCGGGCCGCGCTCCGAGCTGTGCGCTCTGGGAACTGGGACACGGCCGCAGTTTCGTTTTGTCACACGGAAGTAAGACAGAAGGAAGTTGGTCGGCGTTCAATACGTCGCCGATGATTGGTCAAAATTAGTAAAAATTGCGGAAAAATTGCGGTGATTGGTCAAAATTGCAACACCGCCCTGAATTCGTGGGGATTGGCTGAAGTTGCGTTGAAGTTGCAAATCGCAACATCGCGAATTCCTGGAGGGTCTGTTTAAAGGTGCATTACACAACTTTCTTTTCTGGTGGAGGGTCCACTGCCTACTTGTCTCCATGGAGATATTATTACTTTGCCTGAAATGTTCCATGGTTTAGCATCAAACACATCTAGCTAGCATTTTTTCAATAGGGTTGTTTCTCTTGCTCAAAAATACAATAATTCTCCGTGAACAGGGTTGCCTCTCCACAGACCTGACCTATAACCAGACCCTCCAGGAATTCACGATGTTGCGATTTGCAACTTCAACGCAACTTCAGCCAATCCCCGTGAATTCAGGGCGGTGTTGCAATTTTGACCAATCACTGCAACTTTCCCGCAATTTTTACTATTTTTTTTACAATTCTGACAAATCATCGGCGACGTATTGAACGCAGACCAACTTCCTTCTGCTTTACTTCCGTGTGACGAAACGAAACTGCGGCCGTGTCCCCCGTTCCCAGAGCGCACAGCTCGGAGCGCGGCCCGAAGGGGGCTCAGACTGCAGTCAAGGAGGTGCACACTTGCTCAGCCCCGACTGCAGTCCGCGGACCGCTTAACGACTGCGGTCTTCGGATCGCGTGTTAACTGCGCATGGGACAAAAAAGAAGTGGGACAGCAGTCGTCGCGCCGGTGTTCTGTCGAAATGTGTGACGCACATGCCCTTCGGGCCACGCTCCGAGCCGCTCTGGGAATTGGGACACGGCTTCTAATGGCAAAGAAACATGTCTGCGGCGTCATTTGTCCACAAAAATAACAGCAAAAGACTGCGCGAAACAGTTCCCCTCCTAGTAGTAATTTATTTTCGATGTTGGTAAGGTTGTTTTAGGACCATATCTGTGATCTCTGTGTCTTTGTATTATTCTTTGTCAGTAATAACTCAGTATTCAAAATATTACTAAATTTTAATTACAAAAAGGGAAAATCACAACTATTTATCGCAACTTTCACTTCCTCCCGCAACAAAATCGCAACAAAAACCTTAAAAGCACCGCAACTTTCATTGCAACTTTTTGGAAAAGCTCCCGCAAATTCAGGCATTTTAGCCCGCAACAATCACAAAAAATGCCCCCGAAATCCTGGGGGGTCTGTATAATGTAGCGATAAATAGGTTTAATCTGTACTGCGGAATATTGTAAACAAAGCAATAACATCTCTATGGAGACAAACAGGTGGCGGACACTCAAAAGTTGCACAATGCCCCTTTTAGCCATGTTCAAATGTTGTTACCTCCTCAAAAACAGACTTGAAGTTGTGTTTTGTTTCATTCACACATGTTTGAGTGACACTTTACTGTATTATAAGTCTGTCTACATCTCCAAAACTCCAAATGCTTTGTTCCACCTTGTGATGTCATGAAGCTGTAGTTTTCAAGTTAACAGTTATGTTTTTACCTTTAGTTCAGTAGAGATCGGCAATTCCAGATCTGAAATCATCCAAATGATTCTAATGAAGGTATATGGAGTTTAAAAAACACAGTGGAGCATTTCTTGTATTACCACATGACATCACAAGGTGGAAAAGATTGGAACAGGGTGAGACAAAGTTTAAATCTGCAGGGTTTGTGTGTTAAACATGTGTGAATGAAACAAAACACAACTCCAAGTCTGTTTGTGATGAGGAAACTACAGTACATTAGAACATAGAGCAGAATATAAAGTCCTGCATTAAGCACTAATATACCGTGTAATGTGGACCTATAGAGACTCAAACCAAACTGAGCCCAGGATCCTGCTGTAGACCAAGACCAGCTCCCAGGAGAGGCAGATTATTTCTCATTTTCCACTTCAAAAGATCCACAGACTGTGAGATTAGCTCCAACTCTGAGGGGGAATGAGAACGAAGGGCACTTGGGAGTTTGTGGCATAACATCACTAAGAAACTCAAAGAGGAGAAGTGGAAATATTTTAAAGGGCTCATATTATGCTATTTTCTGATCCATATTATAATGTTTCCTCATGGCGGCACGGTGGCTGAGTGGCTAGCGCTCATGCTTCACAGCAAGAAGGTCCTGGGTTCGATCCCCGTGTGGCACGTTGGTAAGCTTCGGGTCGCCCGGGCCTTTCTGTGTGGAGTTTGCATGTTCTCCCCATGTCTGGGTGGGTTTCCTCCGGGCACTCCGGTTTCCCCCATCAATGCGCCATAAAAATCCTCCAGCTGAGGTCCTGACCAAACCGAAGCAAGAAGATCATGGAGATGGTCCCCGGGCGCAGTAATGTGCTGCCCACTGCTCCTGATAAAAGGATGGGTTAAAGGCAAATTAACGTTTTTTTTTACAATCTGAGCCTTCTTTCGGCAATAAAACAAGTAGTTTTACTCACCCATAGCATTTTTCTGTCAATTGGAGCAGTATCGCAGAACTTATGTTGAGCCGTTCTGTTCTAGTAATGATCCCGTATCCGTTAACATTGTGCTGTATCATTTGCTCGGGGCATTACTTTGCGGTGTCCAAATAACACAAACTTTAGCACTTTTCAAATCATAGAAGCCCGATGTCTTAATGTAAGATTTCTTTTGAAGCAAAAGTGGCCTGTAATCCGAGATTTAGCCATAGTTTCGAGTAGATGAGGACGCCAGTGCGCATGCGCGGACTGCTCCGGGGACCCAAACATGAAACGCAAAGCTGAAAACTATGGATACATCTCGGATTACAGGCCACTTTTGCTTCAAACGAAATCTTACATTAAGACATCGGGCTTCTATGATTTGAAAAGTGCTAAAGTTTGTGTTATTTGGACACCGCAAAGTAATGCCCCGAATACAAATGCTAACGGATACGCTACAACATAACTTTCTTCAAAGAGCTCCAAATGACACGAACATGATATGGGTGAGTCAGACGACTTGTTTTATTACCGAAAGAAGGCTCAGATTGTAAAATAACGTTACTTTTCCGTTAAATACAGAGATGGATTTCTCCCAATAAAGTCACTTCCTCTTCCATCACAAATAGACCTGGAGTTGTGTTTTGTTTTATTCGCACATGTTTAAAGATCCCATGACATGGTACTTCTTGATGCTTTTATATGGCTCCTTAATGGTTTCCTAATACTGTAAATGAATCCTTCTTCAAAATCAACACTCAGTGCATGAGAAACAGAGATAAGATGAGAAAGAGTATTTTTTTCTCTCTCTGAACACTCCATAATGGGCGTTGTTGCTTGAATGCAAATGAGGAGAAAAGAGATGGCCAATAGTAGAGGGTGGGGGCGTGGCCAAACTCTCCGCTCTCCGCTCTCCGCTCTCAGCTGACCCATTTCCGTGTTTTTGCACGGGGGGAGAGATTTGAAGCGTTCCATTGAAAAATAAACACATTTCCACAGAAAATAAAATTAAACCACTGCTGTTCAAAGGTCCAGATGCTCAGATAAAGGACTTCCGAGCCTAGAAACACTCGGACGTGCCTCCAGGCAAATAAAAAAACGCATTTCGCATTGCCTAGCGCATTCGCAGTCCAAAGTCTCTGGGCGTGATTTACAGAGACGCTGAGTTCAGACAGACGGGGGTGGAACTGCATTTGCATTTCTTTTTTCGATCTGACGTCAATAAGGTGCCTTGTTCAAAATCGCCCGTTTGAGCTCCGATTTTTTGTAATGCAGAAAAGGATCGCAAATGCTCAGTTTAGACATTTCGCAACTTTTAACCATGGGGGGGGGGGGGGCTAAACAGGGTAGGGGAGCTCACATTAACGTTCAAAAACCTCAGAAAACTGAAAATTTCATGCCATGGGACCTTTAACACACAAATCCTACATATTTAGGCTGTGTTCTTCTCTCAAACAGAAAACACCCTGGAATACCAATCTCAACTAAATTAAAAGGTAAAAGGGAGCTGTTAAAGCTACATCTTCATGACATCACAAGGTGGAAAAGAGCATTTTGAGCTTTGGAGATGTAGACTAATAATGTAGGATTATGTGTAAATGAAACAAAACACAACTCCAGGTTTTTGGTTTTAGTTTTTGATGATGTAACAACATTATAACATGGCTAAAAGCTCACAAGACTCAATTTTGCATAATATACTACCTTTACTATCTTTGCAAAATATATCTTTTAAATAGTAAAAAGTCCTAAAAATGTGGCCTATAATGTTGCCAAACTGAGGTGGAGGACAGGTCAGACTTTTTATGGTGGAATTTGCTGTTTAACTGTGAGATTGCAGATTAGTTGACATGGTTTATGGTTCATATCTCTTTATTTAAGGGGCCTGTCCACATGGGAAACAGAAGCTCATTGGTCATTTACCCTCTACCATAACTTCCCTCACTTCACTTGAACAGATTTAGTGCTTGGCTCACTGATTCTGCAGAAATCCACCATGTTTTTCAGTTCCATGTGATATTTTTCACTTTAATCAACACTAAAACAATGCATCAAAACTAGACACTCATTTGAGGAGGTATTGATACTGAAAAAATCTCGTTCAGGACAGAAATGAACTGTTCCTGAGTGTTTTTAGAATGATCTTGCATTGTATCAGTAAGCTGTAAGTATAAGAGCACATAGACTAGTATATGCACATGGACCACTATGATAACTACCTGGACCACTGAGGGATTACACAGATATAAGACCACTTGGGAATAGAAAAGAAAATACTACAATTTAATGTTGAACATTCTACACATTCTATTGTCTAAATAAAGACTGTTTTATTATCAATGTGGTATCAGAATCAGTATTGTGTATCAAGTCTAGAAATGTCAGTTTCATGACAACACTAATGGTAATGGTAGTTGTGATATAGATTAATACCAGTCTAAATGATTGAGAAAGTGTCCAATTTTGTTTTGCTAATGTGATTCTTTTTTCTAGTATCTGGAACAGTCTTCCTCTGAGTATTAGAACAGCTCAATCTTTAAATCTTTTTAAATCTTTGTTGAAAACTTGAAATTTGCAACGCATTTGGGACATTTGTATAGTTGTAGTATGTCTTTGTATGTATTAGAAGAGAAGAAGAAGAAGAAGAAGAAGAAGAAGTAGTGATTTTATTGATCTCACACTGGAGAAATTGTTCTCTGCATTTAACCCATCCTGTTATCAGGAGCAGTGAGCAGCACATTACTGCACCCGGGGACCATCTCCATGATCTTCTTGCTTCGGTTTGGTCAGGACCTCAGCTGGAGGATTTTACCTGGAGCATGTTTTGGGTTGGTGGGGGAAACCGGAGTGCCCGGAGGAAACCCACCCCAGACACAGGGAGGACATGCAAACTCCACACAGAAAGGCTCGGGCGACCCGGGGATCAAACCCAGACCATGCATGCAAACTCCACATAGAACACACACAGAAAGGCGTGGGCGACCCGGGTGATCGAACCCGGAACCTTAGCACTAGCCACTCAGCCACCGTGCCGCCGTGCACTTTGTATTATCTTCATACGCACTTTGGGCAGTTATGGTTGTTTTTAAATGTACCTGACTTGACTCAATACTTGTTGGAATGCGTAGTTTCTATACTTTTCGTGTCATTTGCTTTGTAAGCACCATATTTTCTGTCCTCACTCATAAACGGTCATACAGTATCTGAGAGCTTTACGTTGGCTTTACAAACCCTGAGTTCAGGGAGGTTTACTTAAAGCTGGCTCTGTTTATGCAGCGGGTTAGAGGAGCCGGCTATGTTGACTTTTCATTATAACACTGCTGTTGTAGAGCTGAGGCACAGGCAGGGGGTGCCGTTTCAAGACACACTTTCATTTCTTACACTTATTATGGATTTACTATGATAATATACAGTAATATCTTAAAGGTGCATTGTGTAACTTTTCTGGTAGAGCGTCTATCAAATGTGTGTCTCCATGGAGATGTTATTGCTTTGTCTGCAATGTTTCACAGTCTGACATTAAACCTTTAAAGGTCCCATGACATGGTACTTCTTGATGCTTTTATATGTCTCCTTAATGGTTCCCTAATACTGTAAATGAATCCTTCTTCAAAATCAACACTCAGTGCATGAGAAACAGAGATAAGATGAGAAAGAGTATTTTTTCTCACTCTGAACAGGCCATAATGGGCGTTGTTGCTTGAATGCAAATGAGGAGAAAAGAGCTGGCTTATAGTAGAGGGTGGGGGCGTGGCCAAACTCTCCGCTCTCGCTCTGAGCCCTCAGCTGATCCATTTCCTTGTTTTTGCACGGGGGGAGAGATTTGAAGCGTTCCATTGAAAAATAAACACATTTCCACAGAAAATAAAATTAAACCACTGCTGTTCAAAGGTCCAGAGGCTCAGATAAAGGACTTCCGAGCCTAGAAACACTCGGACGTGCCTCCAGGCAAATAAAAAAATGCATTTCACATTGCCTAGCACATTCGCAGTCCAAACTCTCTGGGCGTGATTTACAGAGACGCCGAGTACAGACAGACGGGGGTGGAACTGCATTTGCATTTCTTTTTTCGATCTGACGTCAATAAGGTGCCTTGTTCAAACTCGCCCGTTTGAGCTCCGATTTTTTTTAACGCAGAAAAGGATCGCAAATGCTCAGTTTAGACATTTCACAACTTTTAACCATGGGGGGGGGCTAAACAGGGTAGGGGAGCTCACATTAACGTTCAAAAACCTCAGAAAGTGAAAATTTCATGCCATGGGACCTTTAAACCAAGTTACAGTAAATGTAAGGTAGAGCTGTTTAATGACATACTGTGGAACATTCCAGACAGAGCAATGACATATCCATAGAAACCAACCCAAAAGTTACACAATGCACCTTTGTAACTTTCCAGGTGGAGGGTCTGCTACTCTGGAGACATTGCTTTGCCTGGAATTTTTCACAATATGATTTTATTTCATGGATTTTATTTACCCCCGTTGCACTGCTGTTTACTACTGTTATGGCACATTGACTACTGGAATTTTAGTACTGTTGTTTACTCCTGTTACTGCACTAGAATTACTACTGTTGCACATTTATTTTTATTTTATCTTAATGCACATTCTACTGCACATGACCAAGTCACTGCTGTATCTTCCATTGCACATTTTGATGCACACTGCACACTTTGGAAATCTGTATATAGTATAGTTTATTTATTATGTTGCACTGTTTTAAGATTTTAGATCGTAGACTTTAGTTTTAACTTTAGATCTCTGTCTTAGATAGTTTTTTGTTGTGTTTTGTCTTCATATTGTATTTTGTACACTGTCTTTTGCACTACTTGGCCAGAGAGAAACAAAATTTCGATTCACTGTATGTTGAACACATATGGCAGAATTGACAATAAAGCTGACTTTGAAACTTTGAGTTTTGAACTTGAGACAAGCACCAAGCCAATTACAGGTCTGATTTGTGGAGAGGTGGTTACAGAAGAATGCATATTTTTCAAGGTATTGTTTTATTGTAAAACAAACAAACAAACAAACAAAACATCTATAATTACATAATAAGCAAGTTTAATGCCATACTGTGGTATATTTTAATTAATCCTGGTTTAGGCCACTTTTTATTCCTGGTTTAGATTTCTGCTTAGTCTTGGTTTAGTCCTGGTTTAGATCACTGTTTAGTCCTGGTTTAGATCACTGTTTAGTCATGGTTTATATCAGTGTTTCCCAACCAGGGGTACTCGTACCCCTAGGGGTACGCGAGCACACTGCAGGGGGTACGCGGCAGTGTCGCTGCCAGGCGCAGGGGGAGATTTTTTTGATGTGTGCGCACAGGGAGGCCGAGTTTTGCCTATGTGTGCTTCCATTTCGTGAAGAAGACCGTCTCAAATATTGAGAAACATGTGACAGTCACAGTAATCAGTAGTTTGATTTCTGCTAGAATATAACTTTTATTGTGACGGAGCGCCCGTAGCTGCCCCGTCATTCCTCGACCAGCACCTCTCTCTCTCTGGCCCGAGAGCGTGCCTTAGCCGACAGAGCGCGTAGAGTGCTCCCCCCTGATTTGCGGAGCTAAGCTCTGATACAAACTGTTACCCCGCAAGACTGCTCACAAACTGTTTCCCCATATCATTATTGGATGGCATTTTTGGAAACTTGAGGTAAGAAATTTTATACTTTGCAGCTGATGTCATCACCGCTCTCTGGGGATGTGATGCTAACTGTAGGCTCTGCTCTGTCTGAGACTTTATTAAACTTTAATCTGAGCTTTGTCTGAACACAATCTAACCAGAAAGAACCAGTGTATCTGGAACTACCACAAGTGAGCTGATTAATCCACCTTTTTGTTGAAATTCAAACTCCTAAATGGGACCACGAACGCTTGGACAGATCACAGGCTCTTGAAATATGTTGCTTAAATCCATTTTGTATTTTTTCTTGGGTTTTTTGACAATCTTCAACCTTTTTTTAACAGCGTTTGCTATAATGGGCATTGTGTCACCTTGGTAACCCCTAAACATTCCACCATTAGAGATACACGTAGACCACTACCAGGGTGATGTCACTGCAAAGTATACAGTAAATAGTTAAATGTGCATCATGTCACTTTTCTTGTGGGACGGTCAAGTACAGTAGAGCAGTTTCATGAAGTGCACTGTTAGCATGCTAGTTGTTAACCTTACCCTGGCGGCATCTGAAAGTTGTGAAAAAGTCATCACAGTGAATAATTATGATCCTCGGAATATATGAGGTTAAGTGAGGAAAACGTTTGGACCACTGCAAACTGGAGAAAATCAATTTGTCAACTGGCCAAACGTTTATTTGGTCAAATACGTTTCGCAGCTCATCCAAGCTGCTTCTTTAGTTCTGGTCAGATGCTGGTGGACACTGCCTATATCTGCCTGAAGGGAGCGCTAACTACAATGAAATTACTCTGAGACTACCACACCTATTTGTTTACAGTTTCTGTTAGTTAGGTGGGCCTATTAAATATGCAGTGGAGTGTGGGGTCTTGTTAGCAGAACCATTCATGGTCATAATGGATATTTTCATATATCTGGACCTGACCTAGATAGTTCTATTGTTTTCTTTGTTTGTTTTGATTTAGGTTTGAGGATAGAGTTATAGATGGGAGACAAATGATGTCTGAGACCTCCGTTTCTGTTCAAGGATTCTCTTTCTTGACAAAAATAGCCTCTTTAACTCCCCTCTCAAACCACTTCTTTTCTCTGACCAAGATCTGTACCTCACTGTCCTCAAAGGAGTGGCCCATGGCCTAAATCCTAAATCAAAACAAAGTAAGAAAACAATAGGGCTATCCAGGTCAGGTCCAGAGGTGTGAAAACAGCCACTATGGCCCTGAATGGTTCTGCTAACATGACCCCACACTCCACTCACACTGCATATTTAAAGGTCCCATGGCATGAAATTTTCACTTTCTGAAGTTGCGAAATGTCTAAACTGAGCATTTGCGGTCCTTTTCTGCGTTACACAAAACCAGTGTTGAAACGGGCGAGTTCGGACAAGGCACCTTTTTGACGTCAGATCGGCAAATGCAGCTCCCTGTATATCCCGCCCATAGAGTTTGGACTGTGAATGCGCTACGCAATGCGAAATGCGTTTTTTTATTTGCCTGGAGGCACGTCCGAGTGTTTCTAGGCTCGCAAGTCCCTTACCCGACCCTCTGGACCTCTGAAATACCAGTGGTTTAATTTTATTTTCTGTGTAAATATGCTTTTTTTCATTGCAAAGTCTCCCATCTGTCTTCCTGTGTTAAACACGGAAGAGAGCAGACGAGCTGCGCCGAGCTGCGGGGGAAACCCCCCCCCCCCCGCTCCTTAGCCAATCTCTCTGTCCTTCTCATTTGCACTGAAGCAGAAACACCCAGAATAAAGCATTTTAGACACATATCTAGCCTCATGAAGACTGTCAGAGTCATATCTCATGCAGTGAGTGTTGATTTTGAAGAAGGATTCATTTACAGTATTAGGGAACCATTAAGGAGCCATATAAAAGCATCAAGAAGTACCATGTCATGGGACCTTTAATAGGCCCAACTAACTAACAGAAACTGTAAACAAATAGGTGTGGTAGTTTCAGAGTAATTCCATTGTAGTTAGCTCCTCCCTTCAAGCAAATAGGCAGTGTCCACCAGCATCTAACAGAACTGAAGGAGCTTGAGCTGTGAAACGTATTCAACCAAATAAACGTTTGTCCAGTTGACTAATTGAATTTCTCCTTTTGCCATGGATTCTACCTGGACGACTGAGGGATTTTACAGACCACTGCAAACTGTTTAAATGAATGATTCACCATTTTTAGACAGTAAAAAACAGGTACAGAACCTTTAAATGCACTATTTATATTTAACTGAATTTGTACAATTTAATGTTTAGATCAATTCAAGCTAGATAATGATATCAAGGAAAGCAGTTTCAATACGTTAAAAGTCACTGTTATAGCGATGTTATTGCAATGCCCTATAATGACAAAAATATCACTCATCACAGTTACCTGGCCTCTCAGTTTAAACTCCTGCTCCTCTGATGGATGGATTTGATTAAAACAGTCTCCTTCGGCCTGATCCAGGGATCCAGAGTAAAGGTACTCCTTAAACTGCTTTTAATTAGACTAAATATGATGAGAACAGAAGAGCAGGGAGGAGGTCTGCGGTCGAAGTAATACCAGATGATTGTAGAGTTTAAATAATGAGACTTTAATTTTAGCTATCAATTCTGACCAAGGTCTAGTTTAATTAAAAGCAACATTTTATTGTAGAGAAGTCATGACTAAAGAGGCTGAATCTGATTTTTTCCATGTATTTCTGTAAAATGTGTCTTGCCTCATTACAGATATATTGTATAAGCAGCTCTTAAGGTCAAAATGTGTATTGTGTACTGTCTGCATCTGTCATGCTTGTTTTATTATGGCGCAAAACTCCATTCTGGTTTCTGAAATTTGTGAAAAGTGCTTATAAACTCAATATGGTGAGTAATTAGGGTGCTTTGAATGTATAAGGGAAGTGAGGAAGAACTTTGGACCACTGCAAACAGTTTAAAATCAACTAGTTCTGTTCGTCACATTTCTAAGACAATAAAAATCTGGTACAGCACCTTCTTTCTGGTTTACATTTAAAGGTCCCATGGCATGAAATTTTCACTTTCTGAGGTTTTTGAACGTTAATGTGAGCTCCCCTACCCTGTTTAGGCCCCCCCCCCATGGCTAAAAGTTGCGAAATGTCTAAACTGAGCATTTGCGATCCTTTTCTGCGTTTGAAAAAAAACACAGCTCAAATGGGCGATTCTGGACAAGGCACCTTATTGACGTCAGATCGAAAAAAGAAATGCAAATGCAGTTCCACCATCGTCTGGATCTCCACCCCCTGTCTCTGGAAATCACGCCCAGAGAATTTGGACTGCGGAGGAGCTACGCAATGCGAAATGTGTTTTTTTATTTGCCTGGAGGCACATGCGAGTGTTTCTAGACTCGGTCCTTTACCCAACCCTCTGGACCTCTGAAACAGCAGTGGTTTAATTTTATTTTCTGTGAAAATGTGTTTTTTTTTTCATTGAAAAGCCTCTCCTTTCCTCCTTCGTGCTTACACACGCGGAAGTGGGGCCAGGCACAGCACAGCGCTAAAACAAGGAACCAGCGGCGCATTTGCCCCCCCCCCCACCCGCTCCTCTAACCAATCTGTGTCCTTCTCATTTGCATTCAAGCAACAAGGCCCAGAATGAGGTGTTCAGAGAGTTATTTTTTGACTCTGACTCTGTACATGTGTCTTTCTCATGCACTAAGTGTTGATTTTGAAGAAGGATTCATTTACAGTATTAGGGAACCATTAAGGAGCCATATAAAAGCATCAAGAAGTACCATGTCATGGGACCTTTAAAAATCTTTTTTGATCTAGACTTGTTTTAGTCTGGTTTTAGTCACTTAATAAATGTTAGGATTTACTGTCTGTTGTGTCCTCGGCTGCTCCGGGTCAGGTCCATTTATTCTGAGTGAGAGTGGAAATCCATTCAGATTTCATGAGTCCCACATGTTCACATGTGAGCAAAATAGAGGGAATAAAGATGTCGAAGAAAGAGAGGAAGAGGGCGAGAGAGACGAGAGAAAGAGGGATTAAGAAAGAGAGAGGTAGGGGAGAGAAAAATGGGGAAGTGAATGAATAGAGGAAAAAAATTGTCATAAAGGTGGACTCAGGAGAGGGGAGAAAGAGGAAAGGAGAGTCAGAATAAGATGCAATTTCAGATGATGATGTCATTTCGGAATGTGATGTCATTTCGGAATGTGATGTCAACCGTAGCCCTCACCCTCCTTCAGAACATTTTGGAGATAGCGGGAGGATATGCTCATACGTATTATTATTTCCATTCAGTTATGTGGCTGTGGAATTTTAAACTCCCCCAGCCAACAAGAGTGGCAATGTGCTGTTATTTTGGAATGTGATGTAATTTATGTGAGGTAATTTACGAGATGTCATTTTGGAATGCCATGTCGAATCTGTGTATCATTCGTTCTTTCGTTTTTCAATATAAAACCAAAAATAAGAAAACGAAAAAACAAGTTTTTTTCATTATTTGTCTCCAAAACCAAAATGAAAAAACGGATAACGATTCGTTTTTTCAGTTTTCGATTTTGTGTTTAAATGAAAAATGGAAAAAACGGATAACAACTGTTTCCCGTTTTGTCCAATTTTGATTTTTGCGCAAGTTGGGTAAACCGGAAGTGAATCTTTACTCACAGTGTTGCCAACTTAGCGACTTTGTCGCTATTTTTAGCTACTTTTTGGACCCCCCTAGCGAGAAAATTAGACAAAAGCGACTAGCGACAAATCTAGCGACTTTTTTTGGTGATCAGAGGCTCCAAGATTGCGGGAGGGGGAAAAAATAATTGCGCCATTTTCTCTCTTTCCCCGTTCAGAGAAAGAGACAGAGAGGGGCAGTGGAAGAGAGACACAGGCAGAGAGGGGCGGGGGCGGAGTTGAGAACAGCGTGGACTGTTGTGGACTGTCGCTTCCTTGTTTTTTTTCCTCACTCACTCACAGGCACAGACACACTCACCGGTCTCTCCTCTGCTCCCTCCCATCTCGTCAGATCGCCTCGGAGTCTGGTCATTCCTCTGCCATAGGCTCTGATTCTCAATAAGTGTATGCCTATGCGCTCTGATTTGTTTTCTTTTTCTTTTTGGCGACACAAAGTCACAAGTAGCACTGCTTAAAAAGCTAGTTGTACAGCACAGAAAAGTTTTAAAAAGCTAGTTCTTTAGCACCAAAAAAATAAATAAAATAAAATAAAAAGCTATAGTTTGCCCACTATAGCACAAAAAAATAAAAAATAAATCAAAAGCTTTAGTTAAACTACAGCACAAAAAAAAAACACAAAATAAAAAAGCAAGCTATAGATCTTGAACTACAGCTCAAAAAAATAAAAATCTAAAAAATAAAAAATAAATAAAAAAAAAAATAACAAACAAACAAGTACATGTAATAACAACACCAATAAAAGGTTAGTGTCACGGGGTAAGGAAGGTTAGGATGTGCTGTCTGGAGCCCCCTGCTGACAATCACGCTCACGCTCTCACGTTTGGATTGGACCGCTCGCTCGTCTAGCTACTTTTAGCTACTTCTGGGCGGGCCAATAGCTACTTCCGATGCTGGGGAGTTGGCAACACTGCTTGCGCAAAAATCAAAATTGGACAAAACGGGAAACAGCTGTTATCCGTTTTTCCATGTTTCATTTAAACAAAATCGAAAACTGAAAAAACGAATCGTTATCCGTTTTTTCATTTTGGTTTTGGAGACAAATAATGAAAAAAACTTGTTTTTTCGTTTTCTTATTTTTGGTTTTATATTGAAAAACGAAAGAACGAATGATACACGGATTATGTCGGAATGTGTGGACATATTGTGAGGTTGATATTGGAATGGGTTGTATTGGAATGTAATCATTTATTAGGGAGTGATGTCATGTCAGAATCAGAGGTTGAGTTAGCGATCTGCATAAGAATGCCTTAGGAGTTATGATAATGTTGTAAATCATTGTTATCATTGTTGAGTTAAGTTTGGCTGGAGTGTTTCTGTGGATTGATGTTTAGAGGAGTTTCCTGTAGTTTGATCTGAGTTGTTCAGGCATAAAGGTTAAACGAATCTCTCCCACACAGAGGGTTCTGTCTGCTAAATATGTTACAATTTGAAGACAATGTGTGACCTGTGATGACATACTGGAATGTGATGACATATTGGAATGTAATGACATATTGGAATGTGATGTAATTTTTGAATGTGATGTCAACTCTCGCCCTAACCTACAGGGGACAGTGGGAGAATATCCACATTTTATCATTTCCATTTAGCTATAGTGGCAGTGAAATTTTAAACGTGACCGGCAAAAAGTGAAACATAACCGCTGGTCGGAATGTGATGTCATTTTGGAACATGATGGCAAAAGGAGAAATTCAATTTGTCAACTGGACAAAAGTTTATTTAGTTGAATGTGTTTCGCAGCTCATCCAAGCTGCTTCTTCAGTTCTGGTCAGACGCTGGTGGACACTGCCTTATATCTGCCTGAAGGGGGCACTGACTACAGTGAAACCACCATGTTGTCTGAAAATCCTCTGTAGTTTTTTCAGAAACGTCAGCCAGATAAGGAATAATTACATCCTTTCTCTTGGGTTCTGGTTTTCTGTTGTCTTGTTTCTTGTCCTTGTCTCTCTTAGTTTTGTTAACAGCCCATTTAGGATATCCACAAACAGAGAGGACTTTCTGCACATGTTGTTCTTCTTTCTCCTTTCCCTCTGTGCTTGTAGGAACCACTTGGTTGAGCTGTGAAACGTATTCGACCAAAGAAACATTTGTCCAGTTGACAAATTGAATTTCTCCTTTTGCCATGGATTTTACTTGCCTGGTTTACACCTGACCATATCACAAGTGATATATGGTCTAGAAGCCACCACCAAAATATCTCGTAGCGGAGGTGCAGTTTACGATCGCCAACGGCCGTTTATTGGGCGTTACGAATGTCTATGATTTGGCGTATACGTAACCCATAGCCAATCATGTCAGTTGTCAGTTCAAACTACAAGCTTCCGTTTGTCACGTAGTATGCGTCACCATCTTTCCACCCCTCCCCGCTCTCTGATTGGCTCCCAGAATCGGGAGAGCTCGCTTGCCATAGTCGCCAGGCTGTGTTTCAGATCGGAACGAACGAAAGACAGCCTGGGATTTCCCAGGTTAGATTCTACCTGGACGACTGAGGGATTCTACACACATCTTTGGAACACAATGTTATTTTGGAATGTAATATCATTTTGAAATGGTGATGCCTGTGACTCACTGATAGTGCAAGATTAATCGTGATCGAATCCAATCCACAACAAACAAATAACAAATCACAAGGGTTACAAATACCATAATCTTCCACAAACAATAAAATATCTTATTCAAAAGTTCAAAACTCCATGCACAGCCTCCAGGTGCTGGTAAAGCAGGAACATTGAATAATTCCAGAAAAAAAGAGAAGTTTACTGCACACTTGTTTGACTTTCCAATAATTCCTTTATTAGGTGAGAGTGAACAACGCGTTTCGCTTCTACAGCGTCATCAGGTTCGCCTGGCACTACTCGGGCGAACCTGATGACGCTGTAGAAGCGAAATGCCTTGTTCACTCTCACCTAATAAAGGAATTACTGGAAAGTCAAACAAGGGTGCGGTAAACTATTTTTTTCTGCAATAAAATATCTTTTGTTTTGTACATAGTATATGTTTAGTCATATAAATCCCGGTTTAGTTCTTGTTTAGCCTTGTTTCCTCCTGTTTTATTTTTTCCCAATTTAGTCCCAATTTACCCATATGCCCATGCTTGATTCTAAAGCAGAACTCTCTGAACTCTGAGTTTTGCTGTCCTCTCACACAGGGCTGAGAGGTGAGAGAGGCTTCAGTTTGTATTGGCTCAGCCCCAGTGGCATCGTCAAGAATGTGATCTATGCAAATACACACCTACACACTTTGGAAACTACAGCTCCGGAATATCCTGGAAAAATCACAGCACATTTAGACATTATGTGGAGGTCATATTTCATTTTTAGCCCAGTTTAAGCTTCAGATAGAATGTGTTTTGTAAAGAAAAAAAAAAAAAATCAATTAAAAGCCGTGAGTAAAATTACGCACATTTCATTATCTAAAGCTTTGACTAAAGTAGATTTCTAGATTTTGTTTATTTCAGTGATGCATATGACACTCATTGTTCATCCTGTAATCTCACTTTAGAACAGAAATTAATGCTTCACTGACTGATTCATTATTGACTCATCTGCAATGTTTTTCAGTCCCCCGTGATATTTTTTTTACTTCTAAGCAGCCATATTTGTTTTGATATGAACGAACCATGCGTGTTCCTGATTGGCTAATCCACTTGTCAATCATGACCATTTTAATTTGGGAAGATTCACCAGTGACCAGACTCAGATCTTTGCAAAGTATTAAGGAGTAGTGTGTGGATCCCAAAGTCCACTTTTCAAACAAGACTATAAACAAACTCAGTACAATTTATCCTGGTTACAGTAATAATATATATTTGATGACTGACTAAAGTAGCATGACATTTTCAATGATTAAAACTAGACAAAGAAAATTGTAGTTGACAAAATAAACCTAACTAAATCATAATTAAAGATAAAAATACATTTCCAAAACAAAATTAAAAAATCCTTGTCAAAATTTGGGCACAGGCCTTTTACAGTCCCCATCCAAACTGTGCGGGGGGCCCCTTGAGCCTCTTGTCTGTTTGCAAGTATGTGAAGAGCGTGGAGCATTTTTAGCCTGTAGCTGTAGTAGGACATTTCTCCCAGTGGTCCAGAGTAGCACTAGGCTAGGCTAGATTATGCTAGGCCATGTTAGCATTCTGTGGCTAATTTATACACTTTACACGCTTGGAGTGGTCAAAAATAACACCACAAGTAAGCAACAGTGACTCAATTTGAAACGACTTAAAGATCCCATGACATGGTACTTCTTGATGCTTTTATATGGCTCCTTAATGGTTCCCCAATACTGTAAATGAATCCTTCTTCAAAATCAACACTCAGTGCATGAGAAACAGAGATAAGATGAGAAAGAGTAATTTTTCTCACTCAGAACACTCTATAATGGGCGTTGTTGCTTGAATGCAAATGAGGAGGAAAAAGCTGGCCAATAGTAGAAGGTGGGGGCGTGGCTAAACGCTCCGGTGTCTCTCTGAGCGCTCTCTGATCCATTTCCTTGTTTTTGCACGGGGGGAGAGAGTTGAAGTGTTCCATTGAAAAATAAACACATTTCCACATAAAATAAAATTAATCCACTGCTGTTCAAAGGTCCAGAGGCTCAGATAAAGGACTTCCGAGCCTAGAAACACTCGGACGTGCCTCCAGGCAAATAAAAAATCGCATTGTAGCGCATTCACAGTCCAAACTCTATGGGCGGGATATACAGGGACGCTGAGCGGAGACAGAGGGAGGGGCTGGAGCTGCATTTGCCGATCTGACGTCAATAAGGTGCCTTGTCCGAACTCGCCCGTTTCAACACTGGTTTTGTGTAACACAGAAAAGGATCGCAAATGCTCAGTTTAGACATTTCGCAACTTTTAACCATGGGGGGGGGGGGGCTAAACAGGGTAGGGGAGCTCACATTAACGTTCAAAAACCTCAGAAAGTGAAAATTTCATGCCATGGGACCTTTAAGACTTGATAAAAGCTAGAGTGTTCAGGCCTTTAAAAAAGGTCTAAAAACATTTATTTTTAAATTGGCCTTTTAACACACTTTTATGAGCTGATAATCATTTTCTGTAAAGTATATGTAGTGTTTTTCCTTTCTGCATGTTTTTTTAATTATGTTTATGTAAATTGTCTGCTGTGTAGCACAGCACTTTAAGATTTTGTTGAAATTAATACTTTATGAGATAATTAAACATTTATTAGGCTTCCCAAATCTGCTTCAGCCCCAGAGTACATGGCTAAGATTTTGAGTTAAAAAGTCGTCAAAAATGATTAATTACACAGAAAACAATGTCTGTCTGTGCTGAAATAATTTAAACATGATTTTTTGTGTTAAAGTTCCACTATGCAACTTTTTGGTTGGGGGTCCGTCATCTGCTTGTTTCTATAGATGACATTGCTCTACCTGGAATGTTCCGCAGTATGGCATTTAACAGCTCTACTTTACATTTATTCAGTTACATGTGGTTTTATAGCTCTAAAGTACTTGGAAAAACAGGCATTCTGACTGTGAGCGGAGTCGTCTCTCCACAGATCTGACCTGTAACTTGGTCTGGTTTGGTCTCCATGAAGATAGAAAAAGTTTAATTCCATACTGTGGAACATTCCAGACAAATCAATAACATCTCCATTGCATTTAGCCATGAAATATCCAAAAGGTAAACACATAAATATTAAAGATCCCATGACATGGTACTTCTTGATGCTTTTATATGGCGCCTTAATGGTTCCCTAATACTGTAAATGAATCCTTCTTCAAAATCAACACTCAGTGCATGAGATATGACTCTGACTGTCTTCATGAGGCTAAATATGTCTCTGAAATGCTTTATTCTGGGCGTTATTGCTTGAATGCAAATGAGGAGGTCAGAGACAGGCCAGTGCAGCGGGTGGGGGTGTGGCCAAATGCTCCGCTTTTTCCTGGATTAGCGGTGCGCTGTGCGCTGGCCCCACTTCCGTGTTTTAAGAGCGGAGGAAGATATGAGACGCTTTCCATTAAAAAAAAACACATTTCCACAGAAAATAAAATTAAACCACTGCTGTTTCAGAGGTTCGGAGGCTCGGATAAAGGACATCCGAGCCTGGAAACACTCTCACGTGCCTCCAGCCAAATAAAAAAACGCATCTCGCATTGCGTAGCTCGTTTGCGGTCCAAACTCTCTGGGCGTGATTTTCAGAGACGGTGGGTAGACATCCAGACGGAGGGTGGAAACCTTTCTGCGAGTGTGATATCCGAAAGTTCCCTTGTTCAGAATCGCCCGTTTGGGCTGTCTTTTTTTCAAACGTGGAAAAGGATCGCAAAAGGATCGCAAAAAAAAATTTAATCTGATTAATTACAGGATTTGCAATTAATTTATCTAATTAACTCATTCAATGCCGGAGACGTCTATTGACGTCCCCTCGAATCCAACCGTTGAGTGCCGTGACGTCTATAGACGTCAATTGCTTTTTTCAGCGGGGGTTGCTAGGTTACGGCCTGGAGCAACTTTTGAGGTGTAATTTACATCTCTCAACCTGTAGATGGCGATGTTGTATCATTATTAGCCGATCAGAGCCGGGGAAGAAAGGAGGAGTGCAGCGTGTGTATGGTGTATTGGCCAGAGTAGTAAGATGGCGAGGCCAGAGAACCCGGAAAAGCAGACAACTGTTGATCAGCGCCTATGGAGCGATCAGATTGCTCTTGGGACCCAGGATCCTGGATCAGAGGATCGCAGAGACAAGCCGGATCAAGCAGCGAGGTCTGAGCAGAGATCTGCTGTGCCCGAGGAGGGGGCGTGTCCTGTGTGCGCTGCACGGACCAGGGAGTCTCCTCAGAACTACGACAGCTCCAAAGAAGAAGTTTACTGACTTGGAGCAGTGAGCAGTGTATGGTAATTGTAATGAATGAAGTTGTGTGTGTGTGTGTGTGTGTGTGTGCGTGCGTGCGTGCGTGTGTGCGTGTGTGCGTGCGTGCGCGCGTGTGCGTGCGCGTGTGTAGCTGTGTGTGTGTAAAGGTTTATGCACGGGCTTGTGTGTATGTACATATATATGTGTGTGTGTGTGTGTGTGTGTGTGTGTGTGTGTGTGTATTAGTTTTTATTATGGGTCTGTACTCTGGGCCTCAGACAAAGCCTCAACAAAGTTCTATTTTATAGGAAAAGATATTATATCCTGTAAACATCTCTTGGCACTATTGATTTGAACGAATTTTCAATTCACAGAGCCTTATATTCTTATATTTGTAAATAAAAATGTACTTTGTCATCAAAAATCTCTTTCTCTGTTATTTTAGATGTTTGAGGTGTCACTAAATCAATAAATATTGATGTCAAAGTCACTGATCTGCTCGAAATCCTTCCCTGAACTAAACGGTCGTTTTCTCCATTTCTTGCTCAAAAACCAGTGTTTTTGCTGAAACTTCCCTATGTTCTACTATCAGTTATTTGAGAACCGAAAAGGTTAGAAACATAATTTTTTTTCCAGGTGAAAGAAGAGAGTCGACACTTTATTTTGATGTGTCCCATGTTTATATAGTCAAAGAACTCAGTATTCTGTGGGTCTTGGAAAATCAGTGAAATTCTACTGAAACCTGTGGCACTCTGGGGGATAGAATTCTGAAAACAGGCCGGCAGTGAATGAGTTAATCGCATTTTAATAATTTTTTTTAGGTGGTTTATTGTGCTCTCCCACAGTGCAAAATACGTGCCAAATGTGCGATTTATAGTGGTACAGTGAAAAGACTGCAGACTTCCCCTTTAAGTCTTTCAGTCTTTCACTCGCTCTCTTTCTCTCCGTGCACGTTACCTTCACTGCAACCAAGTAACCAGACCTGCAGAGTGCACCTATATATACCCCCATTCCCCCTCCCACATTACATAACATTCATTCAAAAGCTCATTTACACCATTCCACTATTAAATGGCGAATTTTTCTGGTGCCAAAAGGTGAGCACGTACAGTAGCTTTCATGCAACATCAATAAATCACGTACACAGCTTCAAATATACAGAGAATACAAATAATTGCACGTGCAAATTACTCATGGCTCACATCACCCCCGGAACCCGCAAAACTGGGACTGAAACAGGATTTAACCTACCGGCGCGGATGTGTCCGGGTAGATCGCACCGCGGGAGGAGGGAGGAGGCGGCAGCACGCGGGTGAGTGATGAATCGGGTTTAGTATGATTTGGATGGGCAAAACTGGCGCTTCTAAGTGTGCACCTTTTAGTCGCGGCAGAACATGCTGGAGCGTTTATGGGAATTAGCTAGTTTATGGTTGATAATGAAAAGGGAGCACAGCAGATACGCAAACGGGCGCGCGCGTCTTCACGTGCTCTCCCCGGGGACAACGGGCTTAGGAACGGACCTGCTTCGTCACATTTTTATAAATAAACTTGCCATTCAAAGGCCCCGCACGCCAAATTTAAAATGCGCGGGCATTGAATTGATGTTCATAATTAATTGCGTTAATTTTTATAACGCATTAATTAGCAGTGTAATTAATTAATCTAATTAACGCGTTAAACTGACAGCCCTAGTTTACACATTTTGCAACTTTCAACCACTTTAAAACTTTAACTTTAAAATTCTGTGTATTATTTTCTGTGTATACTCATACTTATATATGAGGCTATCAACATTTTCACTTGTAAGAAAAAGCTGCACATTAAGCTGAAATAGCTTAATGCACGTTCATTGTACTTGGTTTGGTCCTGGTCTAGTCTTGGTTTAGTCCAAATTTTGTCCAATTATACTTTTATGTACAGAACTTTATTTCTTTCATATCTTGACAGTTTAGAAATGTGGTTTTATAGCTCATAAAATACCTAGAAAAACAGGCATTTGGACTGTGTGCGGATCACCTCTACACAAATCTGAAAGGTTTAATGCCATTCTGTGAAACATTCCAGACAATATCCAAAAATGAGAACTTCGCACTTCTATCTCTTCAGACGGGTGCGTTGGAGGCAAGGGAGCAAACCCAGAACACACAAGGAGAAAACAATCCCGCACTCCGTCTTACTTGCAAAATGAGAAGTTTATTAAGACATGCAACGTTTCGGCCCTAGGCCTTCATCAGGCAAAATGTTTTTTGCCATTTTGCCTGATGAAGGCCTAGGGCCGAAACGTTGCATGTCTTAATAAACTTCTCATTTTGCAAGTAAGACGGAGTGCAGGATTGTTTTCTCCTTGTGTGAAACATTCCAGACAAAGCAAGAACATCTCCATAAAGAAAAGTATTTGATGGACCGTCTACCAGAAAAGTTACACAATGCAGCTTTTCTCTGTAGAAGGTCTGTCTGTTTGAACCATGAGACCCACTTTTGAGATTTATAAGTGTTTATTTACAAAAAAAGCTTTTAGGGCGCTCTAAAAATAATACTCATAAAAATAAATGTAGACATAACATGACAAAGTGGATTAATATGGGGAAAATGTGACTTGATTTCAGAACGGAATACATCAGTACAGTACCTATCTTGCTAACAAAGCACAGTATATTTTTAGGTCTCCACAGTTATGGATTTTGGCAGCTGTGGCTCAGTGCGAAGTCCACTCAGTTTGACTTAGAGGAGCATTCTGTTTTTCCTTAAAGGGCTTATATTACACAAAATTAACACTTGTCACTTTGTGAGCATTAAACCATGTTATAATGTTATTACCTCCTCAAAAACATTCCTGGAGTTGTGTTTTGTTTCATTCACATGTTATGAATAACCCTGCATTGTTAAGTCTGTCTACATTTCCAAAGCTACAAATGCTCTGTTCCACTTTGTTTTCAAGTGAACAGCTCCTTTTACCTTTAGTTCAGTAGACATTGGCAATTCCAGGACTGAAATTATCCAAATGATTCTGCTGAAGGTGCATGGAGTTTAAAAACACCGTGGAGCAATTCAATTCATTGCATTGCATTTTCTCGTGGAGAAAAACAATTCATTGCACTTAAAATAAGAAACTAAATCTAATATTGCTTGAATTAAGAAAAACACACTTATTCCATTGGTAGATCATTTTACTTGTCAAGTTGAATCTACTCAAATAAAGTCAAATGTCCTTAATTTAAGTAATTTTAACTTACCGCAATATTGTTTTTTCCAGTGAGAACTTTCATCAGTCACCATTTGTTTGTTTGGACCCTCTCTTCCACTCAAACACAGTGTTGCTCTGTGATTAGTCAATCTTGGAAATGATCACGATTCATCTTTATGCCCTATAGGCTCCGAACACATCTATAAAACGGTATAGTTCACATGTATTTTTAAAACTTAAATTTACGCTCATTTACGTGGGGCAGAAGTAGCTCAGTTGGTAGAGCGTTTGTGTACTCCAGGGGTTGGCGGTTCGTATCCCGCTCTTGATGGTCTGGCTGTACTCCCACAGTGTGCTGCCGTTGTGTCCAAGACACTTAACCCCACCATGGGGTCCATGGGGGCTGGTGCATTGCATTGCCCCCGCGACCCAGAAATGGAGAAGCGCAAGAAGATGAATGGATAATTTACGCTCATATGTAATTAAAGTGCAGGTTTCAGCTCATGGCCCATGTTGTATCACAGGACCATTATATTGTTCTGAAACTGGTCTGAAACTGTTCCCCACTGTTCCCCACAGACTCAAATCAGGCTGAAATCTCAGAGGATGGTTTGAGAGCATAAACGCCACCATTTTCTACAATTACAGCTAATAAGCAGGTAGCTAATTATCTGTTGGCTCCATAACAGGCCAGGCCGAGTACCAGAAAGCAGGTTTCAATAAAAGAACAAAATACCTTGAATCGTACTGAAGAAGGCCTTTGTAGTCAGTTGCTGTTACAGCCATCATGACAAAAAAGAAAAACAGCGCTAAAGGCACTGTATCTGATTTTTACCTGAAAAAACAGAACTAAATCATTTTAAAAGGTTTACAGTGGTCCAAATTCTTCCTCACATACCTTATGGATTCACAGCATCCAAATTATTCATTGCGATGAGTTTAGAAGCACTTTTCACAACTATCAACGAGCAGAGCCGTAAAGCTAACAGAAACTAGTATGCTGACTGCACACTTCCTGAATATCGAACAAACGCTTTATAGTACAGTACAGTACACAGCGGAATTACTGACCTCAAGAGCTGCTTTTACAATAAAAAAAATGAAACTAAGCCTGTATAAAATGAACAGGGTGTCTTTGAAACAGGACCATGAACTCTTGAATTGATCACAGGCTCCTGATCTCTGCTCTCGGTTCAATCAATTTCATTGATTTCCAATCTGATCCCCCACACCCTTCCTTCTGTTACCAACGAAAAAGATCACCGTATGTTATATCTCCAATTGTTTTTCTGTCATTACATGTTGTTAAATTGTCACTGATTGTATGTATTGCATCTATTCTACTCTGCATCTCCCAGTCGGCGGCGTGCGCATGCGCAGCGGCCCCTCCCCTAGCCACACTATCACTGTCCTGCCTGGTTAGTGGGGAAACGAAATTTCGAATTCACTCTATGTACATGTACATGATTGTTTTTGACAATAAAGCAAACTATGACTATGACTGTGACTCCTGAACATGTGCTGTTTAAATCCATTTTGTGTTTTTTCTTGACTTTTCAGACAATCTTAAAACTTTTTCGTTTGCTAATGCGTGCAAGCAGAGATGTTTTAGGACCAATGGGTAAACAAATGACTGCAAAGGTTAGCATAAAAGTCATCTTAAAGGGACAGTGTAAGATTTTTACCTGTTAATTACCGAAATTGAAGATACCTATTCAAAAATACAATACAATACAATATCTATCAAAGCCTTTTCACTTCCATCATGAAATCAAAGTATGGACTTAGATATACCTGCATAAAAGGGGGATCTTCCCCATGTAGAGGCAGCCATTTTGATTATGAGAGCCGCAGAAGGACATACTGTATTTTGGGCTCCACGCCGTTTTCTTTATAGCTGTCAGCACTGGCTCATGTTTTTCACACAACGAGATAGTACGCGTTTGGATAAACAACGACAAGCATGTTGCCGGATCACACTTACTCCGCACATACATCGCAGGAGCAAGCACCTTCATCTAAGAGGAAAAGAAGAAGGACATAGTACCTACCGCGGCTGGGGCTTTGTCGCAGCGTGGGCCCGCACCCCGGGTTCAGACCGACCTCCGCCCTCCGCGGTCCGGTTCCCGATTCCCCCCACCCGCGCACAGCGCCGGGTGCACTTCATGCGTGTGCGCGGTTTGTGCGCGGCTGCCGGTGAAACCACCTCCGGGTACGCCAAGCTGTCCGCGTTACGGCGTGCCCGGGTGACCCTCGAGGTCTGCCGTAGCTAAAACCGGAATTGCAATACCCACCATCCACCAGTGCACCACCAATCCTACACACTGTCGCTTTAAAGGTTTAAATAATTTGAATTTATGAACTATTTGAATGCGCTTTGTAACACAGAAATAAATATATAATATAAATATATAAACATTATCAAACTCTAAAAAATACTTGGGGAAAATAAGGCAGTTTTCGAGAAGTCATACATCACAAAAACTAAAATAAAATTGACAGTAACAGCTGCAATCAAATATTTTCTAAACCATTCTTAGTGTTGGCAATGGTATTCAGTCCATCCTCCCACTGCATCGTAACTGCCACATGTGTTTCTAATAGTGGAATGTTTGGAACACCTCCAGCATGATAATGTCTCTACAAAGTATCAATATGTAAATGAATCTTAATGAATACAGAAAATACAGGAAATACAGATATACAGCTTTTATGGCAGCTAGGATGAACTGCAAACCTTATGGTAGGCAGGAAAACAGCTCTACCGACTAATGCAAGCTCCTGGTCCCATTGTCTTGATTGGTCAACAAAAACAAAGGCCTTTTCAAATGCCATCATGTTTTTCCACAGATTATAATGATATTGGATGGAGCACCTGTGACAACCAATTAATGTCGTTTTGATTCAGACAATGGCAGTCACCTCGGGTCTCCAAACGCCGATCGAAGTGCAGCGAAGCGGCACGTGCTTCAGGTTATCTCCTCCGTGTGAGACGACGCCATTAGACACAGAAGATAGAGGAGGGAGCGCTTCATTTACGCACCTAGATAATGCAAATCCACACCACAGAACATCAGGTGCACCTGATCAAACACGTCTCGAGGATGAATTGTGTGAATGAGAGAGGAGGAGACAATGTATAGAGTTTTGATGCAGATTTAGATGTCATCCATGCATATCTGAGCCATTTAGTGATCTCTCCCAGGCCCTATTCAAACCCACCTGTAGGATTTGGCTCAAGGCTCCGCCCACAAGCCTACGTCCCCCATGCTCCCACATGACAATTCTCCATAAATATACAAAAACAGGATTGTTAGAGCCATTTTCTATGTTATATCTACGTTGCTATGCGTTGCTATGCTCTACTTTGATGTACTTTAGTCTTTTGATCTTCTACTTTAATCTTTGAACCTTGGTCTAGTTTCGACTGAGTTTGAGGTCTCGAGTAGACGTCGTTGTGGCCTGAGAGAGCCTCGAGCCACAGATTGGCAAGGTATTAGAGAGTCTCGGGCCATAGAAGCTACACAGTCTTTTGACCGACACGTACGGACGTCAAGAAGGACGTTACGTAGCACCAGTGGTGAAAGTAAAGCGGTGCGAACCGGAACGCAGCACTGGTATAAAATTCACAGCCGGTACGCAGCACCACTAAGAGAATATGGTTAATGGTGGCCAAAACCCACATTTGAAAAAAAAGTAAGGTGCGTTATTTAAAAAATGAAATAATTAAGTATATTAAAAAAGTTATTTATCTATAGCCTGGGAATTCCCAGGCCGCTTCCGTTCGTTTCGAACTGGAAGGCGGCCTGGAAACTCGTCCAAGCGAGAGTCCCAGATTTAGGGCCCCAATCAGAGAGCGGGGGAGGTGTGGCAAGACGGTGACGCGTACTACATGACAAACGGAAGCTTGTAGTTTGAACTGACAACTGACATGATTGGCTATGGACTTACGTATACGCTCAATGATAGACATTCATAACGCCCAATAAACGGCCGTTGGCAATCGCTAACCACACCTCCGCTACAGGATTTTTCGAAGCGAGTTTCCAGACCCATATCTCACTTGTGATAGGGTCAGGTGTTAACCAGACTAATTTATCTATGAAAAAGGTGTAAAACGTTTTAAAAAAAACAAAACAAAAAAAAACGGGTAAAACGAGTGTTTTTCACACAAAAAAAAAACGTAAAGTGATGCACTGGACATTATAGCACCTGTAAGAAATGAAAACTACTTTCACCACTGCGTAGTAGTACATAGGGACGTCACATAGGACGTCATGTAGGGAAGTTACAAGCCTTAGAAATTCCTTCTTTTTCCTTTGTTTTCCTTTTTGTTCCTTTTTTCCACTCTGTATGACTTTCACTTTAGTAAAGATAGAAAAGACAAACTTTTGATTCAAGACTCTTTATTTTTGTTACGTGCCGCGTCGGAAAGAAACTTCGAGAGGCTCAAGGCTAGTGAGTCAGTGCGCTGCGCTCACAAGGATACAAAACTGTACACCACAACTTCACAAACCTGATGCGCAGGGGGTGACTTAGCACAGGGAACAAAGCAAAGGGAGTATCTAAAACAAAACTCAAACTGATAATGAATGCATTTTCAAAACAATTAAAGGTCACATGGAGATCTAAATATGCAATGCGTTAGCAGTTAATACTCCACAGAGGTAAAATACGCCCTCTTGAACAAAATACATGTTATAATTTTTCCATAATTAATGTGCAATTTAGACCACTTATAACATTTTGGTTCTTTGGTAACAGTTATGGAATTACATGTCACATCTGCTGCCAATGTCCAACCTGGAAATCAGAACTTCACCAAAATAAATTAATAAATAAATAAAAAAAGATAAAGAAATAGAAAGTAGACATATGAAAGCTGTATGCTGTCATATGCACTTGAAGAGTATTGATGTGTGTTTTTATGTGGGCCTGCCTCATTGCCAGTAATCAAGTGTAATTGAATCCTTCTCTAAGAATAGGCTGCGACAATATAAATTTAATTGATATGATTTACTGCTTGTCGTTCTAATGTAATCTTAGACTTACTCACAAACTCATAAACAATCGACTTATCCCCACCCACAAGCACTTTAAATTGTGCTAAAAACAATAGCTGCGTGCATTGGAGTTGTTTACACTGCCTGACAAAAGTATTAGGACGACTGTGTATTTCTGAACTTTCATAATGATAACAAGATGTATTGGTAATGACAACAAATCAATTTATTGATATATTAAAGCAAATTTCATCATGTGTAAAGGCATATTATTGCAAAAATGTAACAATATCAAGTTAAATAGTTTTTTCATCAAAATATCCACCTTTGGCCTTAATCACAGCCTTTACAAATTCGAGGCATTTTGTCCAACAACTTTTTCAAGATATCCATCCTCTATAGTTTTCCACTCATCCTGAACACATTTCCACAGGTGGTTAACGTTAGTCGGATTCCTGGAGCGCACTTTAATACAGTGGTACCTCACCTTACGAAAGACCCAACAAACGAAAATTCCAAGTTACGAAACGCCTTCATGTTAAATTTTGGTCTCTAGATACGAAAGAAAATTCAAGTTACGAAACGTGAAATCTCAAAAATTCAAATAATGCGCGCTCAGCCACACACATTCTACGCTTTTCTCAGACTGGATTTAAACTTTTCTCACATTTGTCTCTCGTTTAAACATTCAAACTTTCATAGATTTTCAACAAAATGTATTAATAGTGAAGCATGGGGGGAAGGGGGAGGGGGGAGAAGTGTGCGTGCGGACACGTGTGTGATAGCGCAGCATGACCCGGCGCGGGGCTGCGAGCACGAGACCCGTGCTCAAACCGTGCCTCCTCTAGACCAGGTCTAAACCAGGTCTAAACCAGGTCTAAACTAGGATTAAACCAGGATTAAACCACATGAGTGCATGTTCGTTCATGCACTCAGACTGCGTGCAGTCCCGATGGGAGGCACATCCTCTCCCCTCCTCGCTGCTCGCCTCAGCTGTGACTCGTGAGGTACACCGGCAGAGCTAGCACGAAACCAGGAAATAGACCTGCACGCGGTGGTTTAATCCTGGTTTAGATCTGGTCTAGAGGAGGCAGGGCTCGCAGCCCCGCGCCGGGTCATGCTGCGCTATCACACACGTGTCCGCGTGCACACTTCTCTGCCCTCCCCCTTCCCCCCATGCACGCAGTCGCTGCTCGCCTCAGCCGTGACTCGTGAGGTACACCGGTGCTGCTGCTAATAGCAGAGCTAGCACGAAACCAGGAAATAGACCCGCACGTTGCGCTTTAATCCACCTGGTCTAGTCCTGGTTTAGTCCAGGTCTAGACCTGGTCCAGTCCTGGTTTAGTCCAGGTTTAGTCCTGGTCCAGTCCAGGTTTAGACCTTGGTCTAGACCTGGTATAGTCCATGTTTAGTCCTGGGTCTACACTCTCTTAGCCAATCAGGACGCAGAACACAGTGTTACGCTATAAAAAAAAGTTACACTATAAAAAAAACTTGGAACGGGGCCTTGGAACGAATCAGGCTTTTTCCATTGAAATAGCTACTCAACTTACGAAAAATTCACGTTACGAAACCACTTCTGGAACGAATTAATTTCGTTAGGTGAGGTACCACTGTATCCAAATAATCCCACACTTTTTCGATGGGTGACAGGTCAGGAGACTGGGGCGGCCATGTCATAACCTGCAGTTGATGACGCTGTTCACACGTCTCTAAATGACCCTTACACAGTTTGGACGAGTGCTTTGGGTCATCATCTTGTTGGAACCAGAAGTTTCATCCAGAGTTCAGAAATACACAATCGTCCTAATACTTTTGTCAGGCAGTGTATCTGTGTTGTGACAGCGCTGGTAAAGTTCTATGAATTAAAGATGCACATGTAAGTGCCATATGAACCGTCTACACCAGGGGTCGGCAACCTTTACCACTCAAAGAGCCATTTGGACCCGTTTCACACAGTAAAGAAAACACTGGGAGCCACAAAACTTTTGAAATTTAAATGAAATAACACTGCATATAACGGCTTTTTTTTGCCTTTGTGCCATAGAATTACATTTTGAAAATAAACTAAAATAAACTAAAGTAAAATACATTTATTTAAATACAGTGGTCCCTCGCTGTTTCGCAGATTTTTTTATAGTATATCAATGTGCATTGTGTTCTGCATCCTGATCTTCGTCAGTCATTCTCCTCCGTGCCTCCTGTACAGTACAGAATGTGTTCAGTTTGCCAAATTTATTTAAATGTTCGATCATGAGCAGTGTGACACCTGAGAGTGCACGGAAGCGTTCTCACTACAGTTCTGTGTTTGAATGAGAAGCAGTCCGGTCGCACCAGGCTCCGCGTTCAGCCCCAGTGCGTCCTTCTCTGGAGCATGAGGAAGGATGTGAAGACCAGGGACAGACTCAGCACTGGCTTCAACAGACACAAAAAGAGCCGTTTCCTACAGAGCCAGTGACTCATGTCTCTGCGCCCCTCGTGCATCCAGCCGGACTCCTGGAGCCGTGTGACCGGTGCGTACCCCCCCGTTCCATGGTCGACAGGGCCGCTCGTAGGTGCAAAATGCCAGGGTCGTTTTTTATATCCCAGTCCGTCACTGCTCTGAAGTGCTGTATGTTTGCAAGTTTTCTCCCCAACAAAACCCGCAACAGTGCAGCGGCGCCAGGTAACCTGGGAAATCCCAGGCTGCTTTTGTTCGTCCCGATATGGTCTGGTGTAAACCAGGTCAGAGGAACTTTGAAATAAACGCATATTTATAAACGCAATATAAAGCTGACTACTTCACGGATTTAGCCTATCGCGGGTTATTTCTACAATGTAACCCCCGTGATAAACAACCACGCTACTGAGCCGCATCAGAGGGATCAAAGAGCCGCATGCGGCTCCGGAGCCGCGGGTTGCCGACCCCTGGTATACACTCTGAGGACCTCAGGGACTGGCCACCTGCTGGTGTCCAGAGTCAGGACTAAACACGGGGAGTCAGCGATTCAGATTCATGGAGCTAAAACCTGCAACAGTCTTCCTGAACACGTGAAACAGGCCTCTACTTTGACTCTGTTTTGATTTGTTTGTATTGAGATTTTAATGTATTTCTTATTCTGTAAAGCACTTTGAATTACTTTGGGTAAGAATTGTGCTGTACAAATAAATTTGCTTCGCCTATGTAACTTTTCTGGTGTGAGCTCTGTCTGTCTTAATGGACTGTTATTATTTTTTTTCCTGGAATGCTCCACACTATGGCATTAAATATCTTCAAATTATTCAGTTGGTCATGTTCAATGCTCAAAACCTTTTTAACAACATGTTTTACACAGATTTGACCAGTCACTTGGTCTAGTGGTGTCACCTGTATCCATGGAGATGTTATTGTTTTTAGCGCAGCAATGATCCACAGTACAGTATCGATCTTTTATATCAGACTGAGGGCTGTATCCATGAGAGCCAGAGGGAGTCAGTGAGAGCCAGAGGGAGTCAATGAGAGCCAGAGAGAGTCAGTGAGAGCCAGAGAGTCAGTGAGAGCCAGAGAGTCAGTGAGAGCCAGAGAGAGTCAGTGAGAGCCAGAGGGAGTCAGTGAGAGCCAGTGTGAGCCAGAGGGAGTCAGTGAGAGCCAGAGGGAGTCAGTGAGAGCCAGAGAGAGTCAGTGAGAGCCAGAGAGTCAGTGAGAGCCAGAGAGAGTCAGTGAGAGCCAGAGAGAGTCAGTGAGAGCCAGAGGGAGTCAGTGAGAGCCAGTGTGAGCCAGAGGGAGTCAGAGAGAGCCAGAGGGAGTCAGTGAGAGCCAGAGAGAGTCAGTGAGAGCCAGAGAGAGTCAGTGAGAGCCAGAGGGAGTTAGTGAGAGCCAGAGGGAGTTAGTGAGAGCCAGAGGGAGTTACTGAGAGCCAGAGGGAGTTAGTGAGAGCCAGAGAGAGTCAGTGAGAGCCAGAGGGAGTTAGTGAGAGCCAGAGGGAGTCAGTGTGAGCCAGAGGGAGTCAGTGAGAGCCAGAGGGAGTTAGTGAGAGCCAGAGGGAGTTAGTGAGAGCCAGAGAGAGTGAGAGCCAGAGGGAGTTAGTGAGAGCCAGAGGGAGTTAGTGAGAGCCAGAGAGAGTCAGTGAGAGCCAGAGGGAGTCAGTGAGAGCCAGAGGGAGTTAGTGAGAGCCAGAGGGAGTCAGTGAGAGCCAGAGAGTAAGTGAGAGCCAGAGAGAGTCAGTGAGAGCCAGAGAGTAAGTGAGAGCCAGAGGGAGTCAGTGAGAGCCAGAGGGAGTTAGTGAGAGCCAGAGGGAGTCAGTGAGAGCCAGAGGGAGTTAGTGAGAGCCAGAGAGAGTCAGTGAGAGCCAGAGAGAGTCAGTGAGAGCCAGAGAGTAAGTGAGAGCCAGAGGGAATAAGTGAGCCAGAGAGAGTCAGTGAGAGCCAGAGGGAGTCAGTGAGAGCCAGAGGGAGTCAGTGAGAGCCAGAGGGAGTCAGTGAGAGCCAGAGAGAGTCAGTGAGAGCCAGAGAGAGTCAGTGAGAGCCAGAGGGAGTTAGTGAGAGCCAGTGTGAGAGAGGGAGTCAGTGAGAGCCAGAGGGAGTCAGTGAGAGCCAGTGAGAGCCAGAGAGTCAGTGAGAGCCAGAGAGTCAGTGAGAGCCAGAGAGAGTCAGTGAGAGCCAGAGGGAGTCAGTGAGAGCCAGAGGGAGTCAGTGAGAGCCAGAGAGAGTCAGTGAGAGCCAGAGAGTCAGTGAGAGCCAGAGAGAGTCAGTGAGAGCCAGAGGGAGTCAGTGAGAGCCAGAGAGAGTCAGTGAGAGCCAGAGAGAGTCAGTGAGAGCCAGAGGGAGTCAGTGAGAGCCAGAGGGAGTCAGTGAGAGCCAGAGAGAGTCAGTGAGAGCCAGAGGGAGTCAGTGAGAGCCAGAGAGTCAGTGAGAGCCAGAGAGAGTCAGTGAGAGCCAGAGAGAGTCAGTGAGAGCCAGAGGGAGTCAGTGAGAGCCAGTGTGAGCCAGAGGGAGTCAGAGAGAGCCAGAGGGAGTCAGTGAGAGCCAGAGAGAGTCAGTGAGAGCCAGAGAGAGTCAGTGAGAGCCAGAGGGAGTTAGTGAGAGCCAGAGGGAGTCAGTGTGAGCCAGAGGGAGTCAGTGAGAGCCAGAGGGAGTTAGTGAGAGCCAGAGGGAGTTAGTGAGAGACAGAAGGAGTCAGTGAGAGCCAGAGGGAGTCAGTGAGAGCCAGAGGGAGTCAGTGAGAGCCAGAGGGAGTCAGTGAGAGCCAGAGAGAGTCAGTGAGAGCCAGAGGGAGTTAGTGAGAGCCAGAGGGAGTTAGTGAGAGCCAGAGAGAGTCAGTGAGAGCCAGAGGGAGTCAGTGAGAGCCAGAGAGAGTCAGTGAGAGCCAGAGGGAGTCAGTGAGAGCCAGAGAGTCAGTGAGAGCCAGAGAGAATAAGTGAGAGCCAGAGAGAGTCAGTGAGAGCCAGAGGGAGTCAGTGAGAGCCAGAGAGAGTCAGTGAGAGCCAGAGACAGTCAGTGAGAGTCAGAGAGAGTCAGTGAGAGCCGGAGGGAATAAGTGAGAGCCAGAGGGAGTCAGTGTGAGCCAGAGGGAGTCAGTGAGAGCCAGAGGGAGTTAGTGAGAGCCAGAGGGAGTCAGTGAGAGCCAGAGGGAGTTAGTGAGAGCCAGAGAGAGTCAGTGAGAGCCAGAGGGAGTTAGTGAGAGCCAGAGGGAGTCAGTGAGAGCCAGAGGGAGTTAGTGAGAGCCAGAGGGAGTCAGTGAGAGCCAGAGAGTAAGTGAGAGCCAGAGGGAATAAGTGAGCCAGAGAGAGTCAGTGAGAGCCAGTGAGAGCCAGAGGGAGTTAGTGAGAGCCAGAGAGAGTCAATGAGTGTCAGTGAGAGTCAGAGAGAGCCAGAGAGAGTCAATGAGTGTCAGTGAGAGTCAGAGAGAGTCAGAGAGAGCCAGAGAGAGTCAGTGAGAGTCAGGTTAACAGGGTTTAATCAGGGGAACCTGTGAGCTACTGGCAGGACTAAATCAGAACTGAACCAGGACTCAGGACTGAACAGCCTGAACAGCAAACCCAGTATGAAGTGACCACTGAATCTGTCATAAATTAGGACTGGACCAGACCTGAACTAGATCTAAACCCAGATTAAGTCATGACTAAACCAGGATTGAACCAGGACTGAATCAGGACTGAATGAGGACTAGACCAGGACTACACCAGAATTTCTCTCTGTTCTTGGTTTGATTAAACATCTTCAAACAGACTCTGCTCAGGTCATTCTGAGCACAACGTGATCCTCTATTTCAGGCCCTCCTCCTCCTCCGGTGACGCAAAGAAATGTCAAACACAAGACATGTTATCGTGTCTCTTCCTGTCAGTAAGGAGGCCGTGGGATAGACTCCTGACCACAGAGGAGGGGGTCAGATAAAGCAGAGGAGATGAAGCAAAGGATGCAAATGACGAGAGGATCGGATGGAGCAGAGAAGCAGAGGAACAGAGTGGAGGGTCAGGTGAAGCAAAGGATGCAGAGCAGAGGATCAGATGCAGCAGAGAAGCAGAGGAACAGAGGAGAGGGTCAGATGGAGGTAGGACTTGATGTAACTTTGAGATATACTGAGCATCACTTTTTGTCGCGTTTGCATAAAACATTGTCCTTGCAGCGAAGGATGCAGAGGAAAGGATCAGATGGAGCAGAGAAGCAGAGGAACAGACTAGAGGGTGAGATGAAGCAAAGGATGCAGAGGAAAGGATCAGATGGAGCAGAGAAGCAGAGGAGAGGATCAGATGATGTAACTTGATGTAACTTTGAGATATACTGAGCATCACTTTTTGTCGCGTTTGCATAAAACATTGGCCTTTGCACGTGAAACTTTTTGCCCTTTTCAGTCCTCTGTGTCGTCCATCATTAGTGTTTGGAGAAGAAGGGATGGACAATATCATTCTTTTACAATATTTCTATGTATTACTCTATATTGGAGGGGTTTCCCAAAAAATATATAGTCGATATTTGGCAGATATATATTCTAAGATGCCCCTTGTGTCCATGTTTCGTTCCAAATTTTCTCTTTCTATTTATTCCTCTCTGTCCCCTCTCTCTCACTTTCATCCTTTCTTCCCCTCTCTGCATCTCTTCCTCTTTCTTTCCCCCCTCTATACACCCTCTATCTCTTTGTTTCTCTCACCTCCTCTCTTCTTTCCTCTCTGTGTCCTCCTGCTTTCTTTTCCCTGCTCTCCCCTCTTTATCTGTCTCTCACCTCCCCTTTCTCCCCTTTCATGCCCTCTCCCCTAGCTCTCTTTTTGTATCCCCCTCTCCCCTTTCTCTCCCTTTCCTTCCCTCTCCATCTCCTTCCTGTCTGTCTCTATATCTCCCCCCTTCCTCCTATCTACCTCATCTCTCTCTCTCTCTGGCTGCATCCGAAAATAGGCAAAAATACTTCCTTCCTTGTCTTCCCTTCTCCTTATTGCTGACCTCTGAGAGCAATGTCATGAGGTCAACTATAAGGACCAAGGAGGAGGAAGGAGCAGTGAGGAGAAGGAGCTATCGCTGCTTTACGTGGATTCAGATCCTCCGAACCAGTGGCAGGAACAACAGAAAAACTACAGCTCCTAGAATACAGACTACAACAAGCGCACCATCCTCCACTACAGCACTATTTTTGTCATTCTTTTCATCACAACTGCCTTAAACCTGCACATATATGATCTCTGAAAAGTTTAACACGAACCATAACGTGATACAAGCACAGAACAGACTCACCACCAGCAGCACATCCTCTGTCACAGAGAGAATACACATATTCCACTGAGTCGTGTCCTTTAGTCCGACAGAAACTTACTGCATCAGCGGCACAAGGACAGAGCTGTTTTCGTCAGGCTTATACAGTAGTTCGATTTTGTAAAACGTAAACAAATGTGGCAAAGCTGCTTTAAACACATTATAATCTCAAACGGGCTGGTGTGGCTCTATAGTCATTATGGTTTATACGTTGTAAAGTTGAGTTTATTTATGCAGAAGATTTTAATGAATAACCCGCTGCAGTGTAGAACTTGTAAATGAGTATTTGCAAAGGTTTGGTTTGATCTGCGCAGAGGATTGTGGGATACCTCATAGCTCCTTACCGCTGGGTAGGAACCTCCAGAGCTTCCTAAGGTAAAAAAAAAATCTTGTATTTGTTTTTAATTGTCTCCATGGCCTGGCCCCACAGTATCTGTCTGACCTGCTGGTGCCCTACACGCCCTCCCGCTCTCTCAGGTCTGCAGGTCAGGTTCTCCTTGTGGTCCCGAAGACAATAAGGGGTGATCGGGCTTTTTCAGTGGCTGCTCCAAGACTCTGGAATGCACTTCCACTGAATGATAAAAGGAGAAGTTAAATTTGTCAACTGGACAAAGTTTGTTTGGTTGAAAACGTTTCGCCGCTCATCCGAGAGGCTTCGTCAGCTCTGGTTATTGTGCTGGTTAGACACTGCTTATATCTAGCTGCCGGGAGGCGCGTCCTACACTGAAAACGCTCTGAAAACGATCCCCCCTAATCTGTCTCTTTGTTTTTCAAATTACGCTAGCGACTAGTTTCGTCCCCCTATTCAACGTCTAACGACCCTCTCCACCCCTCTGCCCTGGCTCGTCTGCCCTAATGTTTCTTTGTCTGTTTTGACTTGGTTTAAGAATCGAATTATAAATGGGAGACAAGTTATGTCTAACTCCCCCATTTCTGTTTAAAGAAGGATTCTCTTTTTTGACAAAAATAGCCTCTTTAACTCCCCTCTCAAACCAGTTCTTTTCCCTGGCTAAGATCTGAACCTCACTGTCCTCAAACGAATGGCCCGTGGCTTCTAGGTGAAGATGTACGGCAGATGACGGTCCACTCTGGCCCGCCCACCTGTGTTGGTACATCCTCTTGTGAAGTGGCTGCTTGGTTTCCCCAATATAGCGCTCACTGCAGTCTTCACTACACTGAATGGAGTAGACCACATTGCTTTGTTTGTGGCTCGGTGTTTTGTCCTTTGGGTGGATGAGTTTTTGTCTTAAAGTGTTTGTGGGTTTGAAATAGACTGGAATTTCATATTGTCTGAAAATCCTCTGTAGTTTTTCCCGAAACGCCGGCCAGGTACGGAATTTCCTCCACCCCTTTCCTCCTGGGTTCGGATTCTCTGTTGTCTTGTTTCTCGCCCTTGTCTTCCACTGAATGTTAGACAGGCCGACTCGCTTCCTGTTTTTAAATCTCTCCTTAAAACTGTTTTTTTTTTTTTTTAGCTTGGCTTTTAACTAAGTGTGAATAGTTGACTTTTATCATGTTTTGTTTTTGATGCTACTGTGTCTCATGTTTTGTGTTTTAACCTGTGTACAGCACTTTGGTTGACTGTGTTGTTTTTAAAGTGCTTTATAAATAAAGTTGGATTGGATTGGATTGGATTGGAAGAAGCTGTGAAAGGAAGCATAATGTCTCCTTTCCTTATGTCTTCCTCACTTTGTCATGGCGCACGATGACGCACGCCCAGGTCAATGAGAAGGAAAGGGACTTCCTAAGCCCCTTTATCCATTTTTGAACTCTCTTACTTTCCTCTGCCTCTCTCATCCTTCTTTCCCACTTTCTTCCCCCTCTCTTTTTCTCTCTCTCCTGAACCCCCCTGCTCTCTCTCTCTCTCTCTCGACCCTTCACCTCTCCCTCTCCCTCTCTCTCTCCCTCTTTCCTCTGCCTGTCTAATCTAAATAGTCAAAGTGTGTGTTTGGGTTGGTGCATTCCTTGTCTTACATAATGATTTAATGTAATCACCCACCTTTTTATGACCACTTTCCCCGACCATGTGACGTCCAGCCGTGTGGATGATGTGACCACCGGGATCATGTGACCAGCACGGATTCTCTCTGGAATTACAACCAGGACTCATATTTACTCAACACAGAGTTATGACCATAAAAAGAGAAAATCAGCTTTATTGAGCCACAAAACACCAAAAAGTTTAGTTTTGTTGTCAGTTTTACTATCAAGCTGTATCTCAAATGTCAATATTAGTTATAAAGCATTATCTTCCTTTTTTGTTGGCTTTTCTGTTAACACAAATAAACTATTTCAGAATCCCATATTGTTTCCTGTACTTACTTCCTGTCCACGTAAGCCAACTTTGCGTGTTCGTTCACTGTAAGGGTATGGAATAAAGTCAACACTATACTATTCTATCAGCTAATAATACATACCAGAAAGATAACTAGGATTCGGACGATTCAAGTAAATGAACGCTTTATTCCCTGATACAATATTTCTAAGCAGAGCTCTGGAGGTTCTGAGTCCTAAACAATGGTTAGTTCACGCCGCTATCTCCCCAGAAACCTAACCACTGACTCAGAGACATCCGTATATAAAACACATGAAATGAATATGCATGAATGTGCAAGAGGAGAGGTGTGGCTTGGAGTGGTCTTCCCCCTTCTGGAGGCAAGCTGGAGAGGAATGTAGATGTAGATTCCTTATCAGTCTCTTCTCATGCCCTCTCATGACCTTTTCTCTCCAGACCCCCCTATAACTCAAGGCAGAGTGGTTGCACAAACAGAAAACACAATACATCTTTTAACTCCTCCATCGTAGTCATTTTTATTTTCTACAATTTGAATGTGGATATAAAAAGTAATAATAAAGTTATACTCCTTCAATTCCCCCTTCTGAGGTCTCTTGGACCTCACAGCAATCATTACCTGTGGACCAAAAGTATTTATCCCTGAAAACATTAACATTCAACTTGTAATTGTAAAAACTTGAAAAATGTACAACTTCAACTAGAAAAATATAAAATCGTGAAATGTTAAAATATAAAATGGTAAAAATGTAAAAAGTTTTTTTTTTTTTTCAAAACCATCATCCCTCAGCCTTCTCGTGCTCCATTGCGATAAGCCCTTACGATATAACAGAGATGCACAGAAACAAATTCTCAGAACATCCTGTAGTATTTGACCCTCGTATACAATCCAATGGTACACACAACTCTGAAAAAGAAAACATAACACTTCCCAAAAACATTTGATTACTCATTCATGAAATCAATACCGCAGTCTCCATTACAGTCCTCCTCCTGACCATTCCATTCCATTTCTTTTCTCATGGCCTTTTCCATTTCATCCTCCACATTCTCATCACCCCCTTCAGACATAGGCCCGTTCAGCAATTCAATTCCTTCATACAGTTTGGAAGGAGGATGTTGAATGAATATTCCTGCGGTCGTTTGTTGCATAGATCTAGAAATACACTTAAAAATGCAAGGCACAACACATCCAAAAACAATCAACACAATTACCAAAATTATCAAAAGAGTTACCACAACACGTTGAAGAACGGCCTTCCAGGAACCAGAGGTGAGCCAATCCCACCAAGAGGAGCCAGTGTCACCAGATTCTTGGGATTCTAGAAAGTTCTTAAGACTGTCAATTTTACGCCTGATTTCAGTCCAATTAGCCGAATTATCCGGGTATGTAAGTACAGCAGTGGTCAATGCCAACAGCTGCACACATCCCACCTTGTTCTGCATACAGAGCATCTAATCCTAACCTGTTTTGAGTAGCCATTTCTGCTACTGCCTTCAGTTCACTGTTATCTTTCAACTGATCTACAATTTCACCCATTATGTTGGTTATGTTCTCCAAAGTCCACCATACTTCATTCATTCGTTTAACTAGTGAGGAAGTACCCAGCATAGGGATTGCTGTATATAATAACCCCTGACCATAACTGTACAACGGTGTTCTACCTCCATAGTCGCTAAAGGGGGACATACGCTTGTACTGGTTTGAATGATCTACGTTTGGCATGATGCTGATGTACATTATGATGTCCGTATTTTTGTAGGGCTTCACTCATTAGTGAGTCTGAGATTACAATGGAGCTGGGTGTCAATCTGGCTAAAGTACACGTTCCACACCAGTTTTTTTGTAAAAACCAATAAGCCTTTTCTCCACATAACCAAACCATGCCTGGGGGAGTGGGGTAGCCCCATTCTCCTGGTAATAATAAAAAGGCAAACTTTACACCTGTAGTGTTTGGTATTAGGGCAGATATATTAAATGGGTATCCCCCACCTGGGGCATATTGCGACTTAAAGTTTAAGTATACATCTCCTGGTTGTGCCCAATCACTGACCATTGTACCATTTTCCGGAGGCACCCGTAGATATACCTCAGCTTCTTGATTTCCCAAGAGATGGGATTTTATAGAGCACTTCTGCCGAATGGCTAGAGGCGCTGGCCAGGGGTACCTGGCAAATGACAGTCCTTTAAGGAGTGTCGTATTGGATTTACTGGTCCAATTTACAGGGGTTGTCCATTGAGAATATGAGGCATTAACTGTGCACCATGGGTATTCGGTTTGCCTATTCTTACTACTGCCTCGAAAGTACCATTGAAATACTCGTAACCAGCACACTAAGTCTATAGCAGAAATTGGGACTGGAAATGAGCTGGGAGATTCTCCTGAATGGTGTGGTTTTAGAGAACACACCCAACATGGTTTAGTGACATTTGTGATGTTAGCTATATAGTGTGCCAATTTGACCCAAATATTGTCTTCCTCATGATGTGAGTCGATTAGCGCTCTGCGTTTCCTAGAAGCTCGTCCCTCTGCAAAAAAAGACAAGGTTACATCTGACACAGAATGATTCTTCACACCATCCATGAGCCATTGTTCAACTCGTGTCCGGGACTGTATGTGCCGTCTAGTGGCCACCATTACTAACTGTGTATCTTTTAGAGGAGTTTCATGCCAGAACATTAATAATGGGACTGTCACTATTATGATGACCAAAGACAGAACACACAGCCACATTGGAACTCTCCAAAATGGTCCTGGTAAATGACTAGGACCTAAAAACCATCTCTTAAAAGTTAAAGCAGGTAATCTGTCTGAATCATAATCAGACTGTGGTGTTTGTGGACGAGGAGGTGCCCTGTCCCTGATCCTGTCCCTGTTGTCCTCCCCCTTCAGTGGAGCCTCCAGATCCACTTCCATAATAAGGTTTGGCAAATGAGTGATGAAACCAGTTGTCTGAGCCTTTAACTTTAAAGGCGTGTGATGTCCTGTGAGTGACTTCAAAGGGGCCCTTGTAGCGTGGGGAGGCCCAAGATCCACGAACAGCTTGTTTCACATAAACCTTTGAGGGTAAATGAGAGGTGTGATCAGAGATGAGAGTTGGATCTGAGAAAGTGGTTAAGCCAGTCACTAAACCTCTAAGAGTCTCAAAGTAAGGCTTGTATTGGAAATAGTGGAATATGAGTTGTGGATCAATAGGGGCATTTCCCCTTGTCATACAACGACCGTGTGTGAGTTCATATGGGGAATAGCCATTTCGAGAGTTGACCAAATTATGCATGGCCATGTTTGCCGCTGGAAGTTGAGATAACCAATTAGTTGTTTTAGCGTCCGCGCACATTTTGGCCAAGAATTGTTTGAGAGTGCGATGACAGCGTTCAACCATAGCATTTCCCCGGGGATGGTACACGCAGGAGAAAGATTTTGTGATGCCCAACAGCTTACAAACCTCAGCAACATCTCTAGATGTAAACTGTTTACCATTGTCCGAGTGAACTTCTGTCGGTACACCATGATTAGGAATCCAGTCTGTGACTAAGGCCTGAATGATGACAGCTGCCGTTTCAGATTTGCACGGGTAGAATTGAGTCCAACCCGAGAATGAGTCAATGATAGAGAGGAGGTATCGTTTACCTTTACAGGGCGTGATCATATCTGTGAAATCACAATGAATTATCTGACCAGGGAATTGACCACAGCGTAACTTACCTGGAATGTTTTTGTGCGGTTGTGGGTTGTAGGTAGCACATGTAATACATGAGCGCGTGAAATCACGGCATAGTTTAAGAGGATTTGGATGGTACCATTCACGTTGTAAGAGCTCCGCCATGTGTCCTGCATTGTAATGGGCCTTACCATGGAGTGTAGTCAGCAGTTCGAAAACAATGTTAGGGGAAACATACGGCAAACCTGTAGGTCCCCTATAAATATTGTCCTCGTACCTGTCAGCACCTCTAGCTCTTTCCCAAAAATCTGGGTCTTCTTGGCTGTGTCGATGATGTATCTCATTCAGGGTGAACGGATGTGCTACTTCAGGTAGATCAAATCCTAGAGACTTTAGCGTGTGGGGGATGTTAGGGGAATCCCCCTGGAAATAGATACCAGAGGCGTCACAAAGGGCACCCTGGGAAAGCCAATACTGTTCTTCCCTGGTTGCGCCAGGGATTGAACAGTTGAAAGAAAGACCTCTAATGTAGGAGAAATAAGATATTGTCCAGCGCGTTGATACCCACCTGCTGTTTTAGCAGCTACATCCGCAGCCGCGTTGCCTAAAGCAGTCATAGAACCAGCCTTTGAATGGCCTGGCACTTTTACAACAGCTAATTTCTCAGGGATCAATAGTTTTTCGGCAATTTCTTCCCATAGATCACGGTGAGCAATCGGCTGTCCTTGTGCAGTGAGAAAGTCACATCTGCGCCACGTGGGCAAGTCACGGGTAATGCCACCATGTACAAACTGAGAATCTGTAAAAATCGTACACGGGTTATCCCCAGCAAAATCAAGAGCCATAAGAATAGCTTTTAGTTCAGCATATTGAGCTGAACGTCCAAGTTCAGGTCCCCACATTGAGACAGTAGGGATGTCAGTTTTGTCCTTAAAATGCACTACAGCTGCTGCAGCACGTAGTGAGCCGTCATCCTGTCTGTGACAATGTCCATCAGTGAAAAGGAGAAGAGAGTCCGGAATAACGGAGGCAGATAAATCAGGACGGATCAGAGTCTCAGCTTGAGAATAGGCTTCACAGTTGTGGGAGGAGCCCTGAACAGCCAGACCAGATGACGAGTTGGAAAGGGTGTCTGGGGCAAAAGTAAGATTGGGAGCAGTTAGAACTGCTGAAAGTTTCCTCTGTCGCTGAGGAGTCAGGGCAAAAACTTTAGATTGAACATATGCCACCACAGAGTGACATGTGTAGATTGTCAATGGGTGGCCCATAACTACATGGGCACATTTGGTCAACAGTTTTGTCAAAGTATCAGCATATAAAACACAGGAGGGGGCCTTCTTAGCTACCGGATCCAAAGCGTGGAGACGTATAATAATATACGTCTGTCACCTGTTGGTGCTTTCTGCCATAATGTCCCATATCCGGATGTCGGAGTTAACGTTGTGTCAAGGTAGAATGGCTTACTATAGTCTGGGAGAGCCAGATCAGCACAGGAAGCCAGATTCTGTTTCAGAACAAGGAAAGCGGTGTCAGCTTCTGGGGTCCAAACCAAAGGGGCATTTAAGTCACGAACTCCGGCAGTTTTAATGATGGTTCGCAAAGGAGCAGTCTTACCTGTATAGTCTGGCACATGTCCACGAGAGTAGTTCGTTAGTCCTAAAAAGGAAAGCAGGTCTTTGACTGTTTCTGGGCGAGGTGTCTTAAGGATAGCTTGTTGCTGGCTCGGTGAGGGCGAATGGCCCCGGATGTGATGATTTTGCCTAAGAAGTTGACCTGAGGGCGACAACACTGTAATTTGGATTTAGACACTTTGAATCCATGGGTCAGGAGTTTGGACAGGACGTTAGATGTAGTGGTCAAGCAGTCCGTCGCAGATCGAGAGCCAATTAAGATATCATCGACGTATTGAATCACCACAGACCCGTCCGGGGACCTGGGTGTCCGCCAAACATTTCCGGAGGCAATCATTAAATATACCTGGGCTATTTCTGTGTCCTTGTGGCAGTACAGTATACTGTAACTTAACGCCACAGTGTGTGAATGCAAACTGATACCTACTCTCTTTAGCCAAAGGAATAGAATAGAATGCGTGTTTTAAATCGATTACTGAGAAATGTGTCATGTCAGGTGTCAGGATGGATAGGCACTTGTGTGGGTCTGGCACTGGAAGAAGAGGTGTCGTGGTCACATCATTGACTTTGCGCAAATCATGTGCCGGACGGAAAGAACCATCTGGTTTTGGGACCGGATTTAAAGGAGTGTTCCATGTTGAGTCGGAAATTTCCAACACTCCAGCTTTCCAAAGATCTCTGAGTGCCTCGTCAACGCCTTTGAATTGGTTCTTATTTCTGTAAAGACGCTGTGGAACATAAACACGACTGTCTGGCTGCACGGTCAATACAACTGGATCACAAGTGAGACACTTACCAATGTCAGAGCCGTCTTTGGCCCAAAGTTCTTCTGGAAATTGATTAAGCATGTCCTCAGCCGAGTCATGATCTGTCAGTTCTCTACCATGTGATCTGTCTAGAGTTTCTTCGTCCATTTTGATCACGTCAGTCACATGTGGAAGAATAATTTTGTAGGCTTCAGTGGAGTGGCTGAATAGCAAATCAGGTATAGGAGTGGGGGACCCAATCAACAACTTTGTTTAACTTGTTTGTTAGAGGCCCTAATTCTCTAGCCTCTGTTCCTAGACCCAAAAACAATGAGCAATGTGGGTCTGTCAAATCATCTCTTTTAAAGAAAGGTTTCAGCTCGCTTGGTAATTGAACTGCAGCCACCACGCCAGTTTTGTGAACATATATACAAGTACTAGTGATGGAATAGTCATGATGTTTGATAGCTAGAAATGAGTCCTCATATAGCTCATCATCACCCTGACGGTCATAGTACATGGTCACGTGTAGAGGATCGGCAGTGAGGGGAGAATGGGAAACGAGAGAAGAACCACGGCTTCCATTGGAGCATGTTGTAGAAAAGTCCTTCATTTTCGATGGATTGTGGTTGTAAAAATCCCCAGTATATCTTAGAGTGAGGGTCCTCACCAGGTTGGCAAAGATAAGCTCTATATCCAGGCGAGCCAGAACAAACAACACTTTGTCCATTGGGCCAAGTGACCTGTAGGCCTTCTGGGTGGCAAAGTATAGTAGCTCCAGTCATTTGTAAAATGTCTCTGCCCAACAGGTTAACAGGAGTTTGTGGAGAGTGAATAGCCGGCATAGTTATTGCTTGACCAGCCAATTTGAAAGTCATTGGTTTTGTGATCCGTAGAGGTTTAGAATGTCCCATGAGTCCCGATAGGTTAATGCTCTTGTTGCTTAGGTCAGAAGGCTGAACCTTTTGGACCGTAGAGTGTGTAGCTCCAGTGTCGACGAGCATATTGATCTTACTACCACCCACCTCCACGGGTACCAGCGGTTCAGGGGTGGCGACAAGACTCATTGGGCCTCCTCAGAATTCAGCTTCGTAGTACAGCCCCTGGGGTCCCCAGGGCGCTGGACCTTGCCGTCCGTGTGGCCCTTGTCCATTGTTGTTTTGGTTTTGGCCACGACCTCTTCCATATCCAGGTTGATAACCCCCACGACGAGGGTTTTGAGGGGGTGTATTGCATTCACGGGCAAAATGTCCATTCTGTCCACAGTTATAACATGCTTCATTCTGTCCACCATAATTCACTCTCATTCCACCTCCTCCTCTGCCACGTCCTCTGCCCCTGCTCTGTCCTCTCCAGTTGTTGTTTCCAGAAAACTGGGGTTGTGGTGTCACGTATAAGACGTTTACTGGTGTTGGGGCTGGTGTGGGTGCATGAGGTGCAGGTGTTGGCTCAGCAACTGGAGTAGTGGCTACCATCTGCTTTGCGGTTCCCGCCTCTTGTTTATCTTTACGAGTTTTGGTGGCCGCACTCCTGGCATCCGCAACCTGCAGTCTCAGCAACTCCTCCTGAAGCGATACATTTTTACTGGTTTTGTCTTTCTCTTTGTTGATTGTATAAATCAGCGTGGTGTCTCAAGTGGATCAGGAAAAGTTCATGATTGCCCGTCAAGCCAGGTACAGCCCTAAGTGCCGTCTGAATGGGTTGCGGTAAAGCCGCAATTACCTGCTGTAAGAACAGGCAGACTGTTTGTGGTTGTCTATACGGATGTACATGCATAGATTTAGTGTAAGCCTCAATACAGGCTTCCATAAAGGCGGTAGGACTCTGTCCTGTGACGAATGGAGTCAAGGTTGGAGGCGTTGGAGTCATTACTGGATAACGCTCTATTAAATTACGCAATATGTCATCAGCAAAGGGCGCGAAGGGTCCTTCCATATCTTCATCGTCGAGACCCAAATCGCGGAAAATAGACGTAGCTACGTGGGCGGAGGAACACTCCACCATGAGGAGCTTAATATCTGCCAGTGCCAGAGTGAGATGACTTGTGTGTGCACGCATTGTTGTGTACCATGGTGCGCCTCCCTGCGATAATGGTGGTAACTTATCTTTTAGTAGGATCAATTCTGCGGCTGCCATGGGTTTGTACACCCGTGGCACTACCCCAGCTACTGCTGGGCCTGTTGCCAGTAGTGGGAAATTGTACTGTGTTTTACCCTTTGGCCTATCTGTCAGTGCAGCACGGAGCTGTTCAATTTTGTCTCTTTCGGCTTTTATGTTTTCATTTAGATCGTTCATTTGGGTATCTAGACTACCTTTAACCCCTTCATCTGTAGTGTGCTTCTTTTCGTTACGCAAGTACTTAAGTGTCATTTGTGATGCGTATATGGATTTGTTCAGGGCGTTAATTTGTTCTAGTAACATATCCTTGCCTGCACTGTCACTGTCCTCCTCATCCGACCACTGGGATTTGTATGTCGCCTTGGGCTTCGCGCCGGGCTGTGCTGGAGCCAAGCGTAAGTCTTCCAATTTGTCTGTTATATCCTTTAGGGCAGGGGCTGTAGCTTGTGAACATTCTTCTTTTATTTTCATCTTCAGTTCTTCCAATCCTTGCGCTTGTTGTTCCAGTGTTGCTTCCATGTCTTCCTGTGTTTTACTTACCTGCTTTGCTAATTTGTTTAACGTATCCACAATGTCTGCCCCAGCCAAGGCTTTAGCCAATTCCTCTGTTTGTTTACTCAATTTTTTCTTCTCTGCTTTTGGTAAATCGAGTTGTGTAAACAAATGCTCCCGGACATCTTCAACTTGTTTTTCCGTCAGTGGTTGTGAGGGTTGTATGTCTGCATTCATAAGTCCATGTAGAGCTAAGAGTGGATATAATCCACTGCCGCCAGATGGCGCAGTGGGGCTACTTACCTGGTGCTTGCTTGTCTCTGTGTACGCCGGAGGGCGTTCTGAACTGTCCGACTTCTTATTTTTTACCCGCATGGTCGGGTAGATTATTCTTGTGCGGGCCCACATTCCAGTTAAGGTTTCAAACAGAGGGCCCAACCATTGTTGCTGTTCTTTCAGTTCCTTCTTTCTGCTTTTCAGTTCCTCTTTTTTGTGTTTATCCATTTGTCCACTTGCCAAGCCCCTTCTTATCATACTTAACTCATTTACTGCGTCCATATTCAACGGTGTAAGGTCACCGATCAATTTGGTCAGTGGCATCTGTCCTTCCGCTGGTTTCTGTGCATCCTCAAGCAATTTTCTGCACTTTCCTGTTAAATCACTCAACTTACCCTTTTTCCACCATGCCGATTGAGGCATTTTTGTCCATGCTCTCTCCAACCAAACTTCCAGTGTCTGTACTTCAGGTTTTCCCTGCGCCATGTTATCCAATTGTTACTGTGATTTACTTACCAAATTATTTTATTACTACCCCGCTCAGGATCCTTGTCCCGCGTAACTAGTAGTAAAAGGCGTCTAAACCTATGTATATACTTACTGTAATTATTTAACTGTTACCCCCGCTCAGAATCCGTGTTCCGCGTAACTAATAACAGAGGCTTCTAAACCTGCTACTTTAATGCGGGCTCTTAGCTAGCTTAGCCCTTTAAGGTTTTACGTCAGCTCCTCAGTCTGACTTCGCTCTACCAGTAACGTTTTATTCCGCTCCCCGCGTCCGGGTTGCAAGGAGATCCTCCCGCGCGAGTCCGAGACCTTTTAAAACTCCTAACGAGTAGCGCGTAGTTCTATTTCCTTTATCACGAAGTATATACAATTATTTCACTTTTAATTTAATTTAATTTAATATCACAGATTTTAGCAATTTAAACGACACTATTACAATCCACGAGGTCAAAACGACAATATTCAAACCAATGTCAATAATCCCACATTTACTAAATTTAGAAAAATAGCCAATAGACTTACTTTGATCTCAAAAAATAATAGAGAATCAAAATAGTCTTACCTTAAGTTGTGGGCGCCCAAGGGAAAATTGACATCAGCCGTGGAGTGTAGATCTGGTATGTCTACCGCGAGGCGCTATTGGGTTGGTCCGGATCGTACGCAGTGTCCGTCAGCCACCGGTCCAAGTGTTGACCACTTCCCCCTCCAGCCAACGTCGGAGTCACCAATTAAAGCATTATCTTCCTTTTTTGTTGGCTTTTCTGTTAACACAAATAAACTATTTCAGAATCCCATATTGTTTCCTGTACTTACTTCCTGTCCACGTAAGCCAACTTTGCGTGTTCGTTCACTGTAAGGGTATGGAATAAAGTCAACACTATACTATTCTATCAGCTAATAATACATACCAGAAAGATAACTAGGATTCGGACGATTCAAGTAAATGAACGCTTTATTCCCTGATACAATATTTCTAAGCAGAGCTCTGGAGGTTCTGAGTCCTAAACAATGGTTAGTTCACGCCGCTATCTCCCCAGAAACCTAACCACTGACTCAGAGACATCCGTATATAAAACACATGAAATGAATATGCATGAATGTGCAAGAGGAGAGGTGTGGCTTGGAGTGGTCTTCCCCCTTCTGGAGGCAAGCTGGAGAGGAATGTAGATGTAGATTCCTTATCAGTCTCTTCTCATGCCCTCTCATGACCTTTTCTCTCCAGACCCCCCTATAACTCAAGGCAGAGTGGTTGCACAAACAGAAAACACAATACATCTTTTAACTCCTCCATCGTAGTCATTTTTATTTTCTACAATTTGAATGTGGATATAAAAAGTAATAATAAAGTTATACTCCTTCAGTTAGTTTAGTTGAGTGAGGTTGATGGTGCAATTTGTCTAAACACCCATATTGAAAACGTGTTTTTGTTTCTCTGTCTCATGGAAATTCCCCCCAAAAAAGTACTTATTTTCTATTAATAACAAACATTCCTGAGATTTCTGAAATATACAAAAACTTCTGGATCATTACTTTCCATTTTGCCATTTAAAGGTACACTGTGTAGGATGGTGGTGCATTGGTGGATGGTGGGTATTGCAATTTCGGTTTTAGCCACGGCAGATTTCGAGGGTCACCCGGGCACGACGTAACGCGGACAGCTCTGCGTACCCGGAGGTGGGTTCACCGGCAGAACACGCCCGAACCGAGCATGCGTGAAGCGCACCCGGCGCTGTGCGCGGGTGGGGGGAATCGGGAACCGGACCGCGGAGGGCGGAGGTCGGTCTGCATTTGGGGGGACAAAGGCGGAACCCAGGGTGAGGGCCCGCACTGGGACAAAGCCCCAGCCGCGGTAGGTACTATGTTGACTTCTCTCCGTGTCGAGAGTCCTTCTTCTTTTCCTCTTAGATCAGTGCTTCTCAATTATTTTCTGTGACGCCCCCCCTAGGAAGAAGAAAAAATTTCACGCCCCCCTTCCTGCGCGCGACTATAAATAGTATTATTTGTCTAGAAAATTGTTATTAGAACACCATTGTATCCTTTTATTAACATTATAAACAAAAAAAAAGAAAGAAACTTACAACAAAGACTGCACTGAGGACTCAAATATTAATGTGTTTTTAATGCTTTGCGCACATTTGTTTACGTTTTACAGAAATGAAACTTAAAACCACCTCATTTGCATAAGCTAAAAGCACTGAAAAAAAAACGCTCTCTCCTTGTGCCACTGATGCGTCAGCTTCTGTCGGACTAAAGGACACGACTCAGTGGAATATACGTGTTTTTTCTGTGACAGAGGATGTTCTGTTAATGGTGAGACTGTGCGTAAATCGCATGTGAGAACTCCACTGCCAACTACTGTTGTTGATGTGCAATTACACTTAGTTCTAGTACAGTACAGCAAAAAAACATGTTTCCCAGGGTCATTCGCGCCCCCCCCTGGCATCACGCCACGCCCCCCCAGGGGGGCCCGCCCCACTATTTGAGAAGCACTGTCTTAGATGAAGGTGCTTGCTCCTGCGATGTATGTGCGGAGTAAGTGTGATCCGGCAACATGCTTGTCGTTGTTTATCCAAACGCGTATTATCACGTGTGAAATCCACGGGCCAGTGCCGACAACTATAAAGAAAACGGCGAACGTGGAGCCCAAAATACAGTATGTCCTTCTGCAGCTCTCGTAATCAAAATGGATGCCGCTACATGGGGAAGATCCCCCTTTTATGCAGGTGAAATCGACTATATCTAAGTCCAACAGAATACTTTGATTTCATGATGGAAGTGAAAAGGCTTGGAAAACACTGTATTTTTGAATGGGTATCTTTAATTTTGGTAATAAACGTGTAAAAAATCTTACACAGTGTACCTTTAAGGTCTCAGTCTTGATCTAAAACTACTTAAAGCCACACTATGTAATCTTTTTTCTATGTACATGTTTCATTTTGGTTGTTTTATTGCACTAAAAACATGCGTCTTTACTGTGAGCGGGCTTGCGTCTCCACGGACCTGATGCTTATTTTCTCGAGGAGGAAAGCCTCATCCTGCTGTCTCCATGGAAATGTGATTCGACTATAATATTCCACAGTATGACATAAAAACATATCTATCTCTGTGTTTCAATATGGTTTACAGTTTCTATGTCCATGGAAACACGCAGGTGAAGTGTCCAATCCAGAAGGTTGCATACTGTAGCTTGCTATCTGCTGCGTTCTAAATAGGAAGTGAGCATGGGCGTGTTGCTGGCTTCATCGACTCTGGCTCTAACTCACTTTATACTGAAAAGAACATTGCCTTTCTCTGTAACTGCCGTAGTGAGCCTCATCATTTTGGTCTTAAAATATTCGTATTAACCCGCTCTACACGATTCTGGTGTTTTTATTTTGCTATTTTGCCCATAATTACAGATATAAACATTAATATCTTCGCTTCAAATTCACCCCTATAACCGCTAGCTGACGTCCACCTGTCCCTTTATCTGGTGGCTCTGTTTGAACGTTAATATAGATCAACTCTAATCTAACTCAGAACACCTTTTTACTTTCACAGACCAGTACTTTTGGCAAATAAAATACCGTTTTCCAGCGCACTCCTCGTCTCTGATCGACCCTGGTGTGTTCACAGCGGAGTTAAAGCCTGTTCCTGGCACAGGCACAGCAGATAAGAGCTCTCTGTCTCCCTCTGTGTCATTGAGGGCATCACAATAATAAGCGTGATTATTCTCGTACATGAGAGATCACAGATAAAGGCACGCCCAGCAGGGAGTGCTATACTTTTACTGTAACATCCCAGTAAAACCCTACTAATCAGACATACTTTTACTATATACTATAATATACTATAATATACTCTTGCTTACTGCTTCAGATATGATTTTATTTGTCTCATTTTTGTGTCTATCCTGTGAAAATACCAGATTTGTTGCATTATTTTATGTTTAGTCCTTCCAGTTACATTAAAAACGTATTTTTCCCCCATGTATGTGAGCAAAATGTGTGTACAATGTCTTTAACTTTCTCTTTCCCCTCTCTTTTTCTCCTTCTTCTCCCTCTCTTCCTGTCTCTCTCTCTCTCTATCCCCTCCCCTCTCTTTCTCTCTCTCTCTCTTCTCCCTCTCTCACCCTCTCACAGCCCCCCCTCATTCCTTTCTCTTTCAACTCTTTCTTTTATCTCATTCTCCCTTTCACGCTCGGTTCTTTTTCTCTACCCTTCTCCTCTTCTCTGTCTCTCTCTCAGCCCCCATCTCTCTCTCGCTTTCCCCTCTTTTTCTTCTCTTTCTCTCCCCTTCCTTCTTCTCTCTCTCTTCTCTCTCTCCTCTCTATCCCTCTCTCCCTCTCCTCCTTCTCCCTCTTTCCATGCACAGCACTTTTAACTTCAAATTACACATCAGATATTACATCCAGACAGTGACTTTTATTTAAGTACTACTTTCTACAAATACTTTTTACTCTTTACTTGACACTGAGGGATGTAACGGTATCCAAATCTCGATTATTGCGATATTATTGATTATGAACGTGCTACTTTTCTCTCATCATAATCCAAATAATTAAGATACAAAAGTGTTATTTCCTTGTAGATCCATGTAGATTTGACTGAAGCGGAGCAAAGGATCATGGTCTATGTAGTTCTCTCTGTTTTTAGCTTTTGCCGCACAGTGAGTGTGAGATTTTTTCATGATACAATACACTGTAAAAAATAAATAGTTAGTACAACTCGAGTTTTTGAGTTGTGAGTATCAACCAGACCCCCCAGGATTTCGCGGGCATTTTTTGTGATTGTTGCGGGCGAAAATGCCTGAATTTGTGTGAACTTTCCTAAAAAGTTGCGATGAAAGTTGCAGTGCTTTTAAGGTTTTTGTTGCGATTTTGTTGCGGGAGGAAGTGAAAGTTGCGATAAATAGTTGTGATTTTCCATTTTTGTAATTAAAATTGAGTAATATTTTGAATACTGAGTTATTACTGACAAAGAATAATACAAAGACACAGAGATCACAGATATGGTCCTAAAACAACCTTACCAACATCGAAAATAAATGACTACTAGGAGGGGAACTGTTTCGGTCTTTTACTGTTATTTTTGTGGGCAAATGGCGCCGCAGACATGTTTCTTTACCATTAGAAGCCGTGTCCCAATTCCCAGAGTGCACAGTTCGGAGCGTGGCTTGAAAGGCATGTGCGTCACACATTTCGACAGTACACCGGCGCAACGACTGCTGTCGGACTTCTTTTTTGTCCCATGCGCAGTTAACACGCGGTCCGAAGACCGCAGTCGTTAAGCGGTCCGCGGACTGCAGTCTGGGCTGAGCAAGTGTGCACCGACTTGATTGCAGTCTGAGCCCCCTTCAGGCCGCGCTCCGAGTGCGCTCTGAGAACTGGGGACACGGCCGCAGTTTTGTTTTGTCACACAGAAGTGAGGCAGAAGGAAGTTGGTCGGCGTTCAATACGTCGCCAATGATTGGTCAAAATTAGTAAAAAATTGCGGGAAAGTTGCGGTGATTGGTCAAAATTGCAACACCGCCCTGAATTCGTGGGGATTGGCTGAAGTTGCGCTGAAGTTGCAAATCGCAACATCGCGAATTCCTGGAGGGTCTGATCAACTTAAGTTTTTAAGTTTTGCTGTTAAGTTAAGTCAACTAAGCTTTTAAAGTAATGCCAACTAATCATTCATTCATCTTCTTCCGCTTTTCCATTTTCTGGGTCATGGGGGCAGCAGTCCAAGCAGTGTTCTGCTGCCCAGAACACAATGCACCAGCCCCCATGAATCCTCCCACGGGTGGTGGCTCACGTCACAACAGGCCTTGATGTATCTTCTGCCATGGGGCCTACCAGTGTCCACAGACAATGGGGGCGAGGTGGGGTTAAGTGTCTTGCCCAAGGACACAACAGCAGCGCTCATCTGTGGGAGCTGGGATCACATGCGGTCAACCTGTCAAGAGCGGGATTCGAACCGCCAACTCCTGGATCACTAGACAAGCGCTCGACCAACTGAGCTACCGCCGCTAATCATTTTAAGTTCAACTTTCTATTTTACTAACTTAAAACTGCAAATAATGCGCGAAGAGGAGATAAAATAACGTCTCATTTCGTTTTCGTCAACATCAATGTTCAACATCAATTATGACAAAGTTTTCTGCAGAGACAGCCGGCGCTTCTGAGGAGAAAAATGGTGGACGTTTCTTTTCCAAAGCCAAACCCAAGGAAAACCCCAGATAAACTCCTGTTGCAGCAGATCCCAACGGCAGATTATTCCAAATGAGCATGCGCAGATTAGTTGGCCTGGCCCAAACTACCGTCCACTTGAATTTGTATATCATGTCAACTCAAAATATGAATTAAGATCAACTTTTTAACAGAAACTTACGAAAGTGAGTTGAAATTACTCATTTGAGACAGTGTACGATGCAACTGGCAGTTTTATCGTCTAAAATCCTAGTAATCTGAACAAATTCAAGTTGTCACTTTTACAGTGTATCACATCGTTTCGATTAGTGTCATATCCCTGTCCTTTTTCTCTTACTTTCATCCTTCCTCTGTCTCGTCTCCTCCCTATTTCTTTCTCTCTCTGCCTCTCTTACTCTCTCTCTCTTCTCCCCCCTCTGTACACCTTCTCTCTCTTTCTCTCACCCTCTCCTCTTTCCTCTCTGGTCCTCCTTCTTCTTTTCCCTTCTCCTTTCTGTCTCTGCCTCACCCTCTCTCTTTTTATTCTTTTCTCTCTCCCTCCCTGTTCTTTAACTCTCCTCTCTCCTCCCTCCTTTCTCCCCCTCTCTCCCTCCCTTATCCCCTCTCTTACTTATTATTCCATCATGTAGATTGGAGTGAAACAGGGCAAAGGATCATGGTCTGTGTAGTTTCCTGAGTTTTATTGTGAGATTTTTTTGAGATTACAATATTAGAATATTTCATTTAGCGTCACATCCCCAACTTGACACTACTTTGTACTTCTTCTCTATTCTTAGATTTGCGGTGGTACACACAGATAAAACAGCTCTGTTTGTCACAGCTACAGGCAAAAGGTTAATTGTGAGATGTGCTGAGGGTTGCTACGGCGACGGGATCATGACGCCTGACGGAGTTAAGATAAAAAGCGTGGACTTAAGAACGGCGAGAGAGTGGGTTCACAGTTTACTTTTCCATTTTGTTTCTATTGTGTCCTGTTTCTAATAAAATAGGGCCGGACATGTGCAGCAATAACAGTAGGTCAGGTGATTAGAGAGGGAACGAGAGGAAGGAGGGACAGAGAGAGAAGGAAGAGAGAAGGAGGATAGAGGGAGGAGGAGGGAGGACATAGACAGGGAAGGGAGAGAGAGAGAGAAAGAGTGAAGGAAGTGACATAAAGAGACAAGAGGGAGAGGAAGAGAAAGAAAGAGAGAAAGAGATGGAGACAAAAGGGGCAGAGAGAAGATAGATATGGGGAGAGAGAGAGAGAATAGAGACTTTTGACTTTGAAAAATACATTTATTATTGTATTAAAGTATTAACGCTCCAACATTGTCAAGTCACGGACATTAAACAAAAGGAAACACCTCCTAAAAGTCCAGCACTAGCTGCCCCTCCCTCAGCTCACACAGGGCTGTCCCCACTGTCCCCACTGTCCCCACTGTCCACACGTCCTCAAAGTCCTCCAGCTCTCCCACCAGTGAGCTGTAGCTGTGCTCCAGTCTGAGGCCTTCACCAGATGCCTCAGCAGAAGCTCAGGGTCTGTACATCCTGTCCCAGCTCTACAGTTCCTCCTTGTGAGCCAGATGCTCAGCTTCGCTTGCCCCAGGATAAAGCTGACCAGCCCCACAGTCCGGCGCCGCGCTGCGCTGTACCTGGGTCCCAACACAAACAGCTCCTTGGTGAGGTCTTGGCGCATTCTCTGGAGCCAGTGTCCCATTGTGGCAAAGAGAAGGTTGAGGCGAGGACTGGACAGCCACAGATGCTCCAGTGTCTCCTCAGCAGGACAGGAGGCACACTGACGGGCTGTGCTCGGGTCAAAGTGGGCCACATGTCTGTTTGTGGCCACAGCCCCATGCACCACCCTCCACTGGAGGCCAGCGCATCGTTCCCATAGGAGGGCAGTACAGGGACCTCCAGCTGTCTTTGGGAGATGACCCCAGGGCCAACACACCTGACCACCTGCCCTCAGACGCGGCAACCAGCTCGACTCTGTGACGGACTTTTACGACAGTGATGTACAGGTCCTTCTTTACCGCTGTAGCCAGATCTGACAGGACTGGGAACATCACCGCTCCAGATGGTTCCTCCTGTGCTCCTAAGGCCTGCACACACAGTGAGGGAAAGTTCAGATGGTGGGCAGGTGGGTGGGCTCTGAATGCGCCCAGAGCTTCTCTGAACCATGCCGGGAGTCCACTCTGCACCTCCTGCAACAGTCTCTGCACCACTCGCTCAGACCTCACCCCTGTCTCCTGGCTGAGCTGAGCAGCGGTCTTCCACCCTCTGTCAGTCCTCAAATGGGCCAGCCGGGTCAGTCCTGCAGTCACAAACGCCTGCCTCAGCTGAGGGGACTCCAGCAGGGTGCTCCTCACCACAGGGTTGTGGAAGAACGGCTCTTCTCCTCTCCGACTGTATGCCTCCTCCCGTGAGAAAGACAGCACGGAGCGCCAGGCTTTCAGCTGACAGACAGAGAGCTGACAGAGAGAAGAGGGAAAGAGAGAATAGGGAGAGAGAAAGAGATGGAGGCAGAGAGGGCAGAGAAAGGAGAAAAAGAGAGAGACAGAGAGAGGAAGGAGGGATAGAGACTTTGACTTTTAAAATACATTTATTATTGTATTAAAATATTAGCACTCCAACATGGTCAAGTCACGGACACCAAACAAAAGGAAACACCACCTAAAAACACCACCAGCACCAGCTGCCCCTCCCTCAGCTCACACAGGGCTGTCCCCACTGTCTTTTTTTGTGATTTTTCTAGTGCTTTATGCGGTCACACATCTTTTTAAAAAATGAGACTGTGGTTTTATTTTATTTTTTTATTTTAACATTGGTGACCTCCCGTGTTTACCTCCAGGGAGCAGCTCCAGAGTGAAGCCCAGAACGGAGCATCAGAGTGGGCTGTTTAGTCACAGTGAGCCCCGGTCAAACATGGAGGTCCTGACCCGCTGTTACAGAGTCAATGTACCAAAACAAAGGGATAAGAGAGGGAGGAGAGGAAGAGAGGAGAGAAGGGGGAGGGAGAGGGGGAGGAGAGGGGTGAGGAAAGTGGTCATGTTCTTTGAAAACTGAGCAAAATGCGTGCAAATGTATGTGATGTAAACAACGTACAGGACAAGAGTCTCTTTGTTTAGAGAAAAAGAGATTAAGAGAGGGAGAGAGGAGAGGGGGGCAGAGGAGGAAGAAGAGAGATGGAGAGAGAAAGGGAGGGGACAGAGAGTGGGAGAGACAGAGGAGCGAGGTAGAGGAGTGGTAAAGAGAGGGAGGTAGGGAGGGACAAAGGAGGAAGGGAGAGGAAGAGGAGAAATAGGGGGAAAATATGAATAATCATAATAGATCAGTTTTAAATAGTGCTTTTCTGGACACTCAAAGACGCTTAAAGAAGAGGTGGGGAGAGAGGGAAAAGAGGTGCGGAGAGAGTGACAGGGAGAGGAGAGAAAAGGAGAGAAAGAGAGAGAAAAAGAATGGAGAGAAGAGAGAGTGATGAGTTGCATAGCGGGCCCTGTTGAGATGAATAGATGTGTGTTGGTGTGTATTGATCTGGAGTCCATAGTTTGCGCTCAGTCATGCTTTATGACATGTTACAAAACCTGTGTCACTTTTCAGGACAAAAATACACTGAAATGTATCACAGTGTGCATGTTTACAGGAACAATGGCTTTGTGGTGATACAGGAAGTGCTCCACTGTGTTTTTAAACTCCACACACCTTCACTAGAATCATTTGGATACCGTCATTGACTGATTCACGTGACTAATCCAGGCATGAGCAAACTACAGCCATATGCGGCCCGTTAAGCTTTTTAATCCGGCCCCTCTTGAAGAAATTATATTAATAAACCTTGTTAATATCTTAATTTCCTTGCAGTTCTGGCGTTTTCCAGTAGCTGGCGCACTAGATAAATTGACCTTTGTTGAGGTGCGGCGTTTTGCTCCACGTTTGTGCTTTACTCTTTGGCCCCTCAGGCCTCCTGTAAAGATGAGCGGAGCTAAGAAAAGAAAAGTGGACAGAGAATGTCGAGTGTTTAATAAGGAGTGGACAAGTAAATATTTTTTCACCGAATACTGCTGGATGCCTGATATGCCAAGAGACTGTAGCATTTTTAAAGATCCCATGACATGGTACTTCTTGATGCTTTTATATGGCTCCTTAATGGAGATAAGATGAGAAAGAGTATTTTTTCTCCCTCAGAACAGGTCATAATGGGCGTTGTTGCTTGAATGCAAATGAGGAGAAAAGAGCTGGCCAATAGTAGAGGGTGGGGGCGTGGCCAAACTCTCCGCTCTCTGCTCAGAGCCCTCAGCTGATCCATTTCCTTGTTTTTGCACGGGGGAGAGATTTGAAGCGTTCCATTGAAAAATAAACACATTTCCACAGAAAATAAAATTAAACCACTGCTGTTCAAAGGTCCAGAGGCTCAGATAAAGGACTTCCGAGCCTAGAAACACTCGGACGTGCCTCCAGGCAAATAAAAAAACGCATTTCGCATTGCCTAGCGCATTCGCAGTCCAAACTCTCTGGGCGTGATTTACAGAGATGCTGAGTACAGACAGACGGGGGTGGAACTGCATTTGCATTTCTTTTTTCGATCTGACGTCAATAAGGTGCCTTGTTCAAAATCGCCCGTTTGAGCTCCGATTTTTTGTAACGCAGAAAAGGATCGCAAATGCTGAGTTTAGACATTTCGCAACTTTTAACCATGGGGGGGGCCTAAACAGGGTAGGGGAGCTCACATTAACGTTCAAAAACCTCAGAAAGTGAAAATTTCATGCCATGGGACCTTTAAAGAATATAATATCAGCCGTCACTTTGCCACAAAACATGCTAACTATACAAACAAGCAGTCAACGAAAGAACGAGAGAACCTGAAGGAGAACAGAACTTTCATTGCTTTAAAATAGCAACTGTTAGTAATTTTTTTAAAAAAAAGCTGTATTTTATTAATTAAATTTTCTGTGTTTTAAGAGTCATTTCAATAAACAGCTAAATACCGTGAAACTTCAAAGATGGACATTTTGTTGTAATGATTTTGTTCATTTTTAATTGAAATAAAGCACATGTTTTCTACATATCCCATGTTATTATTTGCTCTTATGAGGTGGATTACCAAAACACTAAATCCAGCTGCTCCTTGCCCGGCCCTTCTGTCAAATTTTAGAACCCTTTGTGGCCCACGAGTCAAAAAGTTTGCCCACCCCTGGACTAATCCATAACAGCAAAAAATGTGACGAAGACTTGACCATGACCATGAACTTCAACAACAGTACAAGTTACCTTGGCGATGCATGTCTGTAAGTGTCTCGAACTATCACATGACCCCCGGGCACTTCTATCCTTTCATTGCTGTTACACAAATATAAACATAAGAAGCTCCGACTCGGCTCACGGCTCTCGGCTCTCGGCTCACGGCTCTCGGCTCTCGGCTCACGGCTCTCGGCTCTCGGCTCACGGCTCACGGCTCACGGCTCTCGGCTCACGGCTCACGGCTCTCGGCTCACGGCTCTCGGCTCACGGCTCACGGCTCCCAATGTCCTCAGACAAAGATTAAAACGCTCTGTTCTGGTTATTGCCTTAAAGTCTGTGTCAGAACAGTCAATTACTTTAGCAATAAGAGCTAGTCCCCAAGCAGGTAACCTCACCTTTCCTGTGTGTGTGTGTGTGTGTGTGTGTGTGTGTGTGTGTGTGTGTGTGTGTGTGTGTGTGTGTGTGTGTGTGTGTGTGTGTGTGTCGCTGGAGGTGACTCAGAATAGGCCCAGCTTTAAAGGCAATAAAGCAACCCCCAACAAAGTGAGCAAGGGTCACCTGAGAGAATGTGAGATGGAGGGAGAGAGGGAGGGAGTAAGAGAAAGACAGAGGAGAGGGTGAGAGGGAGAATGTATAGAGGAGAAAGAAGGACGAATGAAAAAGAGAGCGTAAGAGGACAGCTGGAAGGACAGGAGAGAAAGGAAGAATGAAAAGGAAGAGGAAGAAAGAGGAGGGGAGGGAAGGGAAGGAGGTGAGAGAGAGAGCAAGAAGGAGAGAGAGAGGGGGAGGGAAAAATAGAGAGATCAATAAAAGGAGGGAGGATAGAGAGAGGAGAATGGAGAAAGTGAGTGAAGGAGAGTGAAGGACATAGTAAAGAATTGTAAATGTCACAGATGTCCAACTTTTTTAAAGCACCTTTCAAACAAACGGACATGTTTCTTTCGAGTGTTAGCGACTGAAGACGCTGTAAAACTATAAAAGTTGATCAAAAGGAACTATATTTAGAAAAGGCTTTGGTTGATGAAGCTTTTTCCCGTAAAAGTTTCAGTTATAAAGTGTATTATCAGGGGCGTTCTTTGACGGGGGCCACCTGGGCAATTGCCCCTAGCGGCATCGCGGGGGGGAGGGGGCGCCACGGTGGCGCAAAGCACGTGGTTACGTGAAGACAGAGTAGCGCCCCCACCGCACCCACCGCCCGCGCCTGTACAATCCCCTGTGTTGCTATGTTATTTGCATATACTTCAATTAAGGGGTCGAAATTGTCTACATTGAGTTTGTATGGACAACGGTCTTGTTTGTTTTTGGGTGGTGGGGCGGATGTTAGGGTTTGGTCGGAGGGGGCGGGGGCGGCAAGAGTGGCTTTCGCCCAGGGAGTAAATCACTCTAGGAACGCCACTGTGTATTATAACTCTCCAACTTTGGACTACTTCCTAAAAAAAAACAGGCGCCATGTGCAGTAGTTCCATGAGCAGGATGATAGTGCTCTGAAGGGGGAGCGACTTAGTTCAAAACTTATAAAACATGTTAAGACAATGGTTTTGGCAAATGCAATGGTGGAAGAAGTACTCAATTTTGCTATTTAAGTAAAAGTCTAGATACCAGAGCATTGCATTACATGAAAAAAATGTACTTAAGTAAAAGTATAAAAGTACCTGTTTAAAAATGTAGGCCTACTTAAAGGTGCACTGTGTAACTTTTCAGGTTGAGGGGAGATGCTATTTCTTTGTCTGTAATGTTCCACAATGTGGCATTAAAGTTATTTAAGAAGCATTTGTTAAATTATGTGTTTTTGTTAAATTATGTTTTTATAGCTCAAAAATACCTTTTAAAAACAGACCACAGATCTGACCTGTAACTTGGTCTGGTTTGAGTTTCATGATGATAGAAAGGTTTAATGCCATACTGTGAAACATTTCAGACAAAGCAATAGCATCTCCTTGAGTGCCTGAATGATCCCGGGAGCTATTTTGTCGGGGGTTTCATGCCCCTGGTAGGGTCAACCAAGGCAAACAGGTCCTGGGGGACAGGTCAGACTAAGAGAGGTTCAGAAGCCCTTTATGACAAGTAATAGACCAAGGCCAGTTACATCGCCCAGGCGTTTCCTCCCCAGAGTGGCTGGGCGCACCCTTAGATATAGGGGGAGGAGCTCAGTCACACGGGAGGGGCTCAGAGTAGAGTCGCTGCTCCTCCACGTCAAGAGGAACCAGCTAAAGTGGGCATCTGTTCCAGATGCCTCCTGGACGCCTCCCTCGGGAGGAGCTCCAAGCATGTCCCACTGGGAGGAGGCCCCGGGGAAGACCCAGGACACGCTGGAGGGACTATGTCTCCCGGCTGGCCTGGGAACGCCCCGGAGGAGCTGGAGGAAGTGTCCGGGGTGAAGGAGGTCTGGGCGTCCCTGCTTAGACTGTTGCTCCCGCGACCCGGCCCCGGATAAGCGGAAGAAAATGGATGGATAGATCTCCATGGAGGAAAGCATCTGATGGACTCTCCACCAGAAAAGTTAATAGAGTAGAGAGGGACACCGGGAATAGAAGAGAGAGGGAAAGAGGGAAGGAAAAGGGGAGAGGGAGAGAAAGAGGGAGAAAGAAAAGAGAGAGAAGGGAGGGGGAAAATGAGGGAATTGAGCAGAAAAAGAAGGAGGGCGAGGGAGGGGTCAGAGCGAATAAAGGCCCAAAAAAAGAGGGTAGAGAGTGAAGGAAGAGCAGAAAGGAATGGAGTGGGAAAGAGAAAGAGGAGGAAGAAGAATAATGAAGGAAGGAACAGAGGAGAGAGATAGTATTTTGAATCTAAAAGTACACAGAGACCCCCAAAATAAGCAGATTAATTGTTCCACTTTGTGTCATTTTACAAGGTATTTTTCATTTTTGGAACTGAAATCGGTGGAATTGCAGATTTTTTGCTGGAGCTGTAAAAAGTCGTGCAAGGCTCAGGTTTAATTTAGAGAGAATCCCCATGACAACACTAAAAGTGTAATTAGCGTTTAGACAAATCTGGAGGGAGTGAGGGAGAAGAGAGGATGAGATGGAGGTAGAGAGGGAGGGAAGGACTAGAAGAGGAAATAGGAAAGAGAATAGTTGAGCGAAGGGAAGAAAGAGAGAGAGCATTCGACCAATCTGGAGTGTGGAGGGACAGAGGGAGGAAAGCGAAGAAGAGAAGGAGGGAGAGAGGGAATAGGAGAGGAGAGGGAGGAAAAGATGAAGAGAGGGAAAGAGAGAGAGGAGAGGAGAGGGAGGAAAAGACGAAGAGAGGGAAAGGGAGAGAGGAGGGGGGTAAGATGAGAGGGAGGGAATAAAGGACGAGGGAGAGAGTGAGGGACAGAGGAAAGAGAGAAGTGAGGAGAGAGAGGGAGACAGAAGAAGGAGAACGATTACATGGGCGGTGAGAGAAAGAGGGGGAAGAGGATTAGGAAGGGAAGGAATATAGGAGTAGAGAGGGAGAGTGGGGGGGTAGAGGATAGAAGGGAGGAAGAGAGGGAGAGAGAGAAGGAGGGGAAGAGAGGGAGGCACAGGGAGAGAGGCGGACAGGAAAGAGATCAGATAGAGGGATAGGGAGGGAGAATGGCGGTATAAAGAGAGAAAAGAGAAAGTGAGAGAGAAGGAAAGAAAGATGGGATAGAGGAGTGAGAGGGAGAAAAAGAAAGAAAGAAAAGGGAGAAAAACACACACACAGGGACAGGTAGGAGAGAGTGAAGGAGGTAGGGATGGACAGAGGAAGAGTAGGAGAGAGATATGAGGGTGAGATGGTGAATGAGAGAGAGGGAAGGAGAGAGGGAGAGAGACAGAGGGACAGAGGAAGAGATGGAGAGAGATACGAGAGCAAGGTGGCAAAGGAGAGGGAGGGAAGGAGGGAGGGAGAGACAGAGGAAGAGTAGGAGGGAGATATGAGGGCGAGATGGTGAAGGAAAGAGAGGGAAGGAGGGAGGGACAGAGAGAGCAAGAGAAGGAAGAGAGATATTGGGTGATATGGAGAAGGAGAGAGAGAGAGGGAAGATGGGTAGGAGGGAGAGAGACAGAGGAAGTGAAGAAGAGAGATATGAGGGCAAGTTGGTGAAGGAGAGAGAGGGAAGGAGGGAGGAGACAGAGGGACAGAGGTAGAGAAGGAGAGAGATATGAGAAAGGGGAACAGGAGAGGGAGAAAGAGAGAGAGAGGAAGGGAGTAAAGAAGGAAAGAGAGAGAAGAGAGATGCCCCCACAAGAGAGGGAAATAGGGAGAGAGATATGACAGATGGAGTGAGAGGGAAGGATAAAAGCAGTTACAGGGAGGCCAAAGGAGGAGAGGGGGAAAGAGAGAGGAACGCACACAGAGGAAGAGATTGAGAGAGAGAGAGAGAGAGAGAGGGATAATACTCGTCTATAGGAGCACAACAACTGCGATAGCGCTTTTCAAAACGAGTGACTTCACCAAACCTGAGCAATCTCATTAAACATATTTTATTAGTCTGGAAAAGGAGCTGACAATAGAGAAAGAAGGAGAGAATGAGAGAGAGAGAAACAGGAAGAAGGGTAGATTATAGCGAAGCGAAAAGAGAGGGAGAAAATAACAAGAGATCGCTACGGAGTGAGCAAAAAGATTTGGGGAGAGAAAGCCTGAGGCAGAAGGCTAGAGAACGAGAGAGAGAGAAAAGAGGGGAAAAACAGGAGGGGAGAGAGAGAAAGAGAGGGGGAGGCAGAGGATAGTGAGAACAGGACGGGAGACGGTAACAGCGATGCAGTGAGCGAAAAAGACAGTGAGAGAGAGATAAGCGAGAGAGGGGACAGGAGAGGGACAGAGAGAAGGAGAGGGGGAAGGAGGAAGAGAAATAAAGAGTGTGGAGGCTAGAGAGGAAGGAAGTATAAGGAGGCTGTAGCGAGAGAGAGAGGAGAACACACACAGAGAGAGAGAGAGAGAGAGAGAGAGTTAAAGAAAGGAGGAGAGAGGGATTGATTGATAGAATGAGAGAGAGGGACTGGTCTTAGATTGTGGTATAACTGCCCTGTAATAAGTTAATAATACTTAATGGATGTGATTTTCCTCTAAAAACATGAAAGCTTCTTCCTCTAGCTGTGAGAGAGCGCAGACGTCTCTCTCTTTCCTCATCTCACCGCTCTGTTGTGTCTTTCTTTCGCATATCTCGTCTCGTTCACTTCCGCTAAAGGTTAACAGGCTAATAATAAGTAATAGGCGCGCAGTGATACGAATCGAGACGAGATATGCGAATGCGAAAATACGCTGCTGGATTTTTCGTGGACAACTGTTTGGGACGCAAATATATCACCTTTCGGACAAATGTTTTGTTCTGAGAAGAAAAACAAGCTTTATTACGAGTTCCAGCGAAGTTACCGGACCTAATTACGTAACTTTTAGAAGGAAACCCATACAGATTAACAAAAAAAAACACATTTTTATCATGCATGTATTCAATTAAAGGTCCCATGGCATGAAATTTTCACTTTCTGAGGTTTTTGAACGTTAATGTGAGCTCCCCTACCCTGTTTAGCTAAAAGTTGTGAAATGTCTAAACTGAGCATTTGCGATCCTTTTCTGCGTTACACAAAACCAGTGTTGAAACGGGCGAGTTTGGACAAGGCACCTTTTTGACGTCAGATCGGCAAATGCAGCTCCAGCCCCTCCCTCTGTCTCCGCTCAGCGTCCCTGTATATCCCGCCCATAGAGTTTGGACTGTGAATGCGCTACGCAATGCGAAATGCGTTTTTTTATTTGCCTGGAGGCACGTCCGAGCGTTTCTAGGCTCGCAAGTCCCTTACCCGACCCTCTGGACCTCTGAAATACCAGTGGTTTAATTTTATTTTCTGTGTAAATATGCTTTTTTTCATTGCAAAGTCTCCCATCTGTCTTCCTGTGTTAAACACGGAAGCGAGCAGACAGCGGTGCAGAGCTGCAGGGGAAACCCGCCCCCCCCGCTCCTTAGCCAATCTCTCTGTCCATCTCATTTGCACTGAAGCAGCAACACCCACAATAAAGCATTTTAGACACATATCTAGCCTCATGAAGACTGTCAGAGTCATATCTCATGCAGTGAGTGTTGATTTTGAAGAAGGATTCATTTACAGTATTAGGGAACCATTAAGGAGCCATATAAAAGCATCAAGAAGTACCATGTCATGGGACCTTTAAAGGTAGCTGAAAGCTCAAAATGACATAGAAAAACAGGCATTCTCACCGTGAGCGGGGTCGCCTCTCCACAGACCTGACCTGTGCCTTGACCCGGTAGCTCTTGTGTGTACAGTTTGGATGTGATGATGTGATGTTTGTCCCCTCTCTGACTGCGGCTGTCTCTGTTTAATCTGCTCCTGTCCAACAAAACTCAATACCACATCTTTATGACTTTTATTATTCGATTTGAGACAGGCTTTTATCTGGTTAAAACATCTGTATCACTGTTGGGAACTGTAATGACTCACCAACTCATCTCTTATTCAATTATATTTTCAAATGTGATCCAATTGTTTATTTATTTATTTTACATTTTATTTGGTTAACTGTCACATTATTTGCGTTATGTAACGTGTCAGCGGTACTCAGATACTTCATGTCTTGGTTAACTGGTGACTTTAGAGAACTGTACTTGGACTAAAACTGGACAATATCTGCACCACACGGATTAATCAGAGCTAAACAGAACTAAACCACGATAAAGAATAAACGTGTCTAAACCAGGATAAACCAGGTGTTGTAGAATTTTCAGGAACAGTCCATATATATTGATGAAAAGGCAGGAGACAGTTTGGATGGCCTCAGTGCTGCTTGTGGTGCTCTGCTGCTGCTATGTCACTGCCTTCGATGCTGCAGACCACGTGTTCATGCCATAAATATTCATTTACAAAGCGAAAAGGCTACGGTCAGCTCCAGCTTTTACTTATTGTGCACTCCATAACTTACTGCAGTGTGCAGTCTGAACCCAGATTATATATACGTTTATTACAAATCACCATGGCCAGGGAGACTTGCATTGTAACAAGGGATGCACCAGCCTGTCTTTTTCAGTTCAAATACTGATTATGATACTGTGGTTTATCAGCATTTATTTCCTTTGAACAAAAATAAAATAAGACCACACTGATATATATTTATATATTATCTCAAGTAACTACAGAACAAAGTTGTGTATTCATTCCAAGACTTTAAGAACGTTATTATTCTGATTTATATGTCAAACCAGGATATCGACTGAACTGATATTTGGAAGCCGATAGTCATAGTCATAGTTAGCTTTATTGATGAAAAACCATATGTACACGATATAGTGAATCGAAATTTCATGTCTCCACTAACCAAGCAAGGACAGTTTAAGAGATACGGCTAGGGGAGGGGCCACGCGCATGTGCGCACCGCCAACTTGGAGATAACAGAGTGGAAAAGATGCAGTACAATCAATGACAGTATTCACAATCATGTTAAGACAAAAACAATTGGACAGGTAAAACACATGGCGTTTTTTTTCTTTGGTGACAGACGGGAGGGTGGGGAAGGGCGCAGGCCAGAAAATTGATGAAATTGATTGAAAACTGAAATAGAGGTGAACATTTCTAATAGACAGGGCAATGTGTTTACATAATGACATGTGTCAGATAGTCCTGGCAAAATTGAAAGATGTCCTTGATTCATGGTACATTGTGTAAACACAGCTGTGAAAGTCCTGGGGAGTGCAGCAGACACAGTCAAATCAACGAAGAGTCCCACTGATACCGAGATTTTCCAAGGGAACTGATTTAATTACATCAAGGGCATTAATTTAGCATAATCAAATACATTTTAGAGACCCAGGCGAACGGGCAATTAGCCAGAACCCTGGATCAGCCAGACCCCCATCTTCATGTTACCCTGCAGAGTCGCTAGAGACCTAAACAGTTCCTTGTGGCGTACAGCAGTCGCTACAGACTGCTCTGCGCTGTTTCTGCACAGTTCTGTCAGCATGCTCACGATGGTGTCCAAACATCGAGATGTATCCTCTGGTTGGAGATGTTCCTCAACCTGTATCACTTTCTGATGTAATCCCTTCACTGGGTCAGCAATGGCTCCACTGTGGTGTGAAATTACAGCAGACAGCTTGGGCGACTCTTTGCTTGCTGCCAGCTTTTCAATTTTCCGATAGATCATGGACAATCCCAGGCCAATCAACAGATGTCCATCTATCAAAAATCCGAATAGGTAAATGTCCTCCACGTCCTCTAGGTACAGACAGGCACACAACGTGCCACCAAGCATCCATCGTGTATCCAGCAGCGAACGTACCATCGGGACAGCCCCGCCTCCCCTGGAGCAGTACTACGGCATGAAAAAAGTGTGTCAATTGTGTTGAGGGACCAGCTTATCAATCCAGCAAATGTTTTGGTGTCAGCACCAATATCGGATCGGTGCATCTCCAACTGTAGCACTTTGTTGACTTAAGACCTGCTAGTACATTAAGGTGCACTATGTAACTTTTCCTGGAGAGGGTCCGGAACTTGTTTGTCTCCATGGAGATATTAATAGTTTGGTTGAAATTCTCCATGGTATGGCATTAAACTAATCTGGCTTGCATGCCTTCAACTACAGGTGGTATTATTGCTCAAAAATACAATAAAAAACATGAACAATCTCGACAAATCTGACCTGTAATTTGGATTGCAAGTCTCCATGGAGATTTTTAAGTTTATGCCCATACTGTGGATGGAACATTCTAGGCACATCTTCATGGAGACAAGAAACTAAACAAGACTAGGGGCGGCAGTAGCTCAGTTGGTAGAGCGTTTGTCCGCTGATCCAGGGGTTGGCGGTTTGAATCCCGCTCTCGACAATGTATCGTTGGTTGAGCGGTCAGATCCACTGACCTGCGGGTTGTGCTCCCACAGATGAGTGCTGCCGTTGTGTCCTTGGGCAAGATACTTAACCCCACCTCGGCCAGTGTGTCAGTGCACACTGGAAGAGCCCCCATGACACAAAGTACATTAAGGGCGGTTGCATCAAGTGATGTGGGGCCGTCCTCCCGTAGACCCACCATGGGGGATGGTGCACTGTGATCTGGGCAGCAGATCTGTCTGGACCTTTGCCCGCACCCCAAAAATACAGAGAAAGCGGAAGAAAATGGAAAAAATAAAATACAATAAAAAATAAACCAGACTCAAAACTAAATCATATTTTAAAATGAAAACACCATCTCCTCTTCTCATTTCCAGCTCATTTCTGCATTAATTACACTTTTGTGTCTCTGGCTGATACATGTGAAGATTTTGATCAGGGAGCCTCTTGTGTCAGTGCATTGAGTGTTGGTGATTTGCGAAGTGGTGCTTTCCTGTGGATTCATGTATTCTAATGTGATTGGATGAGACCTACTCCACAGAGCAGCCTCCATTTTCTCTATCTGTGTTTCTCCCCCGAACCTGTGATTATGTGTATGTCAAAGCATGCTCTCTCCGCACAAAAAGAGCTGCTGGAGATTATCAGGGCGCATTATGTGGGGATGAGTGAGACAAGTGTTGAGGAAATAAAAGTTGTTAAGTTTGTACATTGAAAATAAAGTTGGAATGAAAAAGGCATGAATGAGCTCTGATTAGGATAGGCTCATATACAATTTGTCTATTCAACTCACAATCCTGTTTCAGGGTCTTGTTATGAATGTAGAGCTGACATGGGAAAGTAACTAACTGGAAGGCTGGCAATAGGAGAAATTCAATTTGTCAACTGAACAAAGTTTATTTGGTCGAATACGTTTCGCAGCTCATCCAAGCTGCTTCTTCAGTTTTGGTCAGACGCTGGTAGAGACTGCCTATTATCTGCTTGAGGGGAGGAGCTAACTACAATGAAATTACTTTGAAACTGCTACACCTACTTGTTTACAGTTTCTGTTAGTTAGGTGGGCCTATTAAATATGCAGTGGGAGTGGAGTGTGGGGTCTGGTTAGCTGGTGGTTCAAGTCCTATCTTTCCTCTAATAGTCTTTCCAAAACCAGACATCAATTTAAATAAAATATGTGACCCGCCACGTGAAAACCAGTGACATGTCGGTATTACTGAAACCGAGATAATCGCATTTGAGTTTTGTTTTTTTTTTTCCAAAATTTGTGATTTTCGTGTTTTTGCAGAATGTGCTAGTTGAGATCATGAAGAAGCCACTCCATGTTTCAGATAACAGCATTGGCTGCTTCAAAAGCATACATTTTGTCTGTGAAATTGGCTTGTTTTTCAGAAAGAATCGGGGCGTGCATATACTGCCACTGCGGCCCAATCACGTGACATTAGCAGTCTTTTGTTTTCTTTTTCCTTCTATCATCTGTGAGCGAACCTTGTGAATATGTAGCTGCATTTCAACAGGATCCGTAACTAAAAAATCCGTAACTTTGACTGTAAATGCTATATAAGAAGGAAGGAGTCTCTCCTCGGAACACGGGACACATTTGGGACACGTTTGGGACACGTTCGTTTCTCCGAAGCTTATACGATCGGATACTTTAGCTGCCAAAAGACAGGACTAAAACAGGACTAAAACAGGACTAAATCAGGACTAAAATGGGACTAAAACGAGACTAAGCCGGGACTAAACCAGGACTAAACCAGGATTAAAACAGAACTAAAACAGGACTAAACCAGTACTAAAACAGCACTAAAACAGGAATAAACCAGGACTAAAACAGCACTAAAACAGGACTAAACCAGGACTAAAACAGGACTAAAACAGGTCAAAAACAGGATTAAACAAGGACTACAACAGGACTAAACCAGGACTAAAACAGGACTAAAGTGTGCCTGCGTGTCCAGTGTGTGTGTGTGTGTGTGTGTGTGTGTGTGTGTGTGTGTAGGTAGTGTCCTATAATATTCAGTATTGTATTAAATTGACAATACATGTGATTCTGATTTAACATATTATCCTGTGTATTATTGAATTATTTGAATGATTACATGGACTTTTTGTTATAAAAGCATTTCCATTTTAACAAAGTACCTTCTAATTCTGACCTGCCCTGAAACACCACACCACAGTGATAGATGATCTGCAGGGGGAGGGCTTAGCTTAATGTCATGCAAATGAGCCAAGAAGACCTGGACTTAGAGAATCTTTAGAGAGCTTTTCTTAGCTCCTTGTTTTCAGATGTGCTGCTTTCAAATGGCCAGAAATTCTTCAAATCTTCTCAGATTTCCATGTGTCAGGCATCGTTGGAAAGCTTAGAATCTACACTTTCAGAATCTGTGAATAAATCAAAACGCCTTCGGAACAACTTGTGTTTTCCGTGGCCGGGCACAAATGTGTGTCTATGGCAACAAAAATAATGAATTTGTCTTCTCCAGTGCATTTCCAGACACTCGAAGTCGCTTTACAGTTTGGTGCCTTATTCATTCCCTCCCCTCTCAATAGTGGTAAGATACTATTGTAGCCACAGCTGCTCTGACTAACAGAAAAAACACCATCAAACTCACACACCACATTCATACTAGGCAATGTGGGGGAAGTGTCTTGCCTAAGGACACACCGAATCAATCCTTTGACCTTTGGGTTGGAGGACCAATACTCTAACCACTTTAAAGGAGTAGTAACGTTTTTTACAATCTGAACCTTATTTCGTTAATAAAACAACGTGAGCAACTCACCCATAGCACTTTGGTGTCATCTGGAGCATGTCCGGAGAATTTGTAGTTTAGCGATATCCGTAATGTGAGTGCTCGGGGCATATGGTTGCGGTCACCAAATAACAGAAACTTTAGCACTTTTCAAATCACAGAAGCTCAATGTGTCACTGTACAGTTTTGCTTGGTCAAAAGCGGCCTGAAACCCGATAGCCAGCTATAGTTTCATTAGATTACGTCATCATGACTATAAAGTCAATAAACACTGATTGCAGCTGTAAAATATAAAATAATAATACTGAAAACTTTGACAACAAAAATAAGTCATTTCAGTTCAATCTATACCATGAAAAAGTATACCAGGGCACCTCTCTGAATGTTATTGAGCAGTTAGAATCGGCCAGCTGGGTCACCCCAAAATTACCTCCCTGACCAGAACAAAATATATAACTTCCTGTACCTGTGTTTTTCACTCCTTTATGGTGTTTTTTTCTCTTCTTTTCTTACATGTTAGCAGCCATATCTGTTTTTAACCATCCGCCTCTCTGATTAGTTAATCCTCTTGTCAGTCACACCTGAATAATTTCAATAAATCAATAATGAAAAAAATGATGAAAAAACACACAAAGATGAACTACTTCTGATTAACAAAATTACTTCATTTCGAAGTGACTTGGCGTTTTTTTTTCATGCTTTTTTTCCCTTACGTTTTCTTTTCGACATCTTTATCATGTGTTGAAAGCAACAAGTGACTCTTTGTCGCCTTTTAGGCCTAATACGATTTATGCTTGACAGATTATCGTATTAGCGCCCTCTGCTGTTAGCATGGCCGACGGCCAGTAGAGTGGACAGCCATTCTGAACTTGTCCAGAACACACAGATTGCCAGTCCGTCCCTGGATCCACTTGTTTTTGTAAAGTTTTGTCAAAGCGTGTGGTTCTGGATGCCTAGGTAACAAAATGACTGAAAATGTGGTTTGTCATATTAAAATATTTCTGTGGAAGGACCCCCAGACCCCCCTAATCTAGACACTATTTATAATAAGCAACATCAAAAACAACAGTTAAAGGCAAATTAACGTTTTTTTACAATCTTCTTTCGGCAATAAAACAAGTAGTTTTACTCACCCATAGCATTTTTCTGTCAATTGGAGCAGTATCGCAGAACTTATGTTGAGCCGTTCTGTTCTACTAATGATCCCGTATCCGTTAACATGGTGCTGTATCATATGCTCGGGGCATTACTTTGCGGTGTCCAAATAACACAAACTTTAGCACTTTTCAAATCATAGAAGCCCGATGTCTTAATGTAAGATTTCGTTTGAAGCAAAAGTGGCCTGTAATCCGAGATTTAGCCATAGTTTCGAGTAGATGAGGACGCCAGTGCGCATGCGCGGACTGTGCTATGAGCTCCCGGGACCCAAACATGAAACGCAAAGCTGAAAACTATGGATAAACCTCGGATTACAGGCCACTTTTGCTTCAAACTAAATCTTACATTAAGACATCGGGCTTCTATGATTTGAAAAGTGCTAAAGTTTGTGTTATTTGGACACCGCAAAGTAATGCCCCGAGCATATGATACAGCACCATGTTAACGGATACGGGATCATTACTAGAACAGAACGGCTCAACATAAGTTCTGCGATACTGCTCCAATTGACAGAAAAATGCTATGGGTGAGGAAAACTACTTGTTTTATTGCCGAAAGAAGGCTCAGATTGTAAAAAAAAACGTTAATTTGCCTTTAAAAGACACCAAACTTCACCATGTTCTTTTCTCATTCACAAAGTTTGATTACATAAAACTTTTCAAACTGTTGACTAATTAGATAATGTGATTAAACCTAATTTAGGCCTTTCTCATGAGTTTGGACTCAGTGAATTGTTGTAAAACTGTGATACTTCCTCTCACAGAGCCGATTCAGTGACATCTCTATTTTCAACTGTAGCTTGACATTTGTTCCGCTCGTCTCTCCCTGTCATTTTAGTGGATAGACAGTGGATCTGCACAGCCCCAGAGCTGAAGAACTCAAACACAAATTCAGCTTCCAGGTTTCAGGGGACTTCCTCGGGGCTACACTTCCTCGTCTGCTGGATCCTCAAACACTGTTTTTGTACAAACTTTTTGTTCAGTTGTTTTCAAACTTCAGCCAAGGATAAAACAGTGAACTTTCTCTTGCATCGCACTGTGTAACCCACATGTTATGAACCTGCTTTAAACCAAGGACAGATAGGAATCAATAATCAGGAATTATTCAAGGAACTAAGGTACTGCAAAACTCATCATATTTTTCCATTGCAGAGATAAGAAAACACATTTAATTAAAGTGTAGATTACAATCAGTGAGCTGCACATTTATTTTTAACAATAAAAAAGAAATAAGTAGAAGATCTAACTGTTGTCGCAAAGTCCAACCTTGTACTAGTAACTTTTTAACCAAAAATGAGACAAAAATGAAAATACGTCCTTACTCCAAACGGGCTTGCATTTCCACAAACCCGACTCTTATTTGGCCTGAAGAGAGCCTCCTTCTGATTCTTTCCATGGAAATGTTGTTGCTTTGGCTGTAATCTTCCACATCTCTCCATGGGGAATGTTCCAAAGTGTGTGATAAAAGGAGAAGTTCAATTTGTCAACTGGACAAAGTTTGGTTGAAAACGTTTCGCCGCTCATCCGAGAGGCTTCGTCAGCTCTGGTTTTTGTGCTGGTTAGACACTGCTTATATCTCGCTGCCGGGAGGCGCGTCCTACCCTGAAAAAGCTCTGAAAACGATCCCCCCTAATCTGTCTCTTTGTTTTTCAAATTACTCTGGCGACTAGTTTCGACCCCCTATTCAACGTCTAACGACCCTCTCCACCCCTCTGCCCTGGCTCATCTGCCCTAATGTTTCTTTGTCTGTTTTGACTTGGTCTAAGAATCGAATTATAAATGGGAGACAAGTTATGTCTAACTCCCCCATTTCTGTTTAATGACGGATTCTCTTTTTTGACAAAAATAGCCTCTTTAACCCCTCTATTTTTGTCTATTTTTGTCAAAAAAGAGAATCCATCCTTAAACAGAAATAGGGGAGTTAGACATAACTTGTCTCCCATTTATAATTCGATTCTTAGACCAAGTCAAAACAGACAAAGAAACATTAGGGCAGACGATCCAGGGCAGAGGGGTGGAGAGGGTCGTTAGACGTTGAATAGGGGGTCGAAACTAGTCGCCAGAGTAATTTGAAAAACAAAGAGACAGATTAGGGGGGATCGTTTTCAGAGCTTTTTCAGTGTAGGACGCGCCTCCCGGCAGCTAGATATAAGCAGTGTCTAACCAGTACAATAACCAGAGCTGACGAAGCCTCTCGGATGAGCGGCGAAACGTTTTCAACCAAACAAACTTTGTCCAGTTGACAAATTGAACTTCTCCTTTTATCATGGATTCTACCTGGACGACTGAGGGACTTTTCACGCTTCCAAAGTGTGGTTTTAACTTCTCATGCAAATCTTGTGCCACTTCCACAAAGTTATGTTCCTTTAAAAATGTGAAGAATGCATGGATATTGTGCAATTTTAAACTCTTGGTCAGAGAAATTTGCAGTGTACATTGTATCATTCCAATTTACACTGCGAATGTAAGCTTCCATCGGCCTTCCCAGTCATCACAAACCGCCCGCTCACCCACACTGGCAAGGCGGGTAAAGTGTCTTGCTCAAGGACACAACAGCAGAATGTACTGGTCAGAGATGGGACTGGACCAAAGATCTCTGGGCTGATGGGTGAATGCACTAACCAGTCAAACCCCGCCGTAGTGACACGCAGCCTGATTTATCCAAGAATTTTTAATACGGTAAAAATGTGATTCTTCCGAAACAGATCTGCTCTTATATCAGCGCTTCATTTATCCTGTTATTGTAATTTCCTACCACTCTCCCATTCACAAGAGCTATGCTAATCTGACACTCATGTAAAAACTTCATCTTCCATTTCATCAGTATTAATGCACCTCCAAGGATTATTTAGCCCATTGGCATTCTGGGCGTAGTGCCGCACATGATAACATCTCTAATATCTGCAGCTAAAATGGACATCCCTCTTCATCTGGCCTTGTCACACACATTACGTAAAGTGATGCTGGCTTAGCACGAGTGGATTCAGCTGAGGTCACGCTTAATCTTAGTTAAAAAGGCTCCTCCATCAACATTCCACCCTTGGATCCCTAAGAAATAATTTCAAATACATGCACAATAAACATTATTCTTTGTGTTTCTCATTTATCAGAGGAATGTTGAGCAGATGCTTTTGCTGAGCGTGTAATTTGAAATTTTCGTTCAGGTGATGCAAGCATAAAAGTGTGATTGAAAGTTTTTCACAGGGACTGAACCTGCTGATTTGACAAATGCGGTACAATAGAAAAAAAAAAAAACAGGAGCAGACACTCAAAACGTTGGAGGTCACCCACCGTTCTTGACATTTTTTCCCTGCTCCTCTGAATAATGGTTAATATAATACAAAAAAAATAGTAATTTCTAATCATCAGTCATTGGGTGGGGTTTTGGAATTGATCCTAAACCAGGCATGGGCAAACTACGGCCCGGGGGCCATATGCGGCCCGTTAAGCTTCTTAATCCGGCCCGCCGAACGTGAAGAAATTATATTAATAAACCTTGTTAATGTTTTAAAGTTTTCATTTCCCTGCAGTTCTGGCGTTTTCCAGTAGCTGGCGCACTACATACATTGACCTTTGTTGAGGTGCGGTGTTTTGCTCCACGTTTGTGCTTTACTCTTTGACCCGTCAGCCTCCTGTAAAGATGAACAGAGCTAAGAAAAGAAAAGTGGACAGAGAATGTCGAGTGTTTAATAAGGAGTGGACAAGTAAATGTTTTTTCACAGAATATTTATCAGCTGCTGTATGCCTGATATGCCAAGAGACTGTAGCGGTTTTTAAAGAATATAATATCAGCCGTCACTTTGCAACAAAACATGCTAACTATGCTAGCAAGCAGTCAACGAAAGAACGAAAGAACCTGAAGGAGAACAGAACTTTCATTGCTTTAAAATAGCAACTGTTAGTAATTTTAAAAAGCTGTATTTTATTAATAAAATTTCCTGTGTTTTAAGAATCATTTCAATAAATAGCTAAATACCGTGAAACCTGAAAGATGGACATTTTGTTGTAATGATTTTGTTCATTTTTAATTGAAATAAAGCACATATTTTCTACATATCCCATGTTATTTTTAGTGTTTTTACCAAAACACTAAATCCACCTGCTCCTGGTCCGGCCCTTCTATCAAATTTTAGAACCCTTTGTGGCCCACGAGTCAAAAAGTTTGTCCACCCCTGGTCTAAACCAATCCTAAAAATCTGTACTGTTTATGTTCATGGAATACTAAGACTAAAAGCAATTCTCATTTAGTTTTTGAAAAGACAAAATAAAATCGGTAAATACAAAGATAAACACTTTTCCCATATCACCCAGCCCTACTCTAAAATGTGATCTCTGGTCCAGCCATGCTTTTACTGACAGAAGACCTCTGTCTGAAACAACTGGATCATGTTGCGATAAAATGTAATTATCTGTAAAATATAAAGTACAGGTGTGACTCTCCCAGTGTCTCATTATTGGGACCATGTTTCACATTCAGCAGCAGATGCCCGTATCACTATGGGCTTTTAGGTTTTTTCTTACAGTGACAGGAGCAGAGTTTAGATGAGTCTGCACCTGTCACCTCCTCTGTGACGCCTGTCGGACAGATGATTTCTGCACCGTGCACAAAATCTGCATCTGCATGCACTAAAACTGAACTTGTTGCAAAAATCAGATCTAAAGCAAGATAAGTTGGCTTCAGTGGCCTCTGCAATTCCTAGTAGCTGGTGACATCACACAGAACTGCCCTGATTACAAACAGCTGTTTCTGAGTCAGACATTCTGATACAAACACCTGGCTGCAGGGCGGAGTTTGAAGTGTGCATCCACAGGTGTTTAGAACGGAGCATAAACTAGCCTTTAGACCACACACAGACCACACACAAGCCGTTTCCCAATTCAGCGAGTGCGCGGTTCGGAGCATGCTGAGAGGGGGATGTGCGTCATATCCGGCGCGACAACTGCTCTTCCATTTCGTTTTTGTCCCATGCACAGTTAAGACGCGGTCCGAACAGAGCAGTCGTTTCCATGGAAATCGGGGCGTGGACCAAGCGTGCAAACATGCACGCTTCGCACACTCAAAAGCCCCAGCATGCACAGCACGGCAGGATATATGACTACAACATCGCCATGTGACAGTTGCGACTTCACTATAAAATGTGTGTACTGGTTCACCTCACCTACAACTATGCTACATGAAACTCTTCATAAACTACGCTAAACATGTGTGACGGTAGCCGTAACAGCATAGTTCACAGTACCTGTATTACCGTTCACATGCTTTTCCCCCTTACACTTATATTTCCTTTGCTGTTGTAATGCTGGATATTCTACAGTGTCGCCATGTCCCAATTCCAAGTATTACTAGTAGAATCATATTTTTTAGGGAACAAGGAGCAGACCACCCGGCTCATTGAGCTGAGGCGGGACCTGTTCTATTTCGCAGACGCCCATGCGATCCCCGGACTGCACTCCGGGCTGAGCGAGTATGCACCGCCTCGACTGCACAGACCACACTCCGAACCGTGCACTCTCTGAATTGGGAAACGGCTTCAGTTCGTTATACTCCAGGCCCCTCCGCTCCTCCCCCCTCTCTCCCTTTAGTCCTCCAGGTACTGCCAGTACAGCTCAGTTTGAAATGCGGCAGAGGGTGGGGTTTAGGGGTTTAGTCCCAGTTTAAAAAGAAAAATAAATAAATAAATAAAAGATCAACAAACTTGCAACAACTTTGCAACACTTTGACTTCAACTATTTGTCAAGATACATTTTCTTAATTCAAGCAATTTTAACTTTTGTGATGAAGTGATGAAACTAAAAGTTAATCTCTATTTATAAAGTAGAAATGGAAATACTGATATCCTCCAGCAAAGTTCTAAACATGAGCTGATCCGCCCACTTTAAAAATCCCACACTTTTCCTTCTGAATCATTTACACAGTTGTGTCTTTGCTGCAGAAAAAACTAAACTCTGTTGGATGGATTTCATGAGGTGAAAATTTAATGTTAAGAAGCATCAAGATTTAACAATTACTCTACACCAACAGTGAAATCTGTAGCTAAAGGCACTGTACCTCATTTTTACTGTGGTCCAGCATTCTTCCTCACTGACCTTATGCTTTTTTTTGCTTTTTTTCAGTATTTGTTGTGTTTTTACTGCTGCTTTTCCTGTGTTTTTTTTTTTTTTCAGTGCAGAGGGTAATCACAAGTTCATTTGGACAGATCATGAGACTGTGTTAAAATGACTGTGAATGCCTGCAGACTGTGAATGCCTGAGCTCTGTCTCTTTTGTCTCATCATATTTTGTACCCCCCTTCTCCATGTCTGTCTCTCTCTCTCTGTGTCGCTCAGTGGGGGACTGTCTGAAGAGGGAGGAGAGATAAGAAGATAAAAGAGATGGAGAGAGAACAATGAGAAAGGAGAGAGAATGAAGAAGAGAGAGAAAGTGGGCGGGAGGATCGGAAATTGAGAGGGAGATGGAAAGAGTTGAGGGAGAGGAGAGAGAGAAAGAGATAGAGAAGAAGAGAGGGATGGAGAGAAAGGGAAAGAGAGAGGAGGGAGGAGAAAGGTGAGGTATGAATAATTGAAATAGAAGTTTACAAAAATGTCAAATCTCTAGGAGTATGGGAGTGATAAACATTGTCACTTGTACTGTACACTTTTTGGATATTTAACAAAATTTAATAAACAAAAACAATAATTCTGACACATGCCCACATTGTGAAAAATAAAAAATAAAAGTTAAGACAGTTGGACCAGAAAACGATTGAGGACTTACCCAGACTTAAAGGTCCTAGGCTATACTACGAGAAATTGACTCTTGTGAGCTGTTAGTCATGTTATAATGTTGGTACCTCCTCAAAAACAGACCTGGAGTTGTGTTTTGTTTCATTCACATGTGATCGAGTAATCCTGCAATATTATATGTTTCCACCCCCAAGCTCCAAATACTTCAATATTCAAGATTCAAGATTGTTTATTTGTCATATGCAGAATCAAGACAGGGTCAACAATGCAATGAAATGCTTAGGAAGATCCGTTGACTCACTAAGATAGTCAGAAGTACTAATAACATGCAATAATAGTACATGGTAAAAAAGTGTTGCAAAAGTGCAGGGGAAGAAGTAAACAATATAATAAAAATATGTAATAAAATGTAATATAAATACAAGGTACAATGTACAAAGGTGCAGGTAGGATTAAATAAGGTATAAATAGAGTATTTCACAGATTGCACATAATATGGTGTAGTATAAGTGTTGCATGTGGATTTCATATTGCACATAGTATGGTATAAATATTGCACATGGGTAATTGCACAGATTATTGCACAGGTAACAGTAGTTTACAGTGAGGTAGTGACAAACATGATACATTCATATAGAGCAGCAGCAGTAAACATATTATGCATAATGAAAGGTAGTTTAGTGCAGTCAGTGGTGAAAGTAAAGCGGTGCGCACCGGAACGCAGCACCGGTATAAAATTCACAGCAGGTACGCAGCACTGCTAAGAGAATATGGTTAATGGTGGCCAAAACCCACATTTGAAAAAAAAAGTAAGGTGCGCTATTTAAGTAGAAAACACAAACAAACACACTATGCCATTCAAGAATAACTGAAAGCTCCCCGAAACTCTCGTGCAGAGAGTTAAGCAAGGACTGGCAGTCTGTTAAGCAAGGATTGTCAAAACTTATCTGACTGTAGCCCTGAAAGTAGCCTAAACCATTGCGAGACGGGGCTGCGCACTGGTAGAAGATTTAAGGCCGGCGCGCTGCCTGCACCTCTAAGAGAGAGTTTATGCTGACTAAAAAAATATGAAATAATTAAGTATATTAAAAAAGTTATTTATCTATGAAAAAGGTGTAAAACGTAAAAAAAAATGGTAAAGTGATGCACTGGACATTATAGCACCTGTAAGAAATGAAAACTACTTTCACCACTGAGTGCAGTATTATTGAGAGTTCAGTATTATTTAGAGTATTATCCAGAGTTCAGTAGTCTGACAGCTTGGGGGTAATATCTGTCTTTGAGTCTTTTTGTGCGTGCTGGCAGGCTCCTGTATCGTCTACCAGAGGGTAGCAGACGGAAGAGTCCTTGTGCTGGATGAGTATGGTCCTTAGTGATGCTGCGTGCCTTACGCAGACCCCTGCTGTGGTAAATGTCCTGGATGGAGGGGAGACTGCTGCAGTGATGTCCTCTGCCGCTCGCACCACCCTCTGTAGTGCTTTGCGGCTCTGAGCGGTGCAGTTCCCATACCACACTGTGATGCAGCCCATTAGCAGGTTCTCGATGGTGCACCTGTAGAAGTTTGTGAGGATCCTGGTGTTCATACCAAACTTCCTCAACTTCCACAGGAAGTAGAGTCTTTGTCGGGCTTTCTTTACCACAGTGTCTGTATGTAGTGTCCAGGACAAATCCTCAGTGATGTGTACCCCAAGGAACTTAAAGCTGCTGACCTGCTTCACCTCAGCGTTGTTGATGAAGATGACTGTCTCCTAAAGTCCACTATCATTTCCTTAGTTTTGCTGACGTTCAGAGAGAGGTTATTTTCCTGACACCAGCTGCTCAGTGATTTCACCTCGTCTCTGTAGGCGATGAGGCCTAGGATGGTGGTGTCGTCAGCAAACTTGAGAATGATGTTGGAGCTGTGCCTGGCGGTACAGTCATAGGTGAACAGGGAGTACAGGAGAGGGCTGAGAACACAGCCTTGGGATGCAGCAGTGCTGAGGACACATGTGGAGGAGAGGTGGCTGCCGAACCTCACCGCCTGTGGCCTGTTGGTGAGGAAGTCCCAGTAGCAGATGGATGTCTCCAGGCTCAGGGCGGTGAGCTTAGAGACCAGTTTGGAGGGGATTATGGTGTTGAATGCCGAGCTGTAGTCAATGAAGAGCATTTTGACATATGTTTCCTCTCTCCAGATGACTGAGAGAGGTGTGGACTGCTAGAGCAACGGCGTCGTCTGTAGACCTCTTTGCTCTATATGCAAACTGGGGGAAGGGAGTCACAGATGTGTCTCTTAATGACTCGTTCAAAGCACTTCATGATGACAGATGTGAGTGCTATGCGCCGATAGTCATTAGGACAGGATGCTGTGGGGGTCTTTGGGATGGGGACTACAGTGGAGGTCTTGAAGATGGTGGGCACGATAGACTGGCTCAGAGACAGGTTAAAGATGTTGGTGAACACCCCGGCGAGTTGGTCAGCACAAGCTCTCAGCACCCGTCCGGGGATGCCGTCGGGTCCTGGTGCTTTGCGGGGGTTCACTTTCTTGACCGCCTGTTTCACTGTAGCAGTGTCTATACAGAGTACAGCGTCCTCACTGCCCACATGGGGTCTGGTGACAGGCGTGGTGTTATCTGCATCAAACCGGGCGTAGAAGGTGTTGAGTTCGTCCGGAAATGATGCGCTGGACAGTTCCACTGGCCCGCTCCTCCCCTTGTAGTCAGTGATGCAGCGTAGCCCGTGCCACACACGTGTCTTGGGTCATTGCTCTGCTAGGCAGACTCCACTCTCTTCCTGTAGTCCCTCTGGGAAGTCCTGATGGTCTTTCTGAGGTCGTACTTGGTTGCATTGTAGGCGTCGGGGTCTCCTGAGTTGAAGGTGGCGGTGCGAGCTCTCAGATTAGCACGCACCTCCGGTCCCGCAAGGGTTTTTGATTAGAGTAAGCGCAGATGGAAATTTTGGGCACCGTGTCCTCAATGCACTTCCCTATGTAGCCTACGACAGAGTCTGTGTACGCATTAATGTCACCATCCGCTGCGTCTGCAAACATCTGCCAGTCCGTTGTTTCAAAGCAGTCCTGTAGCACCTCATCAGACATACTGCTCCATTTGTATATTTGTCTGGGAACCGTTTTTTCCAGTTTAAGCCTTTGTTTGTACGGGGGCAACAGCAAGATGGTGCTATGGTCAGATTTATCAAGGGCTGAGTGAAGGAGGGGTTTGCAACTGTCTTTAAATGGGGTGTAACAATGGTCTAAAGTCTGCCCCTCCCCCTCCCCCCCCTCCCCCGGTGGGGAGGGATATGTACTCTGTTCTGCCTTGTGATGTCATGAAGCAATAGTTTTCAAGTTCACAGATAACTTTTTGTTCAGTAGAGACTGACAATTTTGGGACTGAAGTTATGCAAATGATTCTAGTGATGGTGTGTGGAGTTTAAAAATATCGTGGCGCATTTGCTGTATTAAGACGACATCACAAGGTGGAACAGAGTGTTCCCATTTGAGAGAAGAACTCAGTCTAAAAATGCAGGGTTTGTGATGAGGAAACGACATTAGAACAGAATGTAATCAGAAAATGACTTGATATAATATATATAATTGATAATTGATAATATATATCTAGAGTGACTGGATGGCCCTATTTACCCAGGACAGCCCCAGTTTTGAGCCCTGTGTCCCCTGTCCCAGTAGATTTAGCCATTGATTTGTCCCAGTTTTATACAAGAAATGTCCCTAGTGTCCATATTTTTGACCAATCTGATATCTGCCAACAGTAAAGAGAGGCAAAGAGAGGCATACATTGTCACATTTTATTATTCCCAACCCCCACAAACCGGGGGTGTCTCAGTTTTTTATTTTGAAAATCTGGTCACCCTAAGCATATCCAAGTTGACAAAACAAATGGTCCATGCACTGTAGTCCTGTACCCATGGGAGATGCTAACTCTAACCAAGCACAACCTGTAGCTGTAGCCTGTAACTACGGAAAGGTCGAGGGAGATGGCGAAGGCTCCTTGGCATATAGACTTGTCCATATACATCAGCATCATCATAATTTAAATACGCACAGCTGTCAGGAAGAGTAAGCGTCTGTGTGGGTCCTATACACTCTATAGAATATATCTGACACCGTGTTTACCCCGTCCACGTCCATAAACAGCATTTTTTAATTTTTTTTTTCCCACATTTTTACACACCTGTGATCCATAGTGATGATATTGTATTATTTACAAAAGCAAAATATACAAAATGTCAAATAAACATAATGAATGTTCAAAATATTCTGTGCAAACAAAAAGTTATTTTATTATTATTTATTATTTAGTATTATTATTTTTAATATTTTTGTGTTTGAGCAATTTGAAATTGTGTGACTCTATATTATGAATAGGATTTTTTTGACAGACAAAATTGTGAAAAATAAATAAATAAATAAACAGGATCATGTAGAGTGGGTTTATACGAACATTTAATACCAAAATGGCGAGGCTCACAGCAGCATGGTTGTTAAATCGATCAGGGCTCTCAAGTCTCATGCATTGAGAGTGTGACACACGCAATTCGACGTGTTCACACGCCACACATGGCATTTCTCACGCTGATTTTTATTTTTTTTTGTGCCCAGAAAATCGGTCTGTGTGGCTCAGTTTATGCAGGCACCGCACGTTTTCAGCAAAAAAAAACTCCCCCTCCCTCCTCCCCCTCCCGCTCCCTGGAAAAAAATCTGCCAATCAGAAAATAGATTGTTCTGTTGTTGGGCAGACTCATGATTTTGGGATCGTTAAAGTTGCTTAAAATCGTTAAAGATCGTTAAAGTTTTTTGCAGTGCTCCTAACTGACCCAGGTTTTGTTTCGTCAACTATTTCACACACGTATTCCGCCTGGCCCGCCTCCCTGCCACGCCGCTAAACCCACCAATCAGAAGCGGCAAGCTGCGTGTGGACAGGTTGGTGAGGCCGGTGTTAGCTGCTACGCTCTGAGCGATCCCTCAACCCAAATACGCCAGTAGCCCCGTGCGGTCTGGGGAGTCGCGAGCTGATGAAGCCGGTGTTAGCCCCTGTTTAATCAATGTCCGTAATCCGTCACTCGAGTGCATGGCAAGAAAGTCCAGAGAAACGTCTACTAAAAGTGATACTCGGGCCAAACAGACTACAGTTATAACTACTTTGGCCATTGTAACTCCGTATGACAGAAGCAGCCAACAACACCAGGAGATAACAACCATAACACACAACCGAGGAAATGGTGCCTGTAAACACGGTGACCAAAGAGTGGTTTAAAAGTCTCCTCCGCACATTGGTTAGGATGCTTTTCCTCTGCTGTTAACTGACAAACTGTTAGCATGAGGCTTACATTAGGCTTACATTACAAATGCTATAAAAAGGCTACCACGATTAGCATCGCTATATTTAGCATCGCTATATTTAAGTTTAAGTTGAGTTGTATTTTATACATTTGTTATAAAATACAACAATCAAGCTCAATTGAGCCATAAAAGACCTGACCTTGCTCCACTTTAAAATACTTTTTTTTGCTCTACTTACAACCACTTTGAACACTCACATGCACTGACTCACCCCCATTCCTATCCTCCACTCTCCTTCCATCCACCCGTTGTGCAATTACCTAACACTATCTTGTTGGACAATATTTTATTACAGTGTAATAATATAGTTTTTGTAGCATATCCACCTGGGCAATATTTATTATGTGTAATATCTTGAACTGAGTTTTTGTAGCATATCCACCTGTTGTTGTGCAATACCTAATTACAGTGCAATATCCTGTGGTGCAATACTTAACACTGTGCTACAGCTTGTAGACAACATTTAATACAGTACAATATGCTAAACTGAGTTCTGTGAAACATCTCCCTCTAAAATGTAGAGACTCTCTAGTGCGTGTATGGCTGTATGTGTCACCCCTACTGCAATATATGAGCAAGACTTGCAATAACCTGGTAATTAATGTGTAGTACAGGACTTTTTTTGCACAAATTTTTGGCACTATTTTTTATACTGGGGTGTAAATATCCAGCTGTGTTGTATATCTTAAATGTCTACTTAAATGTCTGCACTGAAGTGAGATGCTTTCAATCTCATTGTGAGTATGTATAATGTAAAGTGTACATATGAATAGTGACAATAAAAGGCATTCTATTCAGTAGTATAGAATAGTTTCAGAAAGTTCCACATTTTAGGCTTATTTCAAGCTATTACAGATTTCATACTTTGTTTTTCTTGTTTCAGATTGCATTATGTGTCCAAGGAGCGAATTTTTTTGATTCAAGTATATCTAATAGGGCTGTCAAACGATTAATTTTCTTGATCGCAACTAATCTCAGAAATTTCATAGTTAATCGCGATTAATCGTGATTTATTTTGCATGTTTAAAATTGATATCTTGCAGTAAGACCGTTCGAATCTAAAGTTAAACTCACAATGCAAAGTATTTTTCACCATTTTTTTATTTCAAAAAAGTGCAGAGAAAGGAAAAAGTAACAATGAACCAGTAATAGTGCTTACTTTGAGAAATTGTAAATAAATGATTGAAGCCCGCTCGAGCTGCCTACGGATGCGTAGAAGGAACAAAATACTAGCAAACTCAAAATAGCACGTTTAACCGACAATGAGTTTAATTAATACAACCAAATGAGCTGCATATGGATGGTAGAATTGCGGAAAATGCTGGCAAACTCTGATCGCGATTAAAAAAAATTGTTCGCGATCATAACTTACATTAATCTAATCGCGATTAACGCGTTAATATTCCCAGCCCTAATATATATTTATATTTTTTAAAATCAAAACGACTCAAACAATGTCGATTCTCTGATTTCAAGGCATTTGAAGTCCTTCCTTTTTGCAGTGTGTATTTTGGAGAAGGGGCGTGTCCTACTGGGACAGTGGGCGTGTTGCAATGTCCTGGGATCACATTTACAGAGGCGGGACAGTGAGCATATGGCACAGAGGGTGAAAATACCACACAGGTGTACTTCACAGGTCTTTCACCATCTAAAAGCTTACGCAGTTGTTCTGACCTATTTCCCATCATGTGCCTCTCCTGCCCCAGTTCCTCAGCTGTTGATCTGACATCCTGACCAACCTCAGTTTGTGTGGAGAGCAGGTTAAATGCACAGAGCATATGGGACCTGCATTCTCCAGAGAAAACGTATGGCCTGTTTGCACCAGTACACAGGCCTGTATCTGTCACAGGACATTATATAAGAGGATTACATATGTAGCATGATTAGAGCAGCTTATGCTTATGTCTCTGCAAATGAATTATAATAAATCAGCTTTGGACAGGCTGTGTATCCATATGTCACCTCTCACTGCCTATTAAATCATTGTGCTCTACTTAAAGACACATTATGTAACTTTTATGAAAGATCTGCTACCTGCTCGTGTTCGTAGAGATGATGCTGCTTTGCCTGGAATGTTCTTTATGTATTTTTGTAGTAAGTTGTGAGCTTGAATAGAACTTATCGATACTTTGCGGTGACATCACACTGGGGGTGTCCTACATGTTTCTCTGTGGTGGAACGTTCAGCAGTTACCACAGTGACACAAAGTGCACATTAGCAAACACTGTCGAAAAGTTTTAAGATAAAAAACAAAAACAAAATCTAAATTGATTAAAAGAGGACATTTTCAGGAGCCTGTGATCAGGTTGAGCATTCATGGTCCTGTTTCAGAATTTGAGTTTCAACAATTAGGTGAGAGTGACTAACTGAAGAACTGTTAAAACTAATGCTAGCTATCTTGTGACTGCAATTTTATGTTTGAGAGACTTGTTTAACGGTAATAAAACAAGTTGTTTTACTCACCCATAGCACTTTGGTGTCATATGGAGCACTTCCAGAGTTGTTTTAGATTAGTGATAGCCGTAGCGCGAGTTCTCATATAATATATGCCCCGAGCATATATGCCCCGGTCTCAAAATAACACAAACTTTAGCACTTTTCAAATCATAGAAGCTCAATGTCTTAGTCTACACTTTCGTTTGAGTCAAAAGTGACCTGTAATCCGAGATTTATCCATAATTTACAGCTTTGCGTTTCATGTTTGGTTCCCGGGAGGTGAGAGTGAAATAAGCTGTGACTCTGCACATGCGCACTGGCGTCCTCATGTACTCGAAACTATGGATGAATTTTGGATTTGGAAAGTTCTAAAATTTGTGTTATTTGGAGACAGCTCGGGGCATATATTATATGCGCTACGGCTATCGCTAATCTAAAACATCTCTGGAAGTGCTCCATATGACACCAAAGTGCTATGGGTGAGTAAAACAACTTGTTTTATTACCAAAATAAGGCTCAGATTGTAAAAAACGTTTTGCTCCCATTTTTCCTGAGATGGACCCAAAGATCCAAAATTCACTCCAGATACACAACACTACCATTTCTCTCAAACATTGTTCACAAATCTGTCCAAATGTGTGACAGCGAGCACCTCTGCCCCGCCGAGACAATCCACCCCACCTCACAGGTGCGCCACATCAAGATGCCGATCCGACATCATGACCAGTGCACAGGTGTGCCCCAGACTGCCCACAATAAAAGGCCACCCCGAAATGTGCATTTGTTTTTGCTTTATTGGGGGTCTGGGGACTCAGAACCAGTCAGTATCTGGTGTGACCACCATTTGCCTCATGCAGTGTAACACATCTTCTTCGCATAGAGTTTATCAGATTGTCAGTTGTGGCCTGTGGAATGTTGGTCCACTCCTCTTCAATGGCTGTGCGAAGTTGCTGGATATTAGTGGGAGCTGGTACATGCTGTCGTATACGCCGGTCAAGCACATCCCAAACAGCCCAAATTAGGTGACTTGTTGTAGTTCCAGCTGAGTCAATTCTTTATGGTGAGATTGTGTACAGATCCTTGCAACATGGGGCCGTGCATTATCTTGCTGAAACATGAGGTGATGTTCATGGATGTATGGCACAACAATGGGCCCCAGGATCTCATCACGGTATCTCTGTGCATTCAAAATGCCATCAATAAAATGCACCTGTGTTCTTCGTCCATAACAGCCTTTGAAGAGGAGTGGACCAACATTCCACAGGCCACAACTGACAATCTGATAAACTCTATGCGAAGAAGATGTGTTGCACTGCATGAGGCAAATGGTGGTCACACCAGATACTGACTGGTTCTGAGTCCCCAGACCCTCAATAAAGCAAAAAAAATGCACATTTTGGGGTGGCCTTTTATTGTGGGCAGTCTGGGGCGCACCTGTGCACTGGTCATGATGTCGGATCGGCATCTTGATGTGGCGCACCTGTGAGGTGGGGTGGATTGTCTCGGCGGGGCAGAGGTGCTCGCTGTCACACATAGATAGATAGAGAGATAGATAGAGAGAGATTGAGATAGAGTAATTCAAGTGTTCTGTTTTCTCGATTTACACCGTACACTGCACATTTTCCATATTAATCTCATTGCTTGAAGTGCTTTCAACTGACGACAATCACGTCTTTGAGTGTGAATAATAGCCCCACTTTAAGAAGCTCTTCAGAAATCATTTGTGCTGACACTCACATGTCTGTCAGAATGTTGTGTTACATTTTCATTTCGCAAACAGAACTGGAAACGCCCCGCTGCAGATATCACAGTGTAAATCAGAACCACGGAGTCTGACCAGCGTGGGTTTTCAGGAAGTAATCCACGGGCAAAGGTCACATGTTCTTCTGGCTGCTGGCTTTGTTCTGTTGAAATGTAGAAAGTTGAATCATTCCATTTACTGTATTGATTTAAAGGTCCTATATTATGCTAAATGGATTCTTATGAGCCTTAAAGGAGAATTAACGTTTTTTACAATCTGAGCCTTATTTCGGTTGTTTTACTCACCCATAGCACTTTGGTGTTATATGGAGCACTTCCAGAGATGTTTTAGATTAGCGATAGCCGTAGCGCGAGTATATGCCCCGAGCATGTAATATATGCCCCGTGCGGTCTCCAAATAACACAAACTTTAGCACTTTTCAAATCATAGAAGCTCAATGTCTTAGTCTACACTTTAGTTTGAGTCAAAAGTGGCCTGTAATCCAAGATTTATCCATAATTTACAGCTTTGCGTTTCATGTTTGGGTCCCGGGAGCTGAGAGCAAAATAAGCTGTGACTCCGCACATGCGCACTGGCGTCCTCATCTACTCGAAACTATGGATGAATCTCAGATTACAGGCCACTTTTGACTCAAACGAAAGCGTAGACTAAGACATTGAGCTTCTATGATTTGAAAAGTGCTAAAGTTTGTGTTATTTGGAGACCGCTCAGGGCATATATTACATGCCCCAAGAACTCGTGCTACGGCTATCGCTAATCTAAAACATCTCTGGAAGTGCTCCATATGACACCAATTGCTATGGGTGAGTAAAACAACTTGTTTTATTACCAAAATAAGGCTCAGATTGTAAAAAAAAAACGCTTTTGAGGAGGTAACAGCATTATAACCTGACTCAAAGCTCACGAGTCCATTTCATGTCATATTGAACCTTTAAACTTCAGCTTCCCTGTGTCCGTCTGGCTGTATCTGACTGTGTATCTGTGTGTGTTTTGTGTTGCAGGAAGTGTGTGTGTTTATGGTGACATGAGCTCTGGAGCTGCCGGACAGATGGAGGAGATGGAGGAGCTCGTCACCCAGAGGTAAGACGTTACACAAGGATTTTAAAGCTTTTTACTATTTTTACTGTGGTTAACAATCCAAATATGCATGGTCTGCTGGGTCTACACTGGAGAAAGCCTCCAGTTATTTTGAACAGTTCTACGAATTATGCTTGTAATATTTGATTCTCACAGTATGTTTGCCTTGGGACTGGCTGTGGGTGCATTTTAGGACGTTAAAGAGATTTCAACTCAATTATTCATAGACCACTATATACACTAAATGTGCAGTGGAGTCTTATAGATTAAATACTCTTCTGAGAGTTAATGCAGTCTTAATAAGGTTACCATTTTGTTCACTGTTTGATCCATGTTTCTCTGTTGGAAACTCATGAGTCTGTTTAAAGCTGCACTATGAAACTTTTCTGGAGGAAGATCCATCACTTAAGCTTGGGCAGCACAATGAATACTCCTGATTCTCATGAGGTCACAAACTCACGAGAATCCATCTCCTCTCCCTCCCCGTGAAGGAGCACCGGTGTGGTTTGGGCGGAGGGAGTTTTGTGTATTTGTGGAGGGTGATACCTCTCTGCTTTTCTCTGACCTGGATATAAGAAAATATTGTTTTCTTGGCCTGTTCCGCCGTTGTGCTGCTTTGACCAATCAGATTGCAGTATTAATTGAACGTCCCGATAGTTCCCAATCACTTCTGACAGCCTTTCCAGACTAATAATGTCCATCCATCCATTTTGTTCTGCTTTGTATGGGGCTGCTTTGAGATGCTCAAACTCTCTCCACACTCTTCCTCCAGCTCTTCAGGGGGACCCTGAGGCGTTCTCAGGCCACAGAGACATAGTCCTCCTCCCTGTGGGACATGAGCACTTCTCCAGGGAGGGTCCAGGAGGCAGATGATTGATCCTCGCTCTGCTCCTCTTCCTCTGCTCCTCTGGCTCTGCTCCTCTTTCTTTGCTCCTCTGGCTCTGCTCCTCTGGCTCTGCTCCTCTTCTTCTGCTCCTCTTCCTCTGCTCCTCTTCTTCTGCTCCTCTTCCTCTGCTCCTCTGGCTCTGCTCCTCTTCTTCTGCTCCTCTTCTTCTGCTCCTCTTCCTCTGCTCCTCTGGCTCTGCTCTTCTTCTTCTGCTCCTCTGGCTCTGCTCCTCTTTCTCTGCTCCTCTTCCTCTGGTCCTCTTCCTCCACTCCTCTTCCTCTGCTCCTCTGGCTCTGCTCCTCTTCCTCTGCTCCTCTTCCTCTGCTCCTCTGGCTCTGCTCCTCTTCTTCTGCTCCTCTTCCTCTGCTCCTCTTCCTCTGCTCCTCTTCCTCTGCTCCTCTTTCTTTGCTCCTCTTCCTCTGCTCCTCTTTCTTTGCGCCTCTGGCTCTGCTCCTCTTCCTCTGCTCCTCTTCCTCTGCTCCTCTTCCTCTGCTCCTCTTCCTCTGCTCCTCTTCCTCTGCTCCTCTTTCTTTGCTCCTCTGGCTCTGCTCCTCTTCCTCTGCTCCTCTTCCTCTGCTCCTCTGGCTCTGCTCCTCTTCTTCTGCTCCTCTTCCTCTGCTTCTCTTCCTCTGCTCCTCTTCCTCCACTCCTCTTCCTCTGCTCCTCTTCCTCTGCTCCTGTCTGCTCCTCTAAACTGTGTAGTAATCAATGCTTAGAGCCGATTGGGAGCTGCTTGCCCTGGGGTGCTGTGAGTTGATGCAAATCCGAGGAAACTGAGCTCAAATACTAAAGACTAAATCTAAACACCCACTGCTCAGATCATGTCCACTTCCTGCAGCGATTTGGGTTTAGCATTTGAATTTCTCTACACACTGTAAGAGAGTTCCTAGAAGTTTAAATGAACTTTATGTAAGATTTTCATTTAAAAATTCCATTAAAAAGAATTCACCGTGTCCCCAGATATGAGAAACACCTGCTTGTTTCTATGGAGCTGTCATTGCTCTTCCTGGAATGTTCCACAGTGTGACATTAAACATCTCTACTTTACATTTATTCAATCACGGGTGGTTTTAGAGCTCAAAAATTCCTCATAAAACAGACATTCTGACTGTGAGCGGGGTCGACTCTCCACAGATCTAACCTGTAACTTGGTCTGGTTTGGGCACTGTGAAAATAGAAAAGTTTAATACCATACTGTGAAACATTCCATGGAGAAAAGCATTTGACAGATCCTCCACCAGAGCCTTTAAATGCCAGCATCAATGAGCCAATAAATACATGCTCTGAAAGAAATAATGGCACAAAAAATCAGCACTCATAGTTAATGGCGGTTTTTGGCGGCACGGTGGCTGAGTGGCTAGCGCTCATGCTTCACAGCAAGAAGGTTCGATCCCTTTCTGTGTGTGTTCTGTGTGGAGTTTGCATGTTCTCCCCGTGGGTTTCCTCCGGGCACTTTGGTTTCCCCCATCAACCCAAAACATGCACCATAGGTAAAATCCTCCTTAGGTCCTGACCAAACTGAACCAAGAAGATCATGCAGATGGTCCCCGGGCGCAGTAATGTGCTGCCCACTGCTCCTAATAACAGGATGGGTTAAATGCAGAGAAGAATTTATCCTGTGTGAGATCAATAAAGTCGCTTCTTAAATATAGAAGCCCAGTGTATCTCTTACTGGTAAAACAGAAGAGATGAATAAACAGTGTGAAACTTCTATCCACCTGAAAACACATCAGACAGACACACCAGTGAAGACCCTTTACAGTGTCTCAGGGCCTGTTTACACGAGAACGCTTACGGGTAAAAACAACAAAATATTTTATCGGAAGTGCCTTTTGTTTACACGGTGACGGCGTTTTTGGGGCCTAAAAACGCAAAAATCTGAAACCACCCTCCAGAGTGGAAAAGTTAAATACGCTGTAGCGTTTCCGTGTAAACTGCCCAAGACGCAAAACTGGTCAGATCAGCTCACGTCGCGTACGCGTTTACGTCACATAGATGCGGCAATACAAGAGTAATTTCAACAATTGTATAAATCACACCCACACACGTCTACGGTCTTTTCTCTTCACTTTCTCACACTCTCACAGCCGCACAGACGGCCAAGACAAGCGACTTCCGCATGAGGCACTTCAAATGTAAAACCCGATGTGATTTTATATTTTCTAATTCACTGTAATCCTCTTGTAATTTAACTATTTTCAGTACAATATTCACTGAAGTCACTGAAATGTTTGGAGCGGAACTTAACAACTAATTTAAAACGCAACTAGAACATTTTATTTTGAAGTTTTACCTTTCTCTTTTCCGGTACAGTCGTGGTTTTTCTTTTTCAGTCTCCCTTCACTGGCTTTTGCGTCCACTTTTGCGTCTTCGTATAAACAAACATTTCCTGTTGAGAACGCTCGTCTAAACGCAGATAAAAAAATTGAAGACAAGACGCCACTTTTGCGTCTTCTGTTTTGATCATCGCCGTATAAACGTAGCTTCAGAGTCTAAATAATAAATCCACATCCCATCATAGACTGTAGTGTGCGTGTAAAGTTGAAGCCAAACAGATATACATACATATATACATATGAACCAAACTCCACCAAGATCGTCCTCGGTCCCGGTAAAAGCGTAATACCGAAACAAATGTGGTGTAAATCTGCAGTGTGGAGCATGTGTGCGTAAAGATGCAGCCAAACGAGTCAGTGTAAAGTTCTCCATAATCCTCCTCCGTCCAAATAACTGCAAAGTAAAAGAGTAAAATCAAGACAATCACTCAATCAAGACAAAAGGCACGAGCTCCATGCGTTGCCTTTGATTAAAGTGCTGTATGCAGAGAAAATAACAGTGAAACGTAAGGACGGCAGAGTCCCCGTGAGGACCAGACGTGTGCTCTGATTCATTTTGTGTGTGGATTATAGCTGTATGTCTTACAGCAGCCTGCTATCTTTTAAAACATAAATTAACATAACGTAATTCAAGGACAGAAAAGTATTTTATTAATAATACCGGCCGTTAATTGACATTAAGAAAAATACAGGCACCGAAAAACAGCCATTCAGGAACTGGTATTGAAAAGCAGGTATCGTTAATGTTACCCAACCCTAATCAGGAGTCTAATCCAAGGAGCCGTTTAGACGAGGACGATTGCGACTGAAAACGACAAAATATTCTATTGGAAGTGTCTTTCGTTTACACGGCGGCGGCGCCGTCGGGCTCTGAAACCGCAAAAAATCTGAAGACTCCTTCCAGAGTGTGGAGTTTTGAAGACGGCCCGGGTCGCGTCTCCGTCTAAACGGCAAGAAGTGCAAAACATGTTCACGTCACATACACCTGACCTGATGCGCCAAGCCGGTAAAAACAATAACAATACGTCGCAGGCGACAGAGGCGAGTTTGGACAAGACCGGGCAGAACCAGTCAGCGGTGGGACAATTTTGAGAATTGGATTAGTTGATGACAGTGCTTGGGTGGAAAACTTCAGAAGGACTAAACAAGCTCTTGTTGGCACTTCTGGGCAGTTCTGCGCACTTCTGTGCTGGCATATTGTGAACTAAAGTCATAACTGATGCTGGGCTAGCGTTGGCTCTTTGGGCATTATTCTGCGCAGTTATCTGGCATATTGTGGAAACACACACACACACACACAGAGCTCTGATAAAACTGCAGGCATATTCCCATACTTTCCTCTGTCCGAGCACCACCAAGTGCACTCGTCTGTGTTCTGTGTTTCTCATAGGGCTTTAGCACTTTAGCAGTTTAAGTTGCGTTACCACCGACTACCGAGGTGCTCTTCTTGTGCATTTTATGCTGCGTGGCTCTGTGCTGGTTGACATGACTGAGATACGCATTACGTGCCTGTCCGTGTATAATGTAGCCTATAGGCTATGCATTATGTTCGAACAAACATTTCGGTGACACCCTCTTGCGATTGTGGCCTACCCTAGTTCAAATGCGTTCCGCGGTCTATGCTCTTGTTGCATTAAGCGAAGAGCTCCGACCCTCCACATCGAGGGCGAAACAACCGTGATGAGAGCCCCTGTGGTGTCCTGAAAAAGGTAGCTCTGACATTATATTAGCGGCCTGGCATGCATATTCAATCGAATTCGCCCACTTTTGCGTCTTCGTAGAAACAAACATTTCCTGTTGAGAACGCTCGTCTAAACGATTGAAGACGAGACGCCACTTTTGCGTCTTCTGTTTTGATCGTCGCCGTATAAACGTAGCCTAAACAGCACTCTGCCCCAGTAACACGGGGAGGACATACAGACATTGCTATCCCAGGTTTCGTTTTTATTATAGGTTATTTAAAACCACTTTAGTTTGTCCTCAACAGTAGATTTATGTCATGAGGACATCAGCCCCCTCCGTCTGTCTCTGAAACATGTCTCTGTGTGACACCCCCTGTGGCCTGGCCCCTCTTTGGTAAAAATGATTAAATGTGTAAAGTTTGACATTAAGAGGAGCAGGTAAAGGTTCACTTATGGATTTAGGCCTAGGCGTTTCATACATGTGATGGTTTATGGTCTGAGGTCATTTCAGGCAGCCATTTTGAGGACTCCCCCCATGTGATCTTGTGTTGATTTACTGGACGCTCTGCCCAGTTTCATGCATTCAGCTTTAGTTCACTGGGATTTCTGTAAAGGTGCATGTGAGGTTTTCATGTTTTTCTAATTCTTGGTTTGGTGGGGTAGTACCTGTTGTAAATATTATTATAGTTTTACACCTGTTGTTTGCAGTTTGTGGGAAAAAAATCTGAGAATTAAAGAACAAAAATACAGAAAATGCTCTGTCAGAACACCTCTGTCTTCAAATGATCAGCTCATCAATGAATGCAAAAGAAAGACATTGTTCTTGTAATTGCAATCTTCATTTAACAAATACAATGTTAATTTGATCAGTCTTATCATAATCATTCTGCAATTTAGAAATATGCTTATTATCACACAGAAATAAAATAATTAACCAACAAAAGGTCTTTCTGAAGTGCCAGGCCACATTATGTTTCTCATTAAAGAGCAGACGTCAGAACACTCAGTGCTTGTGCTACATCCACTCCAAATCATCAGAAGAGTTTATTATGTTTATAAGTGTGTGGCCTATAATATCATAAGAGGTTATTGTGTGTGTGTGTGTGTGTGTGTTACACAGGTGAGCTGTGGGTGACGTAAAGTCGCACAAAGCGCCTTGTGGCGATGTGGATGTGATGGGGTCCTGGATGATCATATTGTTTGGTGGATGTGGCCATGGACCGCCTGACTCCATAATATTCACACTTGGTTTTTGTTCACACCTGAAAACACATTGTTAGAACTAAACCTGGACTAACCCCGGACTAAATGTGGACTAAATCTGGACAAGACCATGTGTTTGTATGTTACACGTGTGTAAGTGTGTTACACATGTTTTTGTATGTTACACATGCAGGGCTCTCAAGTTTTGAAGATTGCTAGGAGTGAGATTTCTGAGGGGGGGGGGTGCGAGCAGTAGTCAAGTTATAAAATGAAACAGGGGAAGGGGGGAGGGCAGGGCAGAATTAGAAGGTACTTTGTTAATATGGAAATGCTTTTATAACTAAAAGTCCATATTATCATTCAATAATGCACAGGATAATATGTTATCACACACAGTCTTGGTTTAGTCTTGGTTTAGTCCTGGTTTAGTCCTGGTTTAGACCTGTTTTAGACCTGTTTTAGTCCTGGCTTAGTCTTGGTTTAGACCTGGTTTAGTTTTGGTTTAGTCCCGGTTTAGTCCTGGTTTAGACCCGGTTTAGATCTGGTTTAGTCTTGGCTAAGTCCTGGTTTAGACCTGGTTTAGTCCTAGTTTAGACCTGGTTTAGTCCTGGTTTAGTGCTGGTTTAGACCCGGTTTAGATCTGGTTTAGTCTTGGCTTAGTCCTGGTTTAGACCTGGTTTAGTTCTGGCTTAGTCTTGGTTTAGACCTGGTTTAGACCCGGTTTAGATCTGGTTTAGTCTTGGCTTAGTCCTGGTTTAGACCTGGTTTAGTCCTAGTTTAGACCTGGTTTAGTCCTGGTTTAGACCCGGTTTAGATCTGGTTTAGTCTTGGCTTAGTCCTGGTTTAGATCTGGTTTAGTCCTAGTTTAGACCTGGTTTAGTCCTGGTTTAGTGCTGGTTTAGACCCGGTTTAGATCTGGTTTAGTCTTGGCTTAGTCCTGGCTTAGACCTGGTTTAGTCCTGGCTTAGTCTTGGTTTAGACCTGGTTTAGTTTTGGTTTAGACCCGGTTTAGATCTATTTTAGTCTTGGCTTAGTCCTGGTTTAGACCTGGTTTAGTCCTGGTTTAGTGCCGGGTTAGTCCCGGTTTAGTCCTGGTTTAGACCCGGTTTAGACCTGGTTTAGTCTTGGTTTAGTCCTGGTTTAGTTCTGGTTTAGTCCTGGTTTAGTCCCAGTTGAATCCTGGTTTAGACCCGGTTTAGACCTGGTTTAGTCTTGGTTTAGTCCTGGTTTAGTTCTGGTTTAGTTTTGGTTTAGTCCTGGCTAGGTCCTGGTTTAGTCCTGGTTTAGTTCTGGTTTAGTCCTGGTTTAGTTCTGGTTTAGTTCTGGTTTAGTCCTGGTTTAGTTCTGGTTTAGTCCTGGTTTAGTTCTGGTTTAGTTCTGGTTTAGTGCCGAAATAGATGCAGAAATAATCTGATATGACTCACCCATAAAAACGCGGTCACTCGTATCCATGTATGCACGTGTCACGGTCTTTAATAATCCGGAGCTCCGGAGAAAAGGACATATCCCGAACTTATCCCGTGTCCCGAGACGAGAGTTCCTTCTTACGTAGCATTAACGTAGCAAGTTAAGGATTCTTCTTCTCTTGGAAATGCTGCGTAAACATTCACGCGGCTCGCTCACAGCTGATGGGCGAACAGGCCGTTACACGTGTGTATGTGTGTTACACAGGTGTTTGTACGTTACACGTGTGTATGTGTGTTACACAGGTGTTTGTATGTTACACGTGTGTATGTGTGTTACACGTGTTTGTATGTTACACGTGTGTATGTGTGTTACACAGGTGTTTGTATGTTACACGTGTGTATGTGTGTTACACGTGTTTGTATGTTACACGTGTGTATGTGTGTTACACATGTGTTTGTATGTTACACGTGTGTATGTGTGTTACACGTGTGTTTGTATGTTACACGTGTGTATGTGTGTTACACAGGTGTTTGTATGTTACACGTGTGTATGTGTGTTACACAGGTGTTTGTATGTTACACGTGTGTATGTGTGTTACACAGGTGTTTGTATGTTACACGTGTGTATGTGTGTTACACAGGTGTTTGTATGTTACACGTGTGTATGTGTGTTACACGTGTTTGTATGTTACACGTGTGTATGTGTGTTACACGTGTTTGTATGTTACACGTGTGTATGTGTGTTACACAGGTGTTTGTATGTTACATGTGTGTATGTGTGTTACACGTGTTTGTATGTTACACGTGTGTATGTGTGTTACACATGTGTTTGTATGTTACACGTGTGTATGTGTGTTACACGTGTTTGTATGTTACACGTGTGTATGTGTGTTACACGTGTTTGTATGTTACACGTGTGTATGTGTGTTACACAGGTGTTTGTATGTTACACGTGTGTATGTGTGTTACACGTGTTTGTATGTTACACGTGTGTATGTGTGTTACACATGTGTTTGTATGTTACACATGTGTATGTACGTTACACATGTGTTTGTATGTTACACGTGTGTATGTGTGTTACACATGTGTTTGTATGTTACACATGTGTATGTACGTTACACATGTGTTTGTATGTTACACGTGTGTATGTGTGTTACACATGTGTTTGTATGTTACACATGTGTATGTACGTTACACATGTGTTTGTATGTTACACGTGTGTATGTGTGTTACACATGTGTTTGTATGTTACACATGTGTATGTACGTTACACATGTTTGTATGTTACACGTGTGTATGTGTGTTACACATGTGTTTGTATGTTACACATGTGTATGTACGTTACACATGTGTTTGTATGTTACACGTGTGTATGTACGTTACACATGTGTTTGTATGTTACACGTGTGTATGTGTGTTACACAGGTGTTTGTATGTGGCTCAGTTTGACGTAGATCTAAGCCCAAACATAAGGATTCATGATGGCCAGAGGAAAGGTCCAGTCTAAATACAACAGTGCAAACACCGGGACACTGATACATAAATACAGCTCCAGTGAGAAAGCATTTAGCACGTTTGGGTCTGAAACAGTTTAACAGTGTCCTCCTTCAAAGGAATTCAGTGTGTTTGTTTATGCAGAAAATGTGCTGAGCAGAGGAAGCAGGAGAGGGACTCCAGACGGGCCTAGACCTGTGTCCCATTTCCCACGTATCTGAGCTAAATGTGTGTCACATCACTGCAGAAATATTGTGTAAGCAGCTATTGAGATCAAAAAGTCAGCTGTGTGCCATCTAATTGTAAAAAGATTTATTGTCCAAGAATCAGGAAGTGGGGTGTTATCATGCTAGTTGTTGTTAACATTACCATGAGGGCAAAACTCCACTCTGGGCTCTGAAAGTTGTAAAAAGTACTTATAATCTCAATAATTAGGATGCTCAGAATGCATAATGTGAGGAAAAACTTTGGACCACTGCAAAACTGTTTATAATGAGCTAGTTCTGTTTTTCACATATTTAAGACAGTCTAAATGAGGTACAGTGCCTTTAGAGCTGTCACTCTTCTCTTGCAAATGAGGACATTTTGTGTTTCTACCAGAAAGTCTGTTGCAAACACTTTGACTTTGATTGTAATTGCAAAAGATGTATCGAATGCAAACCCAAAAAAAGAGCCATGTGCATTGTTTTATCATGAAAATAAATAAAAAATAAAAGATAAATGGTCGTATTAAATCATATTATATTGTGTTTTTGTGCTAGTTGCTCCGCTGAGAGGGGCACTGACTGGCTTGGAGTTAATGGTCCACTTTTCATCTAGAGCTACTCAAAATCTTTGCTTTCACCCCCAAAAATCCTGCAGCCTCACAGTTATATAGATTTAAAACCTCTGTACATGATTTTTACTGTCTTAAAAACATGAAAAACAGAAGTAGATCATTTTAAAGGGTTTGTAAAGGTCTAAAGTTCATCCTCACTTACATTATGCGTTCTGAGCATCCTAATTATTCACCGTGAGGAGTTTATAAATGCTTTTCATAACTCGGGGTTTTGAAAACAACTAGCACGCTACCTGAGCACTTGGTGATTTATTTTGACCCAAGAGCTGCCTATACAATACATCTGTACCAGGGCAAGACACAATTTGCTAAAACAGATCAGAAAAAATCAGGAGCAATGACTTTAATCATGGAGAATGCGCAGAAATTACACAGAGATTGTTGGGGGGTCTGTCACCTGCTTATTTCTATGGAGATGTCATTTCTCTGTCTGGAATGTTCCACAGTATGACATTAAACAGCTCTACCTTACATTTATTCAATTACAGGTGGTTTTATAGCTCAAAAATACCTAGAAAAACAGACATTCTGACTGTGAGCGGGGTCGCCTCTCAACAGATCTGACCTGTAACTTGGTCTGGTTTGGTCTCCGTGAAGATAGAAAGGTTTAAGGGTCATTCCAGAATTGGAGGACATTTTACGTCCCACCCATCAAATATTAAATAATCCACATACAAAATACTAAAACATACAGTTGCTGAGTGAATTTACTGGTCCTGAGACCAAATCTAAAAAAACGAAGAGAAAAGAATGCTTGAAAATAGTTTTTAAAATACCAAATAAGTCTGGAGTATTCCCAAAATGCCATTTTCCTCTTGTCCCACCCCTCTAATGGCCAAATTGAATCTCAAATAAAACAGTTAAAATTGAATTGAAATTTCTTGTTTTTTCTATAATTTGTTTCATTGCCATCTCTTGTAACTGTGGAACATTTGTTTTAATAGACATAATATTTCAAATAATAATTATTATTCATGGAACATGTGTCCCACAACATGCACGCAACCCTGTTACCAGAACATTTTTAGCCTGGTAGAAGAAGAAGAAAACAGAAAACCACATGATCCCCTGGACTTGACATCATCAAACAGTTTTCCAAAAGAATGGGCAGAGCAAAGGTTTATCTTCTCTTCTATTTTTCATATTAAAACAGTTAACCTTGATTGAATGTCTCACTCTGCCTCATGCAACCCTGTTATGCAAATGATCAGAATAAGACAATTATTGTTTTTTTTTCCTTTATGTATTTGCATAAATAAGTTTTTCCTCTTGATTAGTAATAACAGCTAGCTAAACAGCTAGCTTCTATTCCTGAGATAAAGCTAACATTAGCGCGATTTTGCAACCCTGTTACCTGCAACCCTGTTACTGCGATTAGAGTAAATAAATAAATAAACCATATAAATCATGTAATAAAAAAATTACCATTGACCTTAAGCTGAGCTAATCAAGCATTTAATAGTTTATTCCCTATTATTGATGAATATGTAGCAGAAAATCAGAAAAGTGAAGGTTTATTTTTCAAGAATTTTAAAGCCAAAATGTCCTCCAATTCTGGAATGACCCTTAAAGCCATACTGTGAAACATTCCAGACAAAGCAATGACATCTCTATGGAAAAAAACAATTTGACGGACTCCCCTTTTTTTTTTTTTTTTACTTTTACGGGGTATTAATTGCTACACATCTGGATCCCCATGTTACCTTTTATTGTTTTGGAAATGCGATATTAGCCGAAAACAACAAATCCAACACGTTTTTTTAGTTTCAGTTCTGTTTTTTTATCCTCTCCCCTGACTTTGCTCTCTGCTAATGCAACTCCTGCACATCGCATCGGGTTTGTGAAGTTGTAGTGTGTTGTTTTGTATCATGTTTTTGTATATTTATGGAGAATTGTTGTGTTGAAGCATTACTCAAACATGCATGGAGGACATCGAAAACCTCTTCAGGCATGTTTTTGATGAGGGAACAAGGTTAGAACATTTTAGAAAAGCATCATGCCCCCTCTTTACCATATTATAGTCCAACTGTCTTATTTTTACCCAGTTATGAAGCCTGTAAAGTCATTTGAGAACCTCCTGCTGATCTGTGCCCCTGTTATTCGCACTAGTGAGTCAGTCTGTGTGGTTTTGTTTTTGCACTGAATCAAGTGAAGGCAAAAGTCCAAACTGTGGTCAAACTTTATTGTGAATATCTGCCTCACTCTCGCTGGTATCTTTAATAGATCTGGTGCTGTGGATGAGTTTATCTGAGGAGCAGAGAGGAGGAGCTGCAGAACTTTCCCAGACAAGATCACGGAACATATTTACTGAAGGTCTATTTTTAAACACATGATTTTCAAACTACTTTTAACAGTGAAATGTTTGGGCCAATAAATCTCCTATACACCGAGCACTGCAGATCAAGGACTTTCCTCAGCAAGGACAAAACCAGGTCTAAAGCAGGTCTCAACCAGAACTAAACAAGGTTTAAACCAGGGCTACACCAAGATTAAACTAGGTCTAAACAAGGACTAAACCAGGACTAAATCAGGTCTAAACAAGGACTAAACAAGGTTTAAACCAGGGCTACACCAAGATTAAACTAGGTGTAAACAAGGACTAAACCAGGACTAAATCAGGTCTAAACAAGGACTAAACCAAGTCTATGCTGGGTCTAAACCAGTACTAAATCAGGACTAATCTAGGTCTAAACCATGTCTAAAGCAAAACTAAACCAGGATTAAACCATTACTAAACCATTACTAAACCAGGACTAAATCAGGTCTAAACAAGGACTAAACCAAGTCTATGCTGGGTCTAAACCAGTACTAAATCAGGACTAATCTAGGTCTAAACCATGTCTAAAGCAAAACTAAACCAGGATTAAACCATTACTAAACCAGGACTAAATCAGGTCTAAACAAGGACTAAACCAAGTCTATGCTGGGTCTAAACCAGTACTAAATCAGGACTAATCTAGGTCTAAACCATGTCTAAAGCAAAACTAAACCAGGATTAAACCATTACTAAACCAGGACTAAATCAGGTCTAAACAAGGACTAAACCAAGTCTATGCTGGGTCTAAACCAGTACTAAATCAGGACTAATCTAGGTCTAAACCATGTCTAAAGCAAAACTAAACCAGGATTAAACCATTACTAAACCAGGACTAAATCAGGTCTAAACAAGGACTAAACCAAGTCTATGCTGGGTCTAAACCAGTATTAAATCAGGACTAATCTAGGTCTAAACCATGTCTAAAGCAAAACTAAACCAGGATTAAACCATTACTAAACCAGGACTAAATCAGGTCTAAACAAGGACTAAACCAAGTCTATGCTGGGTCTAAACCAGTACTAAATCAGGACTAATCTAGGTCTAAACCATGTCTAAACCAAAACTAAACCAGGATTAAACCATTACTAAAGCAGGACTAAATTAGAGGGCTATTTTTAAACGTGTGCTTTTCAAACCTCTTATAACACTAAATGTTTGGGTTTCATGTAGTTATTCTTATGTCCCATGCCCACATCCCCCAATGTGTCTTCAGAGTACTTTGTGAATGTTATTGTGGTTTTTAAAAAATGTATCTTCAATAATAAAAGATTTTTTAAAAAAGCCCTTATTTCCACATCTCATTACAGGTGTCAGTGTTAAACAGAGGTGTTACATTATCAAGATTTACTTATTCCAACATATCTTTAAAACTCTCCTCGCCGACGGACAGCTCTGGTTTGTACAATGACTACTTTAACGATTTTGACACATTTTTGGACAAGGACACAACTGCTTTAGCTTTACAAAAATTCTCACTCTTCTTTCGACAGCGCCAGTGTTCGTGTGAGTGTTTTACAGCCAAAATTCTACAGGTTTATGTATTATGTAACTGTTTTCACTTGTGGAGTTTGAAGATTTCATTGAGAGATTTTTATGTAACTGTCTCATTCATGCACAGTGTGTGTGTGTGTGTGTGTGTGTGTGTGTGTGTTGGTAGTAACGGTGCTGTCAACCTGCTGTCAATCACTGTCAGATGGAGAGAGGGAGGAGAAAAGGAAGGAGGAAAAGATCAGAAGAGGTAGAGGAGGAAAAGAGGAGAGGTGGAGGAAAGGGAGAGGAGAAGATAGGGAGGATAATAATAATAATAATAATAATACATTTTATTTGTTAGGCGCCTTTCAAGGCTCTCAAGGTCACCGTACATCAAGCGATTAAATACATTAATTAAATAATACAGTACATAAAAACAAGATTAAACAAAATAAAAACAGTGTAAAAATACATTTTAAAAACAAATACAGATTAAATACAGATTAAAAGACAGTGCAGTTATGGTCAGAGTGGTCAGAGTGAGAAGGCCTTTCTAAACAGATGAGTTTTGAGTTGAGATTTGAAGTGTGAGAGTGAGTGTGTGTCGCGGAGAGCATGGGGGAGGGAGTTCCAGAGCTGGGGAGCAGAGCGGCTGAAGGCTCTGCTTCCCATAGTGACGAGACGGGCAGGAGGGACAGTGAGGTGCAGGGAGGAGGAGGAGCGGAGGGAGCGGGCAGGTGTGGAGATGTGGATGAGGTTAGACAGGTATGGAGGGGCGAGGTTGTGGATGGCTTTGTAAGTGAGGAGTATGATTTTGTAGTGTATGCGGTGTGTGATGGGGAGCCAGTGGAGCTGTTGCAGGACAGGTGTGATGTGGTGATGGGAGGGTGTGTGTGTGATGATGCGGGCGGCTGAGTTTTGGACCAGTTGGAGTTTATGGAGTGATTTTTGTGGGAGACCGAACAGGAGAGAGTTGCAGTAGTCTATACGGGAAGTGACCAGGCTATGGATGAGGATGGCGGTGGTGTGTGGGGTGAGTGAGGGACGGAGGCGGTGGATGTTTCTGAGGTGGAAGTAGGCGGACCGGGTGGTGTTGTTGATATGGGAGGTGAAGGAAAGTGTGCTGTCGAGGATGACACCCAGACTCTTTACCTGAGGGGAGGGGGAGATAGAGGAGCCGTCGATGGATATGGAGAAAGGGTTTATTTTGCTTAGGGTGGATTTGGTGCCGATGAGGAGAAGTTCTGTTTTATTGCCGTTAAGTCTGAGGAAGTTTGAGGTGAACCAGGTTTGTATTTCAGTGAGACAGTTTGTCAGAGAGGAGGGTGGAAGTGTGGAGTTGGGTTTAGTGGAGATGTAGAGCTGGGTGTCATCCGCGTAGCAGTGAAAGTGGATGTGGTGTTTTCTAAAGATGGAACCAAGGGGGAGAAGATAGATTAAAAATAGCAGAGGACCAAGGACAGAACCCTGAGGAACACCTGACGTGACAGGGGAGGGGTGTGAAGTGAATGACTTGAGCTGAATAAACTGGGAGCGGTGTGAGAGGTAGGAGTGGAACCAGGAGAGGGGAGTACCAGAGATGCCGATGGAGGAAAGTCTGTCAAGGAGGATGGAGTGTGAAATGGTGTCAAATGCTGCACTGAGGTCTAGCAGGAGGAGGATGGAGAGTGAACCAGAATCAGCAGAGAGGAGGAGGTCATTAGTGATTTTCAGAAGGGCAGTTTCAGTGCTGTGGAGGGGACGGAAGCCAGATTGAAATTGTTCGTAGATGTTATTGGAGGAAAGATGGGTGTGGAGTTGGGCAGCAACAGTTTTCTCAAGAAGTTTGGAAATGAAGGGTAGGTTTGAAATAGGACGGAAGTTATTGAGGTCAGAGGGATCAGAACCGGGTTTTTTGAGTATTGGAGTGACTGCAGCGGTTTTGAGAGTGGAGGGAACAGTACCGGAAATGAGAGAGGAGTGAATGATATTAGTTATGAGGGGGGACAGTGCAGGGATGGAGGTTTTGATGAGGACTGTAGGGAGAGGATCTAGTTGACAGGTGGAGGATTTGGAGTTCTGAATGAGAGTGGAGATTTGGGAGATGGAGGGCAGGGTGAAAGAAGAAAGCAGGTGTGTTGGGGATGCGGAAGATGAAACAGGTGGGTTTGAGGATGAGGGGTGGAAGAGGAGAGAGAGGGGAGGAGGAAGAGGAGAGAGAGAGAGAGAGAGAGAGAGAGAGAGAGAGAGAGGAAGAAGGAAAAGAACAGAAGAGGAGGAGAAGGTGAAGAGGTGAAGGAAGGGGTGAGAAAAAGGAAAGGATCAGAAGAGTAGGAGGAGGAGAGGTGGAGGAAAGCGAGAGGAGGAGATAGGGAGGATGAGGGGGTGAAGGATGAAAGAAGAAGTTGTGAGCTAGAGGTGGATAAGAGGAAGTGGCGGAGAGGAGGAGAAAGAGAGGAGGGGGGAGAAGCATGAGAGGCAGAGGTGGAGAGGAGAATAAGAGGAGGAGAAGCAAAGTAGACGAGGAATAATGTAGGAAGAGAGGAAGAAGAGGAAAGAGGGGGAGCATAGAGAAGGAGAGGCGGAGGACAAATGAGGGAGGAAGAGAGGAGGGAGTGAGGGAGAAGGAGAGGAGAATGAGAAACAGGAAGAGAAGAGAATCAGGATGAGTGAAGGAGGAGGAGAGAAGGAAGAGAGAGGGAGGAAAGATGGAGGAAAGAGAGCGGAGGAGATCGGGAGGATGAGAGGGTAGAGGAAGAGCGAATGGGAAGAGGATGTGAGCTAAAGGTGGATAAGAGGAAGTGGAAAAAAGGAGTAAAGAAGGGGAGGCAGATGAGAGGAGAATAAGAGGAGGAATAAAGAAGGAGGAGAAGGAAAGTAGGAATGTAGAAAGAGAAGCGGAGGAGGAGAGGAAGAAGAGGAAAGGGGAGGCAGAAGAGGAAGGAGGGAGGGAGGGAGTGAGGGAGGAGAGAAGAATGATAACCAGAAGATGAGAGGAGAATCAGGATGAGGAGAGGCAGATAAGGAGAGAAAAAGAGAGGGAGGAGAGGAGAAGACAAGGGGGTCTCCATGGAGACTAATAGTTTAATGCCGCACTATGGAGCTATCTAAGCAAAGCAACAACTAAGAACAGCTCTAAGCCAGGCCCTGTGTCCTCCTGTATACTGACCTACTGAACTAGAACTAAACCAGGTCTAAATTAGGTCTAAACCAGGTGTAAACAAGGACTAAACCAGGACTAAATTAGGTCTAAACTGGGTCTAAACCAGAACTAAACTGGGTCTAAATACAGTACATTATAAATCAGGACTAAACTAGGTTCAAATCAAGACTAAATATAGGATCAGCTCTCAGCCAGGTCTTATGTCCTCCTGAACTAGGACTAAACTAGGACTAAACCAGGACTAAACCAGGTGTTTACCCACTACTAAACCAGGACTAAATCAGGCCTAAACTACCGTACTTTTCGGACTATAAGCCGCTACTTTTTTCTCACACTTCGGACCCTGCGGCTTATAATCAGGTGCGGCTTATGTATGGATTAATTCTTTATCAAGACCGTAAACCTAGCTCCACTGCACGTGTCAGCGTTTTCCGCCCTATTGCTATAAGCGAAAGGACCCGTGTGGTATTTATACCACTTACAACTACAGATATATTACAGTGACGGTGGCACCGTGATGATGTGTTTAAGGTATTACATTATTTTATTTTGCCGGGATATTTCTTCCTACGATGTTAAAAAATGTGCACAGTTTGAAATAAAACAAATATATCTGTATTTTGTATTTGTTTGCGACAACTTAAGTAAAGCACTGCCTTATGGGAAATTCCCACGGCCGGAGAATTGACCAATCACGGCACTAGTTGTGTTTCTCATGAAAGTTAATAGAACAGTGAAGATTGTGGTAGTGTGGTCAAGTTAGTCAAAGTATAAGAAGAGGAGATAGACGGACGGTCGGATACTTAGCATTATAGTTTAGTAAAATGAATCGAGGCACTAAACGACAGAGAAAAAGAGGGAAAAACTGAAGAGAGCACTGCTGTCGGGGGGCAAAAAATGTGTGGAACCTGGACACAGATGACGTTATCGATCGTTATCGATGACGTTATCGACTCGCAGGTTGCGGATCGCACTTCGCATGAAAGTAAGACACTTTTTGTTTTTAATTATGGCTGGGTTGAGCATTGATTTCCATGATTTTGATGCAGTTGTTTAATGCATGCGGCTGACGTCTGCCGCTGTTACCTGATGTGTTTGGTGTGTGTAGCCCACTGTTTTGGTATTTTATTCTGTGTGGTTCTGTGCTGCCATGAGGCTACAGGCTGGACATTTTACACTTGTTTTACTGCCGTGTTTCTGCCGTGTTTCTTCAATGTTTCTGCCGTGTTACTGCCGTGTTTCTGCCATGTTTCTGCCGTTATGTTTCTGCCGTTATGTTTCTGCCGTTATGTTTCTGCCGTGTTTCTGCCGTGTTTCTGCCATGTTTCTGCCGTTATGTTTCTGCCGTGTTACTGCCGTGTTTCTGTCGTGTTACTGCCGTGTTTCTGCCATGTTTCTGCCGTTATGTTTCTGCCGTGTTACTGCCGTGTTTCTGCCATGTTTCTGCCGTGTTTCTGCCGTGTTTCTGCAGTGTTACTGCCGTGTTTCTGCCGTTATGTTTCTGCCGTGTTACTGCCGTGTTTCTGCCGTGTTTCTGCCGTGTTACTGCCGTGTTTCTGCCATGTTTCTGCCGTTATGTTTCTGCCGTGTTACTGCCGTGTTTCTGCCATGTTACTGCCGTGTTACTGCCTTGTTTCTGCCATGTTTCTGCCGTGTTACTGCCGTGTGTCTGCCATGTTACTGCCGTGTTTCTGCCATGTTTCTGCCGTTATGTTTCTGCCGTGTTACTGCCGTGTTTCTGCCGTGTTACTGCCATGTTTCTGCCATGTTACTGCCGTGTTTCTGCCATGTTTCTGCCGTGTTTCTGCCATGTTTCTGCCGTTATGTTTCTGCCGTGTTACTGCCGTGTTTCTGCCGTGTTACTGCCGTGTTTCTGCCGTGTTACTGCCGTGTTACTGCCGTGTTTCTACCATGTTTCTGCCGTGTTACTGCCGTGTGTCTGCCATGTTACTGCCGTGTTTCTGCCATGTTTCTGCCGTTATGTTACTGCCGTGTTACTGCCGTGTTTCTGCCGTGTTACTGCCATGTTTCTGCCGTGTTTGTGCCATGTTTCTGCCGTGTTACTGCCGTGTTTCTGCCGTGTTTCTGCCGTGTTACAGCCGTGTTTCTGCCGTGTTACTGCCGTGTTTCTGCCATGTTTCTGCCGTTATGTTTCTGCCGTGTTACTGCCGTGTTACTGCCGTGTTTCTGCCATGTTACTGCCGTGTTTCTGCCATGTTTCTGCCGTTATGTTTTTGCCGTGTTTCTGGTGTGTTTCTGCCACGTTTCTGCCGTGTTTCTGCCGTAGGTGCTGTTCGAATGTACGGCATTTACGTTAATTAAAATTTAAAAAAAACTTTTGTGTACCATCTTTTTGTGTAAATATCTCAAGAACAATGTGGACACCTGTGGCTTATAGTCAGGTGCAGCTTATATATGTACAAATCTTTTTTTTTTTTTTTTTTTATTTGGTTGGTGCGGCTTATAATCAGGTGCGCTCTATAGTACGAAAAGTACGCTAGGTTCAAATCAAGATTAAAAAACAAGGACTAAACCAGGAGTGAAAAGGTCAAAACCTGGACTAAACGAGGTCTGATCCATGACTAAACCAGGACTGAGCAAGGCAACATTTCTTCAGATTTTAAAACATTGAATATGTTTTAAAATGATGTTGTTTTTTAAATGTCCAGTCTCTGTTATAGTCTATAGAGCTCCAGTTTGTCTCTGAGTCTGAGAGCTTCTGAGGAGACATTTACAACAGCTCTAGAGTCTAGAGCTAAAACTGGACTGACACACACACACACACACACACAGAGGGGAGAGATAGAGAGAGGGAGGGGAGAAAGAGGGATAGAGTGAGAAAGAGGGAGGAGAAGCTAAAACTAGACTGACATCAACACATAGAGAAAGGAGAGGGGAGAGAGGAGCAAAACTGTCCTGACACCATCACAGCTGAGACACGGACCTAACGAAAAGTACGAGAAGAAAGCGAGAGAGGGAGAAAGTGGGGGAAAGAGGGGGGGTAGAGAGAGGGAGGACAAGCTAAAACTGGACTAACACCAACACAGAGAGAGAGAGAGAGAGAGAAAAAGGGAGAGAGGAGCAAAACTGTCCTGACACCAATATTGAGCTGAGACAAGGACATAACTGTATGAGAGGGGGAGAAGAGAGAGGGAGGGAGAAAGAGAGAGAGGGAGAGATAAAGTGAGACAGGGAGGGAGAGCGGGAGGAGAAGCTAAACCTGTCCTGAAAGAGAGAGAGAGAGAGAGGGAAAGGGAGGAAGGAGAGGCTAAAACTGTCCCGACACAAACGCAGAGCTGACACAGGGACAATACTCACTGTACTCGGGGAGAGAGAGTGAAGAAAGAGAGGGATAGAGAAGGAGGAGAAGCTAAAACTGGACTGACACAGACACAGAGAGGAGACAGGGACCTAACTAACTGTACCAGAAGAGAGGGAGAAACGGAGAAGAGAGAGAAAGGGAGGAGAAGCTAAACCTGTCCTGACATCAACACAGTGCTGTTACCGGGACCTACTGTATCTCAGTGTACCAGAAGAGAGAGAGATGGAGGCAGAAAGAGAGGAAGAAAGAGGAGGAGAGACAGTGAAGGGTACAAACCAGAAGAGGTAGAGACAGAGAGGAGAGAGAATGAAAGGCAAGCAAAGAGAGGCATTTACTGAGGCTGTCAGAGACTAAATGAGAGACAAGTAAGTAAACAGAGGAAGAGAGAGAGAAGGAGACAGAGAAAATAGGGAGGAAGGAAGGGAGAACAGAGTGAAAGAAAGAGGAGTGAGAGAGGATGGTGGGAGGGGAGGGAGGAAAAAAGAACAAGAGCAGACACAGAGGAAAGACCGGTTCATTCATGTTGAGTGGAAAAGAGGAGAGGGGAAAAAAGAAAACAGAGAGGGGGAGAGTGCTTCAGGTTTGTGAAGTTGACAGAGGAGAAGGAGAGGAAGAAGTGGAAAGAAAGGGGAGAAAGAAGGGAAGCAGAGGAGGAAGCGAGAGATGAGGAGAGAAGCACGAGAGACAGAGGACGAGGAGGAGGAGAGAAGGAAGAGGAGAGAGAGGAGAGGAGATGGCATGGAGGAAAGAGGAGGTGGAGAGGCAGATGAGAAGAGGCAAAGTTGCTGTGTACAGTTTTATATTTATGGAGAGAATAAAGGAAAATATGGACTAGGCATAAAAAGTAACAGAGAGAGCACAGACAGAGAGAGTGAGAGGAGAAAGGAGAGAAGGACAGACAGAGAGACAGAAAGAGAGAGAGAGAGAAAGAGAATGGAGAGACAGGAATGATAGACTGGAAGAGAGGTGAGATGATAGGGACAGAGAAAGAGAGAGAGAGAAGAGACAAGGGTGATAGACTGATCAAGAGGGGGAAAGAGAGAGCGAAAGAAGGGAGGAGTGACAAAGACTGAGAGAGAGAGACAGGGAAAGAGAGAGAAAGAGAGTGCAAAAGAGGGTAGAAGTGACAGATAAAGACAGATAGAATGGGGCTATGATAGAGAGGTGAGACGAGAGGGACTGAGAGGAAGAGAGACAAAGGAGAGACAAGGGTGATAGACTGATGAAGAGAGGGAAAGAGAGATAAAGAGAGAGCGAAAGAGGGTAGAGGTGACAGCGATAGAGACAGATAGTATGGGGCTATGAGAGAGAGAATTGAGACGAGAGGGACTAAGAGAGAGAGAGAAAGGAGAGACAAGGGTGATAGACTGATCAAGGGGGGAAGGAGAGAGCGAAAGAAGGGAGGAGTGACAAAGACAGAGAGAGAGAGACAGGGAAAGAGAGAAAGAGAGCGCAAAAGAGGGTAGAAGTGACAGATAAAGACAGATAGAATGGGGCTATGATAGAGAGGTGAGACGAGAGGGACTGAGAGGAAGAGAGACAAAGGAGAGACAAAGGTGATAGACTGATGAAGAGAGGAAAAGAGAGATAAAGAGAGAGCGAAAGAGGGTAGAGGTGACAGCGATAGAGACAGATAGTATGGGGCTACGAGAGAGAGAATTGAGACGAGAGGGACTAAGAGAGAGAGAGAGAAAGGAGAGACCAAGGTGATAGACTGATCAAGGGGGGAAGGAGAGAGCGAAAGAAGGGAGCAGTGACAAAGACAGAGAGAGAGAGACAGGGAAAGAGAGAAAGAGAGCGCAAAAGAGGGTAGAAGTGACAGATAAAGACAGATAGAATGGGGCTATGATAGAGAGGTGAGACGAGAGGGACTGAGAGGAAGAGAGACAAAGGAGAGACAAGGGTGATAGACTGATGAAGAGAGGGAAAGAGAGATAAAGAGAGAGCGAAAGAGGGTAGAGGTGACAGCGATAGAGACAGATAGTATCGGGCTATGAGAGAGAGAATTGAGACGAGAGGGACTAAGAGAGAGAGAGAAAGGAGAGACACGGGTGATAGACTGATCAAGAGGGGGAAAGAGAGAGCGAAAGAAGGGAGGAGTGACAAAGACAGAGAGAGAGAGAGAGACAGGGAAAGAGAGAAAGAGAGCGCAAAAGAGGGTAGAAGTGACAGATAAAGACATAGAATGGGGCTATGATAGAGAGGTGAGACGAGAGGGACTGAGAGGAAGAGAGACAAAGGAGAGACAAGGGTGATAGACTGATGAAGAGAGGGAAAGAGAGATGAAGAGAGAGCGAAAGAGGGTAGAGGTGACAGCGATAGAGACAGATAGTATGGGGCTATGAGAGAGAGAATTGAGACGAGAGGGACTAAGAGAGAGAGAGAGAAAGGAGAGACAAGGGTGATAGACTGATCAAGAGGGGGAAAGAGAGAGCGAAAGAAGGGAGGAGTGACAAAGACAGAGAGACAGGGAAAGAGAGAAAGAGAGCACAAAAGAGGGTAGAAGTGACAGATAAAGACAGATAGAATGGGGCTATGATAGAGAGGTGAGACGAGAGGGACTGAGAGGAAGAGAGACAAAGGAGAGACAAGGGTGATAGACTGATGAAGAGAGGGAAAGAGGGATAAAGAGAGAGCGAAAGAGGGTAGAAGTGACAGATAAAGACAGATAGAATGGGGCTATGATAGAGAGAATTGAGACGAGAGGGACTAAGAGAGAGAGAGAAAGGAGAGACAAGGGGGGAAGGAGAGAGCAAAAGAAGGGAGGAGTGACAAAGACAGAGAGAGAGAGACGGAAAGAGAGAGCAAAAGAGGGTAGAAGTGACAGATAAAGACAGATAGAATGGGGCTATGATAGGGAGGTGAGACGAGAGGGACTGAGAGGAAGAGAGACAAAGCAGAGACAAGGGTGATAGACTGATGAAGAGAGGGAAAGAGAGATAAAGAGAGAGCGAAAGAAGGGAGGAGTGACAAAGACTGAGAGAGAGAGACAGAGGTGATAATGAAGGAGAAAGAAATGGAGATAGGGAGGTGAGAAGAGAGAGAGTGAGGGGAGAGACAGGGGCGATATACTGAGAAAGAGAGGGAAAGAAACAAAGAGAGTGAGGGACTGATGGAGTGAAAGAGGAGAGACAAAAAAAAAGGTAAAATACAGCCTAATATGATGAAATCAGGTTTGGGTTCACAGTGTTCTTCTCAAACGCTCACGGCCCTGTTCTGGACTCACTGTTCTCCCACAGCATTAGCAGTTGTCTTGGAATCATGGGTAATATTGTCTCTTTTATGCGATGTCCCCGCCGTCGCTTAAGAGCGCGCTGGAGACGGGCACCTTACGTCTTTTCTCCACGTCGTTTGCCTTCGAATGGCGTTTTCTCATCATAAAACGTCTATTGGGATCAAAAACACAACCAAATGATGCAACGGAATACTGAAGCACGCAGGAGCTGGAGAGGAGTGTAACAATATGTTCTATAGTAAAAAATAAAAAATAAAATCAGGCTAAAAAATAAAATGAAATGAAATGAATTCTGAAAAAGTGCATTTTCTCAGTAATATTGTTCTCTCATTCTTTTTCTTTTGAGCAACACAAATGAAAAAGTTGTCATTTATAGCCGCAAATAAGACTAAAAATAAAATAATGTTATTTCTTTTGTTTGTTTGTTATTATTATTATTATTGTTATTAAAAATAATAATAATAATAATAATGATAATAATAATAATACATTTTATTTATTAGGCGCCTTTCTGGACACTCAAGGTCGCCTTACAACAGTGCTTCTCAATTATTTTCTATGACGTCCCCCCTAGGAAGAAGAAAAAATTTCACGCCCCCCTCCCTGTGCACGACTATTAATAGTATTATTTGTCTAGAAAATTATTAGTACACCTCTGCATAACAATGTATCCTTTAATTAACATTAAAAACAAAAAAAGAAAGAAACTTCCAACAAACACTGCACTCTTTTTTTACACTGAGGACTCAAATATTAATGTGCTTTTAATGCAGCTTTGTGCACATTTGTTTACGTTTTACAGAAACGAAACTTAAAAACCACATGGTCCATTTGCATAAACTCAAAGCTCAGTGAAATATAACGTGTTTTTTCTGTGACAGAGGATGTTCTGCTGATGGCAAGTCTGTTCTGTGCGTATATCGCGTATTTAAGGTCGCCGAACCCTGCCCCAGAGCGACAACGAGAGCGCTACTGCCAACTACTGTTGTTCATGTGCAATTACACTTTCGTTCTAGTACAGTATGGCAAAAAAGCATGTTTCCCAGGGTCACACGCGCCCCCCCTGGCATCACACCGCGCCCCCCCAGGGAAGCCCGCCCCACTATTTGAGAAGCACTGCCTTACAACAAGTGTAATATACATTATAGGCAGTTAGTTAAAATACAAACAGTTAAAAACAAACAGTTAAACATTTAAACAATAAAACTTTTAAAAACAGTAAAACATTAAATAAACCAGGTGGGAAGTGACGAGGCTGTGTATGAGTACGGCAGTGGACTGAGGAGTAAGGGAGGGCCGGAGACGATGTACAGTATGTTGCGGAGGTGGAAGTAGGCAGAGCGGGTGATGTTGTTTATGTGAGAGGTGAAGGAGAGGGTGCTATCGAGGATGACACCCAGACTCTTAACCTGAGGGGAGGAGAGATGGAGGAGCCGTCGATGTGAATGGAGAAATGATTGGTCTTATTTAGGGTGGATTTGGTGCCTACAAGAAGAAGTTAAGTTTTATTGCTATTGAGTTTGAGAAAGTTGGAGGTGAACCAGGATTTGACTTCATTGATACAGGAGACAAGGGCTGATGGTGGGAGTGTGGAGTTTGGCTTGGTGGAGAGGTAGAGCTGGGTGTCATCCGCGTAGCAGTGGAAGTGGATGTGGTGTTTCCGGAAAATATGGCCGAGGGGAAGAAGATAGATGATGAAAAGGAGGGGACCGAGGACAGAACCCTGGGGAACACCTGTGGAGATGGAGGAAAAGGGAAAAGGGGGAGAGAAAAAAGGGAAAAGACTGACAGATAGAGACTATAGATTGGGGCTATAAGAGAGAGACGTAAGGAGAGAGGGACTGAGAGGGAAAGACAGAGAGAAAGAGAGAGCGAGAAGAAGACAGAAGAGAGACAGACTTAAACTAAAAGCTTTTTTTAAATTTTGGTTCATGTTGGTTTGTGTAAAAAAAAGTTTATTTAAATAAAGATTTACAGGCAATATTTTATTAAAGGAAAATTAACCTTTTTTTTTTTTTTTACAATCTGAGCCTTCTTTCGGCAATAAAACAAGTAGTTTTACTCACCCATAGCAGTTTGGTGTCAATTGGAGCAGTATCGCAGAACTTATGTTGTAGCCGTTCTGTTCTACTAATGATCCTGTATCCGTTAACATGGTGCTCGGGGCATTACTTTGCGGTGTCCAAATAACACAAACTTTAGCACTTTTCAAATCACAGAAGATCGCTGTGTCAGGGTAGACTTTTAGTGGATTCCAAAACGGCCTGAAACCCGATATCCAGCTATAGTTTCATTTGATGACGTCATCAGAGAGGACAGTGCGCATCCGTGAACTCAGTTGTTTTGTAAACACCGCTAGTCCGAAAGAAGCTAACACCGCTCTGAACTTTACTTTTCTGTTGCGATATCGGGTTTCAGGCCGTTTTGGAATCTACTAAAAGTCTACCCTGACACAGCGATTTTCTGTGATTTGAAAAGTGCTAAAGTTTGTGTTATTTGGAGACCGCAAATCAGTGCCCCGAGCACTCACGCTAACGGATACGGGATCATTAGTAGAACAGAACGGCTACAACATAAGTTCTGCGATACTGCTCCAAATGACACCAAACTGCTATGGGTGAGTAAAACTACTTGTTTTATTGCCGAAAGAAGGCTCAGATTGTAAAAAAAAACGTTACCTTTCCTTTAATGCATAAAATAACTCACGGCTGTCACCCCCCCCTTCAGAGCACTATCACAATCAGCCCGCATCAGGTTTGTGAAGATGACAGAGGAGGAGAGGAGAAAAAGGGGAGAAGTGAAGGAGGAGGGGAGGCAAAGTAGGGGAGGAGGAGAGGAAGAAGAGGAAAGCGAGGGGAGAAGGGAGTGAGGGATGAGGAGAGAAGCATGAGAGACAGAGGACGAGAGGAGAGTAAGAGAGGGAGGAAAAGAGAAAGAGAGAGGGAGCAGAGAAGGATGAGGCGAGGAGACGATAAGGAGGCAAGATACAGGAGGAGAGGAGGTGGAGAGGCAGATGAGAGAAGGTGTTTGGTTTTGGTAAGTGTTGGTTTGTGTTTTGGAAGTAAAGTGTAGAAATGGACATGGACGATCAGAAAAAGTAAAAGTACATTTTTATTAATAATATTGTATTGTATTTATTAGCGCTGTCAGGCGATAAAAAAAGGATTTGTAATTAATTAATCTAATTAATCACATTTTAAGAGTGTGAGAGAGAGTGAGAGAGAGAGAGATTTTTAGTGAGTGAGCGATCGAGTGAGCGATTGAGTTTATCAGTTTTCAAGTGTTCGCTTTGCTCATTCGTTTCCCAAATTCTGCAGCGTGGTTTGGTGGTTTGGTGGTTTGGTGGTTTGGTGGTTTGGTGAAGTGCGCACTGTCACCGGTAACGATGGAACTTGTCTGGACATGTTAATTGTTCAAATGATCCGTCAGGCTGGAGCAGCTTCGGTGATCAGAAAATTCTAGAGCTGGGTATCGATCAAAATTTTCCGATGCCGATACCTATATCGATACCTTCATTTCGATACCGATTCCTAACCAGTACCTTTTTCGGTTCCTATTTTATATTAATTCTAGGAAAAAAAATTATTTCATTACACATTCTATTCCACATACTGGAGTTTATTATTAATGTTGTTCAAGTTATTGAAGTAAATGAACAAGAACACAACTTATCTCTCTCTCACACACTCACACACACACAGCCTCACACACACGAAAAGCCGGTCGACTTTGTAACACTGAATTGCAAGATTAGCAACGAACTGCAAAGTCAATATAAATGGAAAAACGCTTAAGAAGACAGATTACTTTGTTTTCCCGTGGTTTGCAATTTCCAATTGAAATCTTACCTTGAATCAAAGAACACCGAGTGTAAATCCTCTTAGCAGAGAGTAGCGTCTCCAGATGCAGTCGAGAGTGAGGAACAGCGCCAAAATACGTAGAGGCCAAAAATATATTGTACCCGTAGTGGTTTAGCACTACCATTGAAAATGAATGGGAAACGGTTTAGGGCCGTTTAGCTAAACTTACCCCGACTGCGGCGCGGCGCGGGTCGCCTTGTCTGTGAACGAGGGGCGTGACCACGCTGTGTTTTTCATACACGCGGACGTTTGAGCCAATCTCAGGTGGCATTATCAGACCATAAGCACGCAGGCACGTATCTGAGCGGGCTTGAATTGCGTGAGAAATGCCGTGTGAGCGTGTGAACGCATCGAATTGTCTCTCTCAATGCGTGAGACTTGAGAGCCCTGCTGTAAATGTTTGTCTAAAGAGCAAACTTAAACTACAAAGCAACTAAAGAGAGTTATATAAATGAAGTTATTACCTGATGGTTCTCAGATTTTTTATCATCACCGCAGTGTGCGCTTAGCAGCTGAAACTACACTCTACAGTCTGCCCAACAACAGAACAATCTATTTTCTGATTGGCTGATTTTTTTCCGGGGAGTGGGACGGGGAGGAGGGGGAGAGTTTTTTTTCACTGAAAACGCGCAGTGCCTGCATAAACTGAGCCACACAGACCGATTTTCTGGGCACAAAAAAAAAAAAAAATCAGCGTGAGAAATGCCATGTGTGGCGTGTGAGCGTGTGAACACGTCGAATTGCGTGTGTCACACTCTCAATGCGTGAGACTTGAGAGCCCTGGATTAACCTCTGGGTATCAAAAGTGGAACCGAAAGACGAGGCATATTTCGATACCCAGAAGAACCTAAGCATTTCGGTCGGTGCCATGAAGGAACCGAATTTCGATGCCCAGCCCTAGAAAATTCTTTTTGACAAAAGCTCCAAATCAGTGCGTTCTTGTTGATCGTCCCGTCTTCGTTCTTTTTATAAATAAACTTGTCGTTCAAAGGCCCTGGCAGCGATTTGCTCGCCGCACGCCAAATTTAAAATGAATTGCCGCTCATAATAAATTGGGTTATTTTTTATAACGCGTTAATATGCAGTGTAATTAATTAATCTAATTAACGCCCTAAACTGTATAAATTGTATAAAATAATGTTTTTGTTTGTTTTTTATTTTGTTTGTTTTTATAGCACTGAAACGCTTGGAAAAAAAATTAGCGTCCTTGCTGTGAAGGGGCTTGCATTTCCACAGATCTGACTTTTATTTTTTCTTTCTTTTGAACAATGATGAATGAAAAACGTGTCATCTAAAGCCACAGTGTGTCACTTTGTAGCCAAAAATAGAATCCTTTTTTTGAGGTTGCGCTGAAAAACACTGAAAAAACCATGCGTCCTTTACTGTGAGCGGGCTTGTATTTCCACAGACCTGACTCTTACTCTACTTGGCCTGACTCGTTCTTTCTTTGGAATAATTACAAATAAACACACTTGTCATTTAAAGCCACACTCTGTAACTTTGTAGCTCAACATACACAAAGAAGTGGAAAGAAAGGGGAGAAAGAAGGGAAGCAGAGGAGGGTGCGAGGGACGAGGAGAGAAGCACGAGAGACAGAGGACGAGGAGAAGGAGAGAAGGAAGAGGAGAGAGAAGAGAAGAGGAGATGGCATGGGGGAAAGAGGAGGTGGAGAGGCAGATGAGAGAAGGAGGAGAGACAGACGAGAAGAGGCAAAGTTGCCGTGTACAGTTTTATACACTCAACAAAAATATAAACGCAACACTTTTGTTTTTGCTCCCATTTTTGCTGAGATGGACCCAAAGATCCAAAATTCACTCCAGATACACAACACTACCATTTCTCTCAAACATTGTTCACAAATCTGTCCAAATGTGTGACAGCGAGCACCTCTGCCCCGCCGAGACAATCCACCCCACCTCACAGGTGCGCCACATCAAGATGCCGATCCGACATCATGACCAGTGCACAGGTGCACCCCAGACTGCCCACAATAAAAGGCCACCCCGAAATGTGCATTTTTTTTTTTTTTTTGCTTTATTGGGGGTCTGGGGACATTTGCCTCATGCAGTGCAACACATCTTCTTCGCATAGAGTTTATCAGATTGTCAGTTGTGGCCTGTGGAATGTTGGTCCACTCCTCTTCAAAGGCTGTTATGGACGAAGAACACAGGTGCATTTTATTGATGGCATTTTGAATGCACAGAGATACCGTGATGAGATCCTGAGGCCCATTGTTGTGCCATACATCCATGAACATCACCTCATGTTTCAGCAAGATAATGCACGGCCCCATGTTGCAAGGATCTGTACACAATTCTTGGAAGCTGAAAATGTCCCAGTTCTTGCATGGCCAGCATACTCACCGGACATGTCACCCATTGAGCATGTTTAGGATGTGCTTGACCGGCGCATACGACAGCGTGTACCAGCTCCCACTAATATCCAGCAACTTCGCACAGCCATTGAAGAGGAGTGGACCAACATTCCACAGGCCACAACTGACAATCTGATAAACTCTATGCGAAGAAGATGTGTTGCACTGCATGAGGCAAATGGTGGTCCCACCAGATACTGACTGGTTCTGAGTCCCCAGACCCCCAATAAAGCAAAAAAAAAAAAAAAAAATGCACATTTCGGGGTGGCCTTTTATTGTGGGCAGTCTGGGGTGCACCTGTGCACTGGTCATGATGTCGGATCGGCATCTTGATGTGGCGCACCTGTGAGGTGGGGTGGATTGTCTCGGCGGGGCAGAGGTGCTCGCTGTCACACATTTGGACAGATTTGTGAACAATGTTTGAGAGAAATGGTAGTGTTGTGTATCTGGAGTGAATTTTGGATCTTTGGGTCCATCTCAGGAAAAATGGGAGCAAAAACAAAAGTGTTGCGTTTATATTTTTGTTGAGTATATTTATGGAGAGGGGAGAAGCGAGAGAATAAAGGAAAATATGGACTAGGCATGAAAAGTAAGAGAGAGGAGAAAGGAGAGAAGGACAGACAGAGAGACAGAAAGA
>JAVJIX010000197.1:0-132500 GCA_036785185.1 Paratrypauchen microcephalus | reverse complement strand
AACTCGCATCTCCCACGTGCCAAACTGTAGCATATCCTCTCCCCCACGGACTTGTCTTGACACCAATGGTGAAAACATACTTAAAAAACTCAACACTCAGCACTGTTATAGAACTTAACTTACACATTTAAGCGCTCTGCGATCTTCTGCTACGCTATGTCTCTGGCCTTGGTTATTGCAAATGTGTTGTAGAGTTCCAAAAGCAACTTCTGTTCTGATGCGCTGAAATAATCGACCCATATCTTCGACATGATCGCGTTTTCGACAGTCGCTTGTTCTGGGCTTCTTACGTCCCCCGTGCACACGCCTAGGCCAGGACTGGATAAGCCTGACTGAAGTTAGCGCTGCTGAGGCGCAGCTGAAATGCGTTAGTGGAACAACTTCACGCTTTAGTCTAAGTTGTTGCTACTTCAGGCAAGGCTTAACCACTTAGGCGCCGCTATGTTTAGCGACGTTCATGGAATACGCCCCTGGACTTGTGTTTTGTTTCATTCACATGTTTAACACACAAACTCTGCAGATTCACACTGAGTTCTTCTCTCAAACTGAAAACACTCTGTTCCACCTTGTGATGTCATGTGGTAACACAGTGGTCCACTGTGTTTTTAAACTCTGCACACCTTTTCTAGAACAATTTTGATTTTGAGGTAATAGTATTCTAACATGGCTTAACGTTCACAATTCTGCCTAATAAAACAAACAAACTAACTAACAAACAAATCAGTCAGATAACCTAACCCTAACCTCAGATTAAAGTCTAACTTGAGTAACAGAGCTTCAGACAAAGCAGTGTCTCTAGTTAGCTTTGCAAGATAAAGCCAAAATTGTTGCACAAAATCACATCACACAGAAAGAAAAGAGGTTTGGAGGACTGAAAAGCACGAGAAAGTCAAAGTATTCAAATTGAAGTAAAAATGTAAGATGTGTTATAGAAGTACAAAAGTCTATTCTCCTGCGTCTGCGTCTCGACAGAAGAAAAAGTCGGTGAATGGTCAGAGGAGTAAACTCCCTCTGCTCGTGGATCAGAGACAGCACTTTTAAATATAGCTCTGCCGTTTGGAGGAGGACCCACTGTTGCCTGGAAACTTGTCTGAGTAAAAAGACCACTGATCCAGGACCCATCACATTCAACAAAACAAAACTGTTATATTTCTGGAATGCATCTAAAATAGACTAAATTACCTAAAAAGCTTCAAATACAGTGATGAGATAAGCATGATTCATTATTATTATTATCATAATCATTAAGGATTTTTATATTGAGCAGGGATTACATTTATACAGGGAATGCATTTAAGTCAGTTTATAAAGAAAGACATCTCTCCTTGGTTTATTAAACAATCAAAGGAACTTCTAGAAATGTGAACAGTCAAATATTAAACTCATTATAAACATATGAGACAATAATAGGTGAGTAAAAACTGCTGTCATTGTACTCTCAAATTGTGTTCATTTTTGCTGAAGCAGGTGACAATCCAAAATGAACAAATTATCTTTGCAAAATATTATCAGGTGGAATACCACTGCTTAATTGCAGTACAATAGTACATTCTTATAGTGCATGTAATTAGTTACTATCAAAAGAGACTTTACTGTAATTTATTGAATTATATGCTACTAGTATTGTATAGATACTAAATTGTTTTTATGTTTGTGATCATAACACATGTACTAAATTGTCTAATGTCTGCAACTGCAACATTTTTTCTATTGTATGCTATATCTTTATGTCTGGGACTGTAGATGGCAATTAGCACTGTGCTAAATCCGGCATATTTACGTCGGTTTGTGTGATCTTATACAAATTGTGCGTTCATTAATATGCATTGTCCCTTCCAAATAAACGAATAAATAAATAAATATATAAGTGGCACATTTTATTTATTCTTTATTTAATAGGGACAGTGCATATTAATGAACATCTGCAGCATTGCAGTGTAAATATGCCAGATTACAGTAAGAATGCTAATTTCCATCTGTAGTCCCTATGCAGGTGACACCACAGCAAAAACAATAAAAACAGTGACAACTGACAATAAGACCAACATTAAAACATTAAAACATTAAAACATTAAAAGTGTCCACAAGTCTGGTTTTCCTTTAGCCACTGTTTCAAGTGTGATTTAAAGTGTCCAGTGTTGGAGTCTCTCTTATTGATGATGGGAGAGAGTTCCAGAACTTAGTGCCTCTGACTGAGAGCACAGTTTGTCCAAATGTAGTGCGTCTGTGTGGACCTCACAGTTCCCCTGGGCCGTGGCCCTAGTTCCCATCCCACTGACAGTCTTTGTTTTGATAAAATCCTGCAGCGGAGGAGGAGCAAGTCCGTGTAAAACTTTATATATAAAACAACCGTATTTAAAATGTACAAAATTATTAAAATTGAGCAAGTTGTACTTGTCTAAAATTGTGCAGTGGTGGACTGAGAAGAGTTTCTTGTCTAATATTTTCACAGGTTTTAAAAAAAATGATTCAACTGGTTTGAGTGCTGTGCCAGCAGCAAGTGACCATGTGGTAATGCAGTACTCTATATGAGACAAAATCATAGAATGTAAAAACATTCGTGCCGCATATAGAGTCATAAAGGATCTTACTTCTAAAAATCACTAAGTTAAAATTAACAGTTTTTGTGATGTAATGTGTTTCTTAAATGTCAATGATGTGTCCAACCTCAGTCCCAGGTATTTAAACTCTTTGACGAGGCTGAGTTCCACTCCGTCCAGAAAGACATTGGACCGCTGCAGCTCAGTTTTTTTTACTGAACATCATGCAGACAGTTTTCTTTTTATTGAGTTGTAGGCATGAGTTCTTGACCCACTTTTGGACAGGAGTCATGGCTGATGATAACTTTACTGAAACTTCCTGTACAGTTCTGGCATGTGTAAAGATTACTGCATCATCAGCATACAGCTGGACATTGACATTTGGACAAAATTCTGGGAAATCATTAATATATACACTAAATAAAATTGGTCCTAAAATACTACCTTGGGGGACTCCTGTTGGACAGTGAAGGTAGGGCGATTTAAAACCAGAGAGGGAGACACATTGTTGTCTGTGGGACAAGTAAGACTCAAACCAGAGCAAAGCCTCTTTAGATAGATTAAAATGGGATAATTTAGTTAAAAGAATCTGGTGATTTACCGTGTCAAAAGCCTTCTTAAAGTCTATGAATACTGCACCTACAATTTCATGTTTGTCAAGAAGACTTTTGACATTTTCAACAAAAAGAACAGTTTGCAGACTCTGTGGAGTGGTGACTGCGAAAACCGAACTGCATTGGACGCAAAGGTGTAGTATTTGTGGAGAGATGTTCGTTTAATTGTTCAGCCACCCATCTCTCAGCAATTTTGGAGATGGCAGGGAGGATACTGATGGGGCGATAATCAGCCATCTCAGTTTTACTGCCACTTTTAAAAAAGGGAGAAACCAAGCTGAAGGCACAACACTTTGTCTGAAGGACAGATTCAACAGATGTTTCATTGGTGTAATTAATGCATCTTTGTACAGTTTTAAAAAGTGTGTGTCCAGTCCATGTGCATCATTTGCTTTGGAGGAATTAAGGGAGTTAATAATTCGAAGCACATCTCCATCTGATATTTCTTTAATTTTAAAAACTGAGTCGCTAGAACTCACAGAGAGATACTTAGGAATTTCTGTTGGTGCAAACTGCTGGGTTATTTCATGTACAGATTTAATAAAATAATGGTTTATCTCAGTAGCAATAGTAAGTGGATTTTGTATGAGGATGTTGTTTATTCTATATTTCTATATTTCGATATTATGATTCTCATTTTTATGTTGTTTGCCAGTTAGTTTATTAATATTTTTCCAGATAACTTTCTTATTTCCTTTTGCTTCATGAATAAGTTTTATGAAAAAATTGGCTTTGGCTTTGCGTATTTTGCTTAGTACTTTGTTTCTAGTTATAGTGAAGGCCTGTCTGTCTGTTGCTAGACTGGATTTCAATGCTTTTTTAAGCAAAATGTCTCTTTCTTTCATTAATTTTATATACTCAGTGTCTATCCAAGGTAGAGCATTCTTTGTTTTTTTTGGATTGTTTTCCCTTTCTCCTGAATGGTGCTATAATTTCATCAAGTTTTGAACAAAAAATGTTGCACCCATTTTCTACCTTTTGGTTATTTAGAATTTCACACCAGTCAGTGTCTTTAAGGGCTACCTCATGATTTTGTGTTTGATTTGCAGGTATGAAATCATGACTATTTTTGACTGTATATTAGGGGTGTAAAGATTAACCGATTTGGATCGGTTATCGGTCTGTGACCTCTGCGATCTGAGTGTACCGATCAGCGGAGCCCGGATCGGTCCAAATTCACTACGAAAGGTCCGATGCACCGGATTTACGGCCAAGAATCGGTTCTCGGCTCCTGAGCGGTCTCTCTCATGGCGCAGAAGCCGCGCTGTTGTGTGTTTGCGTTCTTTCGCGAACGGTGGTTCACTTACCTGGGGTTGAAGCTTATTGGCCGGTTAACTGCCAATCATGCGAGCGGCGCGGGCTATATGCGGAAACGAGCACAAAATGTTTGTCAAATGTCCCAATTCGCATTGTGCGGAGGGCGGGTTTCCCGCCGCCTACGTCTCGTCAGGAGATCTACTCTATTGGTAAGCTAAGCTAAGTTTCCTTTTATTGAGCTGTTGTTAAATTAATTTGGTGCGCTACCGCTATTTATGGACATGGTTCCTATACGTGGTTAACTTTTGTGCCAGTGTTGTGTCGCATTGATAAAACTTTCACTGTCGGTCTGATGTTTCACTATCGGCTCAGTAGTCTGGATAGCAGCTATAGACCATAACTATTGTATGATACTAGCGTTTTTATTGTCACGGTTAGTGGATTGGGTGATTTATTTAGACAACATTCATGTATTGGCAATGTATATTTGATTTGGGCTAAAATTGACTTGGCTAATTTACTTTTGTGTGGAAAATACAATGTATAATCAGAATTGGTGCATTTCTGTATTAAATACTTATGATTTGTGTGTATAGAAATGTACTTCACACACACACACACACACACAGATGATTTTTGTCTCAAAGGAGACTGAGGTAATGTCATGAGAAGTATGATTCAGTGTTAAGAGCTCTTTGATTTTCTTTTTTTTTTGTTAAGAAAAGTTAATTACAGGCATAAAAAGACATGTTGGATTTAACATGCTAGTGTTTTCTATAACTGCCTAGTAATATCTATCTTCTTGTCAGTGATATGTTGCACTTTTACAGTTACTGAAACTGTGACTGAAGCACTAATTCTGATTCATTCAGATTTTTGCCTTTAATCGGCAACTTGCTTGTTTTATAACTACTTTTTTTTTTTTATATCTAACCTTATCTATCTTTGTACTGAATCGAAATTAACCGAACCGGATCGGATCGAATCGAATCGTATCGAATCGAATCGTACCGGATCGTTTCCTAATTTTATGAATCGTCCCTGAATCGAATCGTAGCCTGTGAATCGAGATTCGAATCGAACCGTTTTATGAGTGAAAGATTCACACCCCTACTGTATATAGATTCTGAAATCTCGCTTTAATTTTCGTGAGAACAAAATTATATTATGATCAGACATTCCTGTGATTAGATTATAAGATTTAATAATCCTATCAGGATCATTTGTAAACAGTAGGTCTATTCTTGTTTGCGGTTTGCAGTAACACTGGTAGGCCTATCAATGATTTGTTTAAAATTAAGATGATCCATTATCTATTTAACCATGATTCAAATGCCAGTATAGACAGAAAAACATTCAGATAAACTTGAAATGAGAAAATGTTTTCAGTTTTGTCTCACACACTTGTTAAGATCATATACGCCACATTTATCCTGGGACACTTACTCAGTGATTAAGCTGTTTAGGTGCTCCTCAGCTAAGATGAAAAGAAACTACCATTTTACTATTTTACTTCTGCAGGAAATTAGAAATTAAACCTAAACTTTATGATCACACCACTATTAGGACAGATTAGGGACAGCAGCAGACAGCACGTGCAGGAGGGAGGCCTGATGCAACCAGAGACCCCACAGGTCTTCTACAGGCAGCATGGACAGTGGAGACATGACCCAATGTACTTGGACCACTGTAATCAACAGTGTGATGAATCCCTCGTCTTCTGGAGGAGGAGGAGCAGAATGGGCCTTACATCTGATTGGTTCAAAGTCCTGTCCTGTACAGTGAAAACCTGTAATGACACATTAAGAAAACGACAAAACTAGGTTTACATGTACATTCAGACCCAAAGGCCGTTTATATAAATCAAAACAGCTAAATTAATGGAGGAATCCCACACATTAGAGAAATGTACAATTTCGAATTTTAAATAATGATTTTGAATATGAACATGATTAATTTGCCGCCCTTATTATTACTGGAGTAATAAAGCAACATGTAACATACCTACTCTGGGGCAGGAGTCTGGGTCAGGACATCTCCAGCACACCTCTAGCTTTACTTTGTCATCTGCATTTGACCCATTTCATGACCCATGAGCATCTCAGTTCTGTGGCCCCAGCAGTATTGTGTCCTCATACAGGAGGCTGCAGATGAGAAAAGAAAAGTATTCTCATTGTTATATTAGATGTGATGGACATAACAGACACAGTGTCTAGTATCTACACCAGTGTCTGCACCTGTTCAATGAACCTAATGTCCATCTTAAATCTGACCTGTTCAGTGTTATTGTATTGTATTCCCAGAATTAAATGCATACAATGGAGGCTTATATAACATATGATTTACAAGTAAATATAAACTTTGATATTGTCAAACTGTGTTTTTCAAGTTTAATGTATGAAATAATGTGTGTTTTTATCTTACCTAAGATCTGCACTGGCCAAGTGTTTACGTGTTTACATGAAAACATCGTCCTCATAGCTTCATTAATCACTCTGTGGGGTTCTTTTCCCCTGACAGTAAAAACATTATTAGTGTTTCATGGAAATCTGTCCAAATACAAACATTTGAGTGGACTTTTCATCGTGTTAGCTGCAGATTACTAGCCAAACTTTTAGCACAAAGCTCCGAGGTTCACACAGTTAAAAACTAATTTATTTGATAGTTTTGTGGTTTACAGCCGTATTTTACATTTACAGTGTTAATGATGATTTCCTAAAGTTAAAAGTGTGTACTCACATTTTACTCTCCAGACGGTCTTTTTGCTTTATGATTTCGCTCCATGTTTTCGAACAGCTGTCTGCCACAGCGCGGTGCATGATGGGATATTGGAGGCCATGAAGGATACTTGGATGTGTCCTTCGTTCACAGCCCAATCTCCATGGGAACGAGGCCGGTTTTCAGGCTGCATGAAATGCGACAGGCCTAATGAGTGCACTATACTACACGAAACAGACTCTTTAAGCCATGTGTGAATACCTGGAGTTGTGTTTAGTTTCATTCACACATGTCTGAGTAATGCTGAATTATTAGTCTGTCTACATCTCCAAAGCTCAAAATGCTCTGTTCCACCTTGTGATGTCATGAAGTGGTAATTTTCAAGTTAACAGCTACATTTCACTTTTTGTTCAATAGAGATAGGCAATTCCAGGGCTGAAATTATCCAAATGATTCTAGTGAAGGTGTGTGGAGTTTAAAAAACATAGTGGAGCACTTCCTGCATTACCACATGACATCACAAGGTAGAACAGAGTGAGAGCTCAGCCTGGTTGGACTATTTTGTTTTTGAAATGGCGCAGAGAGTAACGCTTTGTGCATTTGTGGAGGGTTTTTGTGGTTTTCCGACTGATCTCTTTCAGCGAGAGTCCAGACTGATAAATGTGCCATTATTTGAAGCAGATGCTGAAATAAAAGTTGATATTTGGTCTCTCAGTTTTGACTAAAAATAGTGGACATTTCTGTAATAGTTTTGTATAGCCTGGTCCCAAACTCCTGCGCTCTGGTGAAGCTTCTGAGTCACAGAGGAAATACTGTATTTGAAAAGAAGTGAAGCTGCTCCAGTCCCATTGACTTCAGACTCAGAAGGAGCTGGAAATAAACATGAGACAAGGACATGTTACAAGAGTGTGCTGTTTTTACAGAGCTACTTCACAGAGCACTATAGCCCTTTAAAAACATGCACTTCAGGCGCACTTCAGCTGTACCTTTGTTTCACTTTTGCTTTAAAGAAGACATATTGTGCTTGAGTCTGTTCTATAGTTAGGGTGACCATTCGTCCGGATTCCGTCCGGACAGTCCGGTTTTAGAGCTGTCTGTCCGTCCGTCTGTCGCGTGTCCTCCTTTTTTACATTTTGTCCTCCTTTCGGACCCTCGTCGCCCACCGTTGCATAAATCGTCATAAATCCCCACCCATTATTTACACTTGCTAGGAGCAAGTATTCTTATTATTTTATAAACATATCCTAGATGAGATCTATGGTTATGCGGTGGCACAGAGTGAGACTTCACACAGAAAGATCAACGCGTGCGGCATGACACGCTATTGGTTAAATACACGGAAGCAGCTCGAAGTGCAAAGCGCGAGTACAGAGAAGAGATAAGAAGACCGCTATAATGAGCGCTATAAGAACGCTATAATGTTTGGCGAGTATGTCTGGGTCTGGAAATACTATAAAGTTGATGACAACAACATTGACATAGCAAACGGTGGGATATGTAAACTTGGGATTGCAAGGGGTGGAAAGGAAAGGGCTACATTTAACACAACAAACCGATACGGCACCTCAAAAGCAAACACCCGACAAAATACAGCGAGTTACAGGCAACCCAGCCAAAGACGAGTCAGCTCACGCTGCAGGAGAGTTTGAAAAGGAGACAAAAAAATGCCCCTTGACAGTGCGAAGGCCCAGGAGAACACAGCCAGGAGCACAAATGATCGCAATGAGTGACTTACCATTCACCTTTGTAGAGAACCCTGGATTTCTTACGCTTATGGAGCACGTTGGACCTCGTTAATAATAATAATAATAATAATAATAATAATAATAATAATAATAATAATAATAATAATAATAATAATAATAATAATAATAATAATAATAGGGAAAACAAAAAAACAAAAAAAAACAAAACAAGGTGTCCTCACTTTAGGACCTTTGTCCTCCTTTTTGGACACAAGTGTCCTCCTTTCCTGTTTCATGCCGGTGGTCACCCTATATATAGTTATAATCTACAACACCCATGGATCATTATGTTATTTGCACATTTGAAATTGCAATATTAATCTTATGAGAATCCATCTTGGCATGTGCCTGCTGTACAGTTAATCGGGCGGGTCAATCACATCACGACAGACTTTAGACCAGAGTTTAGAGTGGAGCCAAAGGTATATAACTACAATAGACACATTTCTGCCTATTTCAGCAAAAATATAGACTATTTTGTTATGAAAAACACACAGAAGGAAAGGCCTTTGTGTATTTATGGACAGGGATCATGTCTGGGCTGTGTCAGTTGGATGTAACAAAAGTTGCAGCTTGTTCAGCTGTTGTGAAGCTTCAACCAAACAAATTCAAACAGTCCTAACAGTCCTGAAACTGCATTTTCTGAACACTTTCAGTGACACCTGTGCCAGACTGATAATGCGTAGAACTCCATTCAGAGGGCTACAGATATCACTCCGGTGTGAGCAAAATGTCTATGTCTATGCCAAATCTGACACGTAGCACAGATTAGGAAAATAAAAATGGAGAACAAAGTACAGAGCAGTGAGTCTTTATGTTTTGGTCCTTTTCATTTCTGTTGTGGATAAAAAGTCCTATAATGTGATACTGCCATTGATGTATTCAGATAAGATACTGGATATGGAGTTTAATATTACAGGTTTAGATTTCTGCACATGTCCATACAAATGTTTTCTCGTTTGTTGTACAGCACTCCTGTGTTCATCGTTACAGTGAAAAGTCACAGTGAAACTGCACTTAGCTCTTTACAGTGGAACTGGAGTAGCTTGAGTTCAGGGGGGAATTATAAATGATGCTCCACAGATGGAAATACCACAGGGACCAAAGGCCATGCTAAAACTTTTAATATCACAGATCTGTAAAGCACTGGTCCTGCTTTAGCAGAATACAAAATGAGTTCTATAAGAAACTAGAGACACTACACAGCTTTGTTTTACTCATGTGGAGTTTGAAATCTATTTCAGCTTCAGGTCCCAGGCTTCAGACTAAGGTCGTTTTCACACCTGCCTTGTTTGGTTTGTTTAAAACGAACCAGAGTTCGTTTGCTCCTTTGATTCAGACCTTTTGGGCTGGTGTGAATAAAAAACAAAAATCTCGATCCGGCGCAAGCAAGCGAACCGAGACCACCTAAAGCTCAGTCTCGGCACGGTTCCATTTGACCCCTGGTGCGTTTCGTTTGAGGTGAGAATGCAGACCGGACTCGATCCGACACAAGTTGGCTTTTTGTACTTAACAAGCTCCTGTCGTATGTCGAGCATTATGGGAAACCGAGGCTGACGAAACTAAACGAAACAAAACTTACGAGGCTTACATTTTGCGTGAAGAGCAAGAGTCACAACTTGATGCGCGCACATGAGCGCTGTCCTCCGTAGTCGTCTTGCCCTGTGTCTTTGTCGTTTGGAAATTCGATTGTACAATAGTGTAAACCTCACGATGCTGCTCAAACATTTGTGTGAACTGTAAAAACTGAGCAAACCATATCGCTAAGGCTAGATTGAAAACACGTAACACCGTTATTCTCCTCCTCACGTGTTTGGACACGGCGTTTTGACACGGCTTATTTCTGTCCAATGGCTGAGCGACCTCAGCACACGTGGTTTTGTTTATAGATGTTGGTCCACTTGGGGGGAAAAATGCAGTGTGAAAGTGAACCGCACCAAAATAAAAATAAAAATTTGGTGCGGACCAAAGCAAGTGAACTATCGGACTTTCCTGGTGTGAAAACGACCTAAGTCATAGATTCTAATAGTCATTTATTTTGATTTTTTACTCCATAGTCCTATTCAGCTGCTTCTCCTCACTTTGTGTGGCAACATTGGAATTTCCCCAATGGGACTATTTCATTAACAGCTCTGGAAAAAAATAAGAGCTCACTGCATTTTTTTTTCTGAAATCAGCATCTTTAAATGTATTCCAGCCATTCCATTCCAGCGTCTGTTGAATTCCAACACAAACACAAAGCTGAGCTACTTCAGTTCTTGCACCAGGAGTGGAATAAAGTCACCCAAGAACAATGTGAAAGACTTGTGGAGAGCATGTCAAGACGCATGAAAGCTGTGATTAAAAATACGAGTTATTGCACCAAATATTGATTTCTGAACTCTTCTTAAGTGTAAACATTAGTATTATGTTCAAGATTCAAGATTGTTTATTTGTCATATGCAGGATCAACACAAGGTCAACAGTGCAATGACGTGCTTAGGATCAGAAGAACCGTTGACTCACTAAGACTCACTAAGAAGTACTAATAGCATGCAATAATAGTACATGGTAAAAAAGTGTTACAAAAAGTGCAGGGGAAAAGGTAAACAATATAATAAGAATATGTAATAAAATACAAAGGTACAGTAGGGTTCTATAAGTTGCAAGTAGAGTATTTCACAGATTGCACATAATATAGTATAATACAGTGGTACCTCACCTAACGAAATTAATTCATTCCAGAAGTGGTTTCGTAACGTGAATTTTTCCCAAGTTGAGTAGCTATTTCAATGGAAAAGGCCTGATTCATTCCAAGGCCCCGTTCCAAGTTTTTTTTTTATAGTGTAACATTTTTTTTATAGTGTAACATTTTTTTTATAGTGTAACATTGTGTTCTGCGTCCTGATTGGCTAAGAGACTGTAGACACAGGACTAAACATGGACTATACCAGGTCTAGACCAAGGTCTAAACCAGGACTGGACCAGGTCTAGACTTGGACTAAACCAGGCCTAGACCAGGTGGATTATAGCACTGCGTACGGGTCTATTTCCTGGTTTCGTGGTAGCTCTGCTATTAGCAGCAGCACCGGTGTACCTCACGAGTCACGGCTGAGGCGAGCAGCGACTGCCTGCGTGGGGGGAAGGGGGAGGGCACGGACACGTGTGTGATAGCGCAGCATGACCCGGCGTGGGGCTGCGAGCCGTGCCTCCTCTAGACCAGATCTAAACCAGGATTAAACCACCGCGTGCGGGTCTATTTCCTGGTTTCGTGCTAGCTCTGCCGGTGTACCTCACGAGTCACGGCTGAGGCGAGCAGCGAGGAGGGGAGGAGATGTGCCTCCCATCGGGACTGCACACAGTCCGAGCGCATGAACGAACGCAGGCAGGGTGGTTTAATCCTGGTTTAGACCTGGTTTAGACCTGGTCTCGAGGAAGCACGGTTTGAGCACGGGTCTCGTGCTCGCAGCCCCGCGCCAGGTCATGCTGCGCTATCACACACGTGTCCGCACGCAGTCTTCTCCCCCCTCCCCCTTCCCCCCACGCTTCACTGTTAATAATTTTGTTGAAAATCTATGAAAGTTTGAGTGTTTAAACGAGAGACAAATGTGAGAAAAGTTTAAATCCAGTCTGAGAAAAGCGTAGAATGTGTGTGGCTGAGCGCGCATTATTTGAATTTTTGAGATTTCGCGTTTCGTAACTTGAATTTTCTTTCGTATCTAGAGACCAAAATTTAACGTGAAGGCGTTTCGTAACTTGACATTTTCGTTTGTTGGGTCTTTCGTAAGGTGAGGTACCACTGTATAAGTATTGCATGTGGGTTATGAAGCAGGTTATTGCACAGGTAACAGTAGCATTTACAGTGAGGTAGTGACATACATGATACATTCATATAGAGCAGCAGCAGTAAACATACTGTATTATGCATAATGAAAAGTAGTTTAGTGCAGTATTATTGAGAGTATTATCCAAAGTTCAGTAGTCTGACAGCTTAGTTCATAGTTTGCTTTATTGTCGAAAAACCATATGTACATGTACATAGAGTAAATTCGAAATTTCATTTCCCTGCTAACCAGGCAGGACAGTGATAGAGCGGCTAGGGGAGGGGCTACGCACATGTGAGCACCTCCGACTCGGAGATATAGAGTGGAAAAGACGCAATTACAATCAATGACAATTATTCACAACATACTGCGTTTTTTTTCTTTGGCGACAAAGCTAGGGATGCCCGAGCAGCAGCTTTACTCCGAGCTCCTCCCGTGTGACTAAGCCTGTCTCTAAGGGAGCGACCAGCCACTCTGAACTCATTTTGACTGCTTGTAAACTAAAAGACAGAAGGGCACAGTGGTGTATTGGGTTGAGCATTTGCCATTTGCCAACCAAGGGGTTGCAGAATTGACCCCAGTTTGCATCCCTGGACTTTGAAAGGGGCTGACAGATTTGGAACAATAACAATGTGCACGAACAATAAAAGCCTTTTTCACATACAAAGTTGAAAAAGCCGAGGCACTCAAAAAGTACAAAATCAGTCTGTTTTCCTGATGAAGGCCGAAGGGCTGAAACACATTGGTGTTTTTGTGATTTTAACTTCATCTGCCATGTGGTAATAAAAGCTTTTAATTATTTTGGACAATTCTGCACAATCTCTGCACATCCAAGTAGCACTCCTTCCCTCTAAAGTTTTAATACATTTTTATACATTTTGTTTGTGACTTTTCCAAAAATGTACGCATTACACCTTTTGGTTCACCTTGATAGTGCCTTTCTTTGTTGTCTCAAGTGTATAGATCCCTAAATGGTGCCAATGACCCACTAACACCAATCGAGTGTTAATGGAGCGGAAACATATCAGAATGAAGTACAGTATAGTGCTGGGCTCAGTGGACTCTTTATGTGACTTTTATGTGAGTTTGTTCAGAGGAAATGTCCCTGTGTCCAGAATGAGGTGTTTAATAGGCTGTGACTGTAGCAGCAAGTTCCCATTTACCGTAGTGACAGTGAATGCACCACAAACAAAATGAGAAACAAAACAAGACATCTGCTTTAAATTTCCATTCTAGTGCAATTTAAGGAGTTCTATGTAGGCCTACCTTGTCTCCATGGAGATGTTATTCAGACCCTCCAGGAATTCGCGATGTTGCGATTTGCAACTTCAACGCAACTTCAGCCAATCCCCGCGAATTCAGGGCGGTGTTGCAATTTTGACCAATCACCGCAACTTTTCCGCAATTTTTACTAATTTTGACCAATCATCGGCGACGTATTGAACGCCGACCAACTTCCTTCTGTGTAGGAGACATAACTGAGATGAGGTGCACGGTGCGTTTGTGTGTGTGTGCGGCAGAGGCGGTGGTTCACGTGAGTGTGGGTGTGTGCACGTACGGAAGCGTGTGCGTGTAAAAGCGCGCGCTCACCTGTCACACAGAGGAGAGAGTCAGGGTTGGGGTGTAGCCGTATTTTTTGTTGAACGCAAACCATTCATTCATCTTTCACGTTAATCTGTTCATCCTGCTGGTTTTTATGAGTTCCATTTCATCCTGCTGCGCTGTCATAGCTGTGTGCGCTCTTTTTGTAATAAATGCACAAAACGCATATCTGGATCTCAGCGTATCTGTCACCATAGCCTCCTCTTTGCGCGTCACAAATCTGCGAGCCATAAGACCCAACCTCATATTCTCGGCGGCTAAAAGGTTTGAGTTTGGAAGCCGCAGAATTCTGCTTTACTTCCGTGTGACAAAACGAAACTGCGGCCGTGTCCCCAGTTCCCAGAGCGCACAGCTCGGAGCGCGGCCTGAAGGGGGCTCAGACTGCAGTCAAGGAGGTGCACACTTGCTCAGCCCCGACTGCAGTCCGCGGACCGCTTAACGACTGCGGTCTTCGGACCGCGTGTTACCTGCGCATGGGACAAAAAAGAAGTGGGACAGCAGTCGTCGCGCCGGTGTTCTGTCGAAATGTGTGACGCACATGCCCTTCGGGCCACGCTCCGAGCCGCGCGCTCTGGGAATTGAGACACGGCTTCTAATGGCAAAGAAACATGTCTGCGGCGCCATTTGCCCACAAAAATAACAGCAAAAGACCGAGCGAAACAGTTCCCCTCCTAGTAGTAATTTATTTTCGATGTTGGTAAGGTTGTTTTAGGACCATATCTGTGATCTCTGTGTCTTTGTATTATTCTTTGTCAGTTATAACTCAGTATTCAAAATATTACTCAATTTTAATTACAAAAAGCGAAAATCACAACTATTTATCGCAACTTTCACTTCCTCCCGCAACAAAATCGCAACAAAAACCTTAAAAGCACCGCAACTTTCATCACAACTTTTTGGAAAAGCTCCCGCAAATTCAGGCATTTTAGCCCGCAACAATCACAAAAAATGCCCGCGAAATCCTGGGTGGTCTGGTTATTGCACTGCCCGAAATGTTCCAGAGTATGGCATTTAACTGATTTTGTTTTCCGACCATCGACTGGAGGAAATGAAACTAATTAAAATATAAATTATACATCTTTTTGTTAGTGAGACAAATGAAGTGTGAATCATGGTTTTAAATAGCCTCTGACTCACACATGGAGCCATGGAGGTGGATACATGGTTTAATCTGTTTAATTTTCTCACTCTCTCACTGAATAAAAAACCCAATTATACGAGATCTATGGCAGAACTGATGAGCACGCTGCTTCTTTTTCCTCGGTGTTATTGCTCACCATACTGACGTGATATGAGGAGATGGGGGATACGCAGGTGAATTATGGGATGTTTCCCTCTTCTGGATTGGAATCTCTTACTGATACATCTGTCTAGTCATCTATGAAAATCATCCATGTTGTTTTAGCCCATACATGTTTACTTGGGCCCCGTCTCATTTCTGTTTCCTTGCTTCCTTCTCCTTGATTCCTCTTCTTGATCCTCCATTTTTCAGCTGTCAACCAAATGCGCCTACAGAGACGAGGTGAAATCACTGACCAGCTGGTGTCAGGAAAATAACCTCTCTCTGAACGTCAGCAAAACCAAGGAAATGAATGAGAGCCTGCTGACGGGCTGCATCACAGTGTGGTATGGGAACTGCACCGCTCAGAGCCGCAAAGCACTACAGAGGGTGGTGCGAGCAGCAGAGGACATCACTGGCAGCAGTCTCCCTCCATCCAGGACATTTACCACAGCAGGGGTCTGCGTAAGGCATGCAGCATCACTAAGGACCATACTCATCCGGCACAAGGACTCTTCCGTCTGCTACCCTCTGCTAGACGATACAGGAGCCTGCCAGCACGCACAAAAAGACTCAAAGACAGATATTACCCCCAAGCTGTCAGACTACTGAACTCTGAATAATACTCTAAATAATAATGAACTCTCAATAATACTGCACTAAACTACCTTTCGTTATGCATAATATGTTTACTGCTGCTCCTCTGTATGAACGTATCATGTTTGTCACTTTTGCAACACTTTTTTACCATGTACTATTATTGCATGCTATTAGTACTTCTTGACTATTTTAGCGAGTCAACGGTTCCTCTGATCCTAAGCATTTCATCGCATTGTTGACCTTGATTCTGCATATGACAAATGAACAATCTTGAATCTTGAATCTTAAGTGGTGTCTCAAAGAAAGAAGGAGTAAACCTGAAGGAGGCTTCCGGAGCAGACATCATCAAAATTTATGGGTTTCCGTGACGAGTTTAGATCCTCTCTCCTTCCATTTTCTGCAGTCGAGGAGAGGAATCAAGGAGAAGGAAGCGAGGAAAGAGAAATGAGATGTGGCCTTATCTCCAAGACACAGGTTACAAGCTTAGACTCTGCTGTAGTTAGTGACTGTAACGCTGTAACGAGACTCACACTAGATTGATTTGTGGAGCTTTTTGAATAGAGTTCTCCATATTATCAATACAGTGGTACCTCACCTTACGAAATTAATTCGTTCCAGAAGTGGTTTCGTAACGTGAAAAATTCGTAAGTTGAGTAGCTATTTCAATGGAAAAAGCCTGATTCGTTCCAAGGCCCCGATCCAAGTTTTTTTTTTTTTTTATAGTGTAACTTTTTTTATAGTGTAACAATGTGTTCTGCGTCTTGATTGGTTTCTCAGACTGGATTTAAACTTTTCTCATGTTTGTCTCTCGTTTAAACACTCAAACTTTCATAGATTTTCAACAAAACGTATCAATATTGAAGTGTGGGGGAAGCGGGAGGGGGGAGAAGACTGCGCGGACACGTGTGCGCAGCATGACCCGGCGCAGAGCTGACAGCAGGACTAGACCAAGATCCAAACCTGGACTGGACCAGGATTAAACCAGGACTAAACCTGGACTAAACCTGGACTAAACCAGGACTAGACCAGGTGGATTAAAGCGCCGCGTGCGGGTCTATTTCCTGGTTTCTCACGAGTCACAGCTGAGGCGAGCAGCGAGGAGGAGACCGCAGGGAGGAGGGGACCGCAGGCAGTCTGAGCGCATGTGAGCGCGGCTCCTCCTGGTTTAGTCCAGGTTTAGTCCTGGTTTAGTCCAGACCACCGCGGCTCCTCTAGACCTCCTCTAGACCTGGTCAGGTCTAGAGGAGGTCTAGACCACCGCGGCTCTTGCATGGCTCTCGCTCACATGCGCTCAGACTGCGTGCGGTCCCCTCCTCGCTGCTCGCCTCAGCTGTGAGAAATCAGGAAATAGACCCGCACGCTGCGCTTTAATCCACCTGGTCTAGTCCTGGTTTAGTCCTGGTTTAGTCCAGGTTTAGTCCTGGTTTAGTCCAGGTTTAGTTCTGGTCCAGTCCAGGTTTAGACCTTGGTCTAGACCTGCTGTCAGCCCCGCGCCGGGTCATGTGCGCTATCACACACGTGTCAGAGCGCAGTCTTCTCCCCCCTCCCCCTTCCCCCCACACTTCACTATTAATAGGTTTTGTTGAAAATCTATGAAAGTTTGAGTGTTTAAACGAGAGACAAATGTGAGAAAAGTTTAAATCCAGTCTGAGAAAAGCGTATAATGTGTGTGGCTGAGTGCGCATTATTTGAATTTTTGAGATTTCGCGTTTCGTAACTTGAAATTTTCGTTTGTTGGGTCATTTGTAAGGTGAGGTACCACTGTACTCCATTTTGATTGGTCTCAGCAACGGAAGTCAAAAAATCAGACTTTAGTTACATTCAGTGGAGAGAAAAGACATATTTCCCTCCACAAATGTCCAAGACTGAAACATCACACTGTAATCATGTAACCTTACACAGCAAGCCAGTGGGCGGAGCCAAAGGTGAAGCACCCAAGTGAAAAAAATAAATAAATAAAACATGGTGACATACTTGTTTCATCAGAAATAGATTATTTAGTTTGTGAAAATCGTACAGAGTGTCTATGCTTTCCTCTCCACTGGATATAACAGTTTGATTTTTTGGAATTTCTGGTACTACTACTACTACTACTACTACTACTACTACTACTACTACTACTACTACTACTACTACTACTACTACTACTACTACTACTTACTACTACCGCTACTGGTCAGATCCAGGTCCAATCTATGCATACTTTCATCTTGTCCTAAGTTACAGTTTCAGTATGTAACTTTGCTATGTGGTTGAAGTACTTCCCCCTGGTGTACACTTTTTTTTGCTGAAAACGGCATGGTGCCTGGATAACTAACTCTTCTGAGCCACACAGACCAATTTTCTGGGCACAGAAGCGCTGTGACCAGTGGCTAGAGTTTTGAATTGCTTAACAAAATTTCTGCTTGAGAGCGTGTGAACTCGTTGAAAGGCGTGTGTCACACTCTCAAAGCGTGAGACTTGACAGCGCTGGTACACTGAATGCAGGCACAGTGCAGTTAGGGTTCAGTGCGGTTTTACTGTGACTTGTATGCCCCATTGATGGCGGTCTCTGCTGCTGTGCGGTGATGGTTGAGGGCAGGGTGTGGAAACTGCGCTCCTGAGACAACGTAGTCGCAGGGATTCACGTTCTGCTTGGTCGTTCACAGATATGTACAAGAAGTCTTGTTCGTAAACAACAGAGGCATGCCTGTGGATACCACTTTTTCGTGCTTCTGGATACTGTGGCTATCTCCAGTGGGTAGTGTGCAAAATGTGTAGAAAGTACCAGGAGTGTGCAGGGGTATTTTATTCTGAAAATACACCTGATCTGTCAGTTCTGTGCGTCTGATTTCCCATTTTGCTCATGTGATTTTGTCAGCTTGACATCAGAGACCGCTGTGGTGTCCAACAAAAATAGACTTCTTGCAGATTAATTCCGCAGGCCTGTGCCCCATCTGCACCCGCACCGAGGTCAGTGTGGCAGGGTGCTACTGATTTTAATGACTTGAGGAACCCGTGCATATCCTGAGCCGCACCGCAACTGCAGTCAGTGTAGCTTTTATTTAGACTTAGACAAACTTTATTGATCCACAAGGGAAATTACCTGGACACAGCAACTAATTAGAGTCTAAGCTTGTAAACCTGTGTCAGAGGGGTAATTTGAGGAGCAAAAAATATAAAGATGTATGGGCTAGATGTATGGGCTAAAACAACATGGATGACTAGACAGATATATCAGTAAGAGAGTCAAATTCTGAAGAGGGAGACGATATTTGCGAGATTTTTTACAAACACAAAACACATCAAAACATGGTTAAATCTTAGAGAGCATAATAACCAGACACCCCAGGATTTCGCGGGCATTTTTTGTGATTGTTGCGGGCTAAAATGCCTGAATTTGCGGGAGCTTTTCCAAAAAGTTGTGATGAAAGTTGCGGTGCTTTTAAGGTTTTTGTTGTGATTTTGTTGCGGGAGGAAGTGAAAGTTGCGATAAATAGTTGCGATTTTCCCTTTTTGTAATTAAAATTGAGTAATATTTTGAATACTGAGTTATTACTGACAAAGAATAATACAAAGACACAGAGATCACAGATATGGTCCTAAAACAACCTTACCAACATCGAAAATAAATTACTACTAGGAGGGCAACTGTTTCGCCCGGTCTTTTGCTGTTATTTTTGTGGGCAAATGGCGCCGCAGACATGTTTCTTTGCCATTAGAAGCCGCGTCCCAATTCCCAGAGCGCGCGGCTCGGAGCGTGGCCCGAAGGGCATGTGCGTCACACATTTCGACAGTACACCGGCGCGACGACTGCTGTCCCACTTCTTTTTTGTCCCATGCGCAGTTAACACGCGGTCCGAAGACCGCAGTCGTTAAGCTGTCCGCGGACTGCAGTCAGGGCTGAGCAAGTGTGCACCGCCTTGACTGCAGTCTGAGCCCCCTTCGGGCCGCGCTCCGAGCTGTGCGCTCTGGGAACTGGGACACGGCCGCAGTTTCGTTTTGTCACACGGAAGTAAGGCAGAAGGAAGTTGGTCGGCGTTCAATACGTCGCGGATGATTGGTCAAAATTGTACAAAAATAGTAAAAATTGCGGGAAAGTTGCGGTGATTGATCAAAATTGCAACACTGAACATTGGCTGAAGTTGCGTTGAAGTTGCAAATCGCAACATCGCGAATTCCTGGAGGGTCTGAATATAAGACAGGTGACTTTAGACTGGAAAACATCATGTAGCTCAGACTGTATGAGCTGTTTTTTTTAAATTGAAGAACCAAACACTCAATTTCAGCCTTTGATTCCCTGCTGGTGCTCTTTAGACAAATTTCCACTGCACTTTGAAATCTACACTCTCTTTAACTTTTACTCAAATACCTCCAGAACTCACACCAGACTCCCAAATGTACCTTTCTGTGGCTTTCCCTTTGCTTTCTCAGAACTAAAAGCTAAATGCTGAAGCTCGCTAAACACTAAGTAATTGGCCTGACCTTGGATTTGACCTGACCTGCTGCTGTGAGGGTGCATAGCTTAAATTTCCTCCGTCAAAAGAAGCAAAGTAACGTTTTTTGGCAGCAAAAACACATCTCCATTAAAATCAGGGCCACATGTACAGGTGGGCTCTGGGGGTTTGATGGACAGCTCTTTAGAATAAGGTAATTTCAGATCTCAAAAGACGGCGAAGTTTTGTGAATCGCCGAAGCGAGATTTTGGAATTGAAAAACATACAAATGTCAGCTTACATCGACGTTCGTGACATGAGGAAGTATAGTTTATTTTAGATCAGACAAAGTGAAAAAGTGGGAAAGAGAGTGTTTTTGACAGATGCACAGGTTTAAATGTTATGTTTAACCGGTGTAATTTTCGTACTGCTAATTAAAGGCTTTTAAAATTTGTCCAAAGTGATTTTCAGATCTCAACTGACTGTAAAACTGTCAGAACAGAGAATGTGTCCCTCAAACTCCTACTACTACAACTACTACTACTGCTACTACTACTGTTATTGCCACTACTACGACTACTACTGCTACTACTCCTACTGCTGCTGCTACTACCACTGTTATTGCCTGATAGAGCCATCTGCATGTCTCCATAGAGAAATATGAATTTAATGGCATATTGTGGCATATTTTAAAGATCCCATGACATGGTACTTCTTGATGCTTTTATATGGCTCCTTAATGGTTCCCTAATACTGTAAATGAATCCTTCTTCAAAATCAACACTCAGTGCATGAGAAACAGAGATAAGATGAGAAAGAGTCATAAATATCTCTCTCAAACTCTTTATTCTGGGCGTTGTTGCTTGAATGCAAATGAGGAGGAAAAGAGCTGGCCAATAGTAGAGGGTGGGGGCGTGGCCAAACTCTCCGCTCAGAGCTCAGAGCCCACAGCTGATCCATTTCCTTGTTTTTGCACGGGGGAGAGATTTGAAGCGTTCCATTGAAAAATAAAAACATTTCCACATAAAATAAAATTAAACCACTGCTGTTCAAAGGTCCAGAGGCTCAGATAAAGGACTTCCGAGCCTAGAAACACTCGGACGTGCCTCCAGGCAAATAAAAAAAACGCATTTCGCATTGCCTAGAGCATTCGCAGTCCAAACTCTCTGGGCGTGATTTACAGAGACGCTGAGTACAGACAGACGGGGGTGGAACTGCATTTGCATTTCTTTTTTCGATCTGACGTCAATAAGGTGCCTTGTTCAAACTCGCCCGTTTGAGCTCTGATTTTTTGTAACGCAGAAAAGGATCGCAAATGCTCAGTTTAGACATTTCACAACTTTTAACCATGGGGGAGGGGCCTAAACAGGGTAGGGGAGCTCACATTAACGTTCAAAAACCTCAGAAAGTGAAAAATTCATGCCATGGGACCTTTAAGATAAGATAAGATAATCCTTTATTTGTCCCACAATGGGGAAATTGCAGTGTCACAGCACAAGTTTCAGAAACAGCAGGAAAATATGCATAAAAATTAAGATAAATAATAATAAGAAGTATGTACAATCAACTAAAAAAAACACAACACTGTAAGGTTAAAAGGCACAGGAACGCTGCACAATAAATGTCTTTGATTCTGAGCAGTGAACAAACTTTAGGCAAAGAAATAACATCTCAATTGAGCCCAACATCTGGCGAACCCACAGCCAGAAAAGAAAAAGAAGCTTGAAAATACCATTCATTCATGTATTTTGCTTAGTTTTTTTGGTCCATGAATCATTAAATGCCAAACTAAAATAACATTAGCATTGTGAATCAGATTTTGGCCATTAGTCTGATTCTCACAGCTCTCATACATAATTACACTGTCCTCCCTGTGGGCTATGAGCTGTTAGCGTTAGCCTGGATCCGTAACGCCCTCTCTATCACCAATCTCATATAGATTCCTGCAGACGTTCCTGTTATTATTGCTGCATTCATGTGGCCCTAGCCTAGATTTCTTTTATTTATTTTGATTAGTGCTGGGAATTAAATGTGCAATGTGTAACTTTTCTGGTGGAGGGACTGCTGAAGATCATTGCTTTGCTTGGAATTTTCCACAGTATAGCATTAAACTAATCAAGGTGGCATCAAAAGTTACTGAAAGTTACTGGTTAAATCTGTTTTTATATATTTAATTTAATGCCATACTATAGTAATACCATATCTGGACCATCTGGAGACCAACAGGTGGCAGATCATCGCTAGAAAATGTAAACAGAAGCCCAAATCTGCATCACTCCCTTCCTTTCCTTCCTTCCTTCTCTCCCTGGCGACTAATAAAAGTTACATGGAAGTAATAAAAGTTTGCATGGACCTTTATTACAAGTTAAAGATCCCATGACATGGTACTTCTTGATGCTTTTATATGGCTCCTTAATGGATCCCTAATACTGTAAATGAATCCTTCTTCAAAATCAACATCAATCAAACAGAGATAAGATGAGAAAGAGTCATAAATATCTCTCTCAAACTCTTTATTCTGGGCGTTGTTGCTTGAATGCAAATGAGGAGAAAACAGCTGGCCAATAGTAGAGGGTGGGGGCGTGGCCAAACTCTCCGCTCAGAGCTCAGAGCCCACAGCTGATCCATTTCCTTGTTTTTGCACGGGGGGAGAGATTTGAAGCGTTCCATTGAAAAATAAACACATTTCCACATAAAATAAAATAAAATTAAACCACTGCTGTTCAAAGGTCCAGAGGCTCAGATAAAGGACTTCCGAGCCTAGAAACACTCAGACGTGCCTCCAGGCAAATAAAAAAACGCATTTCGCATTGCCTAGCGCATTCGCAGTCCAAACTCTCTGGGCATGATTTACAGAGACGCTGAGTTCAGACAGACGGGGGTGGAACTGCATTTGCATTTCTTTTTTCGATCTGACGTCAATAAGGTGCCTTGTTCAAACTCGCCCGTTTGAGCTCCGATTTTTTGTAACGCAGAAAAGGATCGCAAATGCTCAGTTTAGACATTTTACAACGTTTAACCATGGGGGGGCCTAAACAGGGTAGGGGAGCTCACATTAACATTCAAAAACCTCAGAAAGTGAAAATTTCATGCCATGGGACCTTTAATAAAAGTTACACAGTGCACTTTTAATATATACATTTGTAACATCTTGTAACATAAATTAGTAACATCTCAAATCTCATTGTCATCTTATGGTGGATGCTATTAGCCATTAGCCCAAATCCTCATAAATTCCTCTTCTCTCTCCCTGGCAGATTGTCACCAGAAAAGTTATTTATAGTACACTTGTAAAACGTAGTAACCTTCAAATCAAGACAATTTCCAAAATATTCCTTCTCTCTCAGTGTCACCTTGTGGTAGATGCTATTAGTAGTTAGCCCAGATCTGCGTCACTCCCTCTCCTTATCTGGAAAGTTGCTCAGTACACTTTTAAGATGTCAGTAAATTTAATTAATTCGCTGAGCCGTTCGCCCAAATCTGCGTCACTTCCTGTCCTCTCTCCCTGTCTTCTCCAAACACTTATCCGCCTGTAGTAGAACCTATCTTGGTTCAGTGCAGATACGGTGTTCTCCAGCTGAGAGAGAAAGATCTTTTGTCTGGATCACTTTATTGGAATTAGGACTTCCAGAGCCAGTCCTGGACCCAGCAGTAGAGAGCTGCCCCACTGTCACTGTTTAACCATGAAGGGCATGGAGCAAAGGAATGAGCATTCTAATTAAATCACGCTTAACAAGATTACATCACTCCATTGTGTCTTTATTTATACAAAACAACCAGATAAAAGTGTCCAGTTCTCAGTTTCTTGTGATGGAATTAGAACATTGTAATGGGAAAGTGAAAGAGAGGACAGGGCAGTAATATGTAGGTCAAACGGGCACGGTGTAACTTTGCTGAGACCTGTCTCCATGGAGATGTATGAGTGAAATATTCTGCAGTAGTACCAGCCCAAGTTACAGGTCAGATCTGTGGAGAGGGGAGCCCGCTTACAATAAGAATGCATGTTTTTTTCAAGAACAAGAGTTGTTGTTGGAACAATAAAAACACCTGGAAATTGAATAGTTTCCCAGTAGGTAGGTTTAATGCCAAACTGAAGAATATTTCAGGTAAAGCAATAACATCTCCGTGGACTTAACATCATAAAAGTTACGTAGTGCAGCTTTAAAGGGACAGTGTGTAGGATTCGTGGCGCATAGGTGGTTAGTAGCTATTCCACTTCCTCTTTTGGCTATGGCAGACCACGAGGGTCACCCGGGCGCTACGTAGCGCCGACAGCTCGCGTAGCCCGCGCCGCTGTATACATAAAAAGCGGTCCCCCGTTCACTTTTTTTTTTCTTTTCACATGAAAACACACAATCCTGATCATGATTCATGACAATCTACACATCAAATGAAACCTTACAGTCTCCTCTTTTTGACTATGCAATTCATTTCCCTGCAAAACAATCACTCCCCGAGCACATGGGGCTTTTATACAGAAAAGCACAAAACGAGGTTTGTTAGCTTACCTTTGAAGGCTCTGCACAGGTCAAACTCTGTATTTCACCATAAACTTGGTCTCAATCTGTCCATAAGGATCCAGCGAATAAAATCCAGTAAAACAATTTAGTCCAAAATACGTGTTATATCCATTACGATGTGTGATACAGCAGCATGCTTGTTTACACGAGGCTTCCCCCCTCCCCTTCCCCTTCTCTCCTTCGCTCCTCCGCTCCCACATGAGCAGCTGTTAGCAGGAGCCTCGGCGAAGGATGAGCCCAAATGTCCTTCTTCGGCTCTCGTATTCAAAATGGCTGCCTCTATATGGGGAAGATCCCCCTTTTATGTGACTATATCTAAGTCCAAAAGAATACTTTGATTTCATGATGGAAGTGAAAAGGCTTGGAAAACAATGTATTTTTGAATGGATATCTTCAATTTCAGTAATTAACGGGTAAAAATCTTACACACTGTCCCTTTAAGGTCTTCTTATATGTTAAACGGCCTTTTTGACATGTCTAAACCATGACTAAACAAAGACTAAATCAGGACTAACTAGGTCTAAACCAGGGCAAAACATGGACAAAACATGGACTAAACCAGGTCTAAATCAGGAGGAAACAGCGACTAAACCAGATCTCAACCAGGACTAAACAGGGACTAAACCATGTCTAAACTAGGACTAAACAGGGACTTAACCGGGTCTAAACCAGAACTAACCTGAACTAATCCAAGTTTAAAGATTAAACCAGGTCTAAACCAGGCCTAAACCATTTGAATGGTGCATATTACCTCTATAATGTCAACGGGTTCACGCTCTGGCCCTCCACTGTAACGTCACGTCTTGTGAAATGTCAAACTTTTACATAATTTCACCGATTTCCTCCATAACTCCTCTTCTGCCAGTTTCCATTTCTCCCTCTTTCTAAACTCAAAAACACGTCTGAACACTGTGGAGAGCTTTAACTGCTCTCGTCTGGGACCACCAAAGCTGACCTCATCAAAGCCCAAAGCTCCAATCAGCTACTGCCACACGAGAGAAGGACCTCAGAGCTAAAGCGACTCAAATCATTGGGTTATTTTACTCTAGAATAGTTTTTTAGGACTTTGGAAGTTTCAGTCTTCACTGCGCACTTTACTCCTTGGTGAAGTGGCCCTCTCTCCACACCCGCAGACAAACCCAGTGGTTATTTTTCATTTACAAATGTTTAATTGGTAAACCACCTCAGCCGCACACTGCGCTCCAACAGATACATGAACCTGGTTATTCATAAAGCCCGCTCAGTGTTGGGCCACTTATCATTTCACTTCTGGAGCAAGTGACTAGACCAGGGGTGGGCAAACTTTTTGACTCGTGGGCCACAAAGGGTTCTAAAATTTGACAGAAGGGCCGGACCAGGAGCAGGTGGATTTAGTGTTTTGGTAATCCACCTCCTAAAAGCAGATAATAACATGGGATATGTAGAAAACATGTGCTTTATTTCAATTAAAAATTAACCAAAGCATTACAACAAAATGTCCATCTTTGAAGTTCCACAGTATTTAGCTATTTATTGAAATGACTCTTAAAACACAGACAATTTAATTAATAAAATACAGCTTTTTTTATTACTAACAGTTACTATTTTAAAGCACTGAAAGTTCTGTTCTCCTTCAGGTTCTCTCGTTCTTTCGTTGACTGCTTGCTAGCATAGTTAGCATGTTTTGTGGCAAAGTGACGGCTGATATTATATTCTTTAAAAACCGCTACAGTCTCTTTGCATATCAGGCATCCAGCAGCTGATAAGTATTCGGTGAAAAAACATTTACTTGTCCACTCCTTATTAAACACTCGACATTCTCTGTCCACTTTTCTTTTCTTAGCTCCGCTCGTCTTTACAGGAGGCCTGAGGGGTCAAAGAGTAAAGCACAAACGTGGAGCAAAACGCCGCACCTCAACAAAGGTCAATGTATGTAGTGCGCCAGCTACTGGAAAACGCCAGAATTGCAGGGAAAGTAAAACATTAAAGGTCCCATGGCATGAAATTTTCACTTTCTGACGTTTTTGAACGTTAATGTGAGCTCCCCTACCCTGTTTAGGCCCCCCCAATGGCTAAAAGTTGCGAAATGTCTAAACTGAGCATTTGCGATCCTTTTCTGCGTTTGAAAAAAACACAGCTCAAATGGGCGATTCTGGACAAGGCACCTTATTGACGTCAGATCGAAAAAAGAAATGCAAATGCAGTTCCACCACCGTCTGGATGTCCACCCCGTCTCTGTAAATCACGCCCAGAGAGTTTGGACCGCGAAGGAGCTACGCAATGCGAAATGCGTTTTTTTATTTGCCTGGAGGCACATGCGAGTGTTTCTAGACTCGGAAGTCCTTTACCCGACCCTCTGGACCTCTGAAACAGCAGTGGTTTAATTTTATTTTCTGTGAAAATGTGTTTTTTTTCACTGAAATGGCTCTCCTTTCTGTCTTTGCGCTTCAAACGCGGAAGTTGGGAGACAGCGCAGAGCAGCGCTGGACACAGATTGGCTTAGAGGAGCCGCTCCTCTAAGCCAATCTGTGTCCTTCTCATTTGCATTCAAGCAAGAAGGCCCAGAATGAGTTGTTCAGAGAGTGAATTTGTGACCATGTCTGTGGTATGTGTCTTTCTTATGCACTGAGTGTTGATTTTGAAGAAGGATTCATTTACAGTATTAGGGAACCATTAAGGCACCATATAAAAGCATCAAGAGGTACCATGTCATGGGACCTTTAAAACATTAACAAGGTTTATTAATATAATTTCTTCAAGTTCGGCGGGCCGGATTAAAAAGCACATATGGCCCCCGGGCCGTAGTTTGCCCATGCCTGGACTAGAACCACCTTCAACAAACTTTAAAACTTACTTCGTTTTTACCTCTGTCGACTTTTAAAAACTCACTCCAAAGTATTTTACAGGATCATTGCACATGCTTTTAAGACTTTTATATCTTTAAGCTGCAAATGTTTCACTGTAGTGGTAGTAGTAGTAGGAGTAGTAGGAGTAGTAGTAGTAGTGGTGAGGTCCGAGGGCCAGAGACTTAAAACCAGGGGGACAGGGCCATCTCTGCAGCTGGCCCCAATCTTTGGAACCCTCTGCCCCCCCTATGTCCCAACAGCCCCCCCTAGTGGAGTGTTTTAAGTCTCGTCTTAACTTCTACTACTTTAATTCTGTGGCTTTTAACACCGCGTGAGTCGTGTGCTCCTCTGTCTTTTATTTATTTGATTTATCTTATTTATTTTACTTACTTACTGTTATTTTATTATTTTTATGGTTTTGCTTTTATTTCATATGACTGGTTTTATTGTTTTAGGATGAGTATGACCAAATTTTAGCAATTTATCTTTTTGTTGTCTTCATTTTATGATCTCTGTGTAGCACTTTGGGAACTGCTTTGTTTATAAAATGTGCTATAGAAATAAAGTGGATTTGGTGGTGGTAGTAGTAGTAGTAGTAGTAGCAGTAACAGTAGCAGAAATTACATAAACATAATCTTAGCCACATGTGACCTTTGACCTGCAGAGAGCTAAACTTCAGAAGGCAATCAGTGAACAGCAGGATCAATTAGGATCTGAACCAGAGACCGAGGAGCAGACCAGAGACGGGGCCAGACGAGAAGACGGGAGACACATTTTTATTCGATTTTTTTTTTCTGGTTGAGGATTCACCTTTGAACCAACCAAACTGAGTGCATTTTTTATGTTTTGTTCTTCCATTTCATTTAAAATAGTGAGTCTCTTACAATTACTCAAGTAACCACTGCTTTACGCACTGATTTCTGCAGCATTTTCAGTTTTCAGTTCCAAAACCAATTTCTATACTATGTCTTTAAAGGTGCATTGTGTAAATTTTCTGGTGGAGGGTCCGTCAAATGCTTTTCTCCATGGAGATGTTATTGCTTTGTCTGGAATGTTTCACAGTGTGGTATAGACCAGTTTCAAAGCTACGTCATCACTGAACGCAGTGCTGACTCAAAACAAAGCCACTGCTGCCATAAAACCCCAGTGAAGATATAGAAGAGAAGAACTCGAATAAAGAGAAACAGATGGAATAAATGATAGTTCATATCATTCAACTGACATACACACAAGTGAACACCTGCTGCTTGTTTAGGGTAATTTGCCCAGGTGTTCAATGGTGTTTAATCATGCTGATTAACTAGCAAGCACAGGACACCGCAAAGCTCAGACATTAACCGGGTAACCTCTACGACAGACACATGTAAACGAACACGAATAACTTAGTTAAAATGCATGATAAGTTTTCGCATGACCAACATAAATGGCATTTGACATGACTGAGATCACATCTGCGACTCGTGAATTAAGTCGTAGTATGTTACTTACCCCGCAACGCAAGTGCAGTTGGCGGTCAGAACGTAGTTCTCGCGCTTGTCGATGATCGCCCAAGCATTGTACATGGTCGTCTTGTGGCCTTGTCTTTGACTGGGGAGAACATCAGATGCCAACACGCAAAACTCCCCATCGATATCGTGGTATTTTACCTCCTGTACACGGCCACACACGGCAAACTGGTAGGCATCCATGGATTTGTATGCGCGCACTTTCTCTCTTGTATACACGCTGGGCTTCTCGACTAAATAACAGTGGATATCTGTCCACTGTAAATCTGGCCACTTTCTGCGGTCGTACTGCCACTCCGTGATCGCATAAGGATCTGGTAGTCGAACCCCGTTGCTCAACGTGAGCTTTTGAATGTAGCTTTCCCTATCGTTCAGATACTCCGCTATGGTCCGCCGTGGTTGATTCTGGGTCAACGCGCACATGCCGGTGATGTCACGTCTGTTTACTAACTGTAAAGGGGTCTATTAAAGCTTTCTATTTTCATGGAGACTAAGCCACACCAAGTCAGATCTGTGGAGAGGCGACCCCGCTCACAGTCAGAATACCTGGTTTTCTAGGTATTTTTGAGCTCTAAAACAACCTGTAATTGAGTGTAAAGTAGAGCTGTTTAATGTCACACTGTGGAACATTCCAGGTAGAGCAACGGCATCAACTGCACCAGTGCAGATTAAGTGATCCCAGTAGATCTCAAATTAACTTCTGTAAAAACTCTGTAGCTCAGTTGGTAGAGAGTGTCTCTAGTGATCCAGGGGTTGGCGGTTCGAATCCCACTCTTGACGGGTTGACCGTGTGTGATCCCAGCTCCCACAGATGAGTGCTGCTGTTGTGTCCTTGGGCAAGACACTTAACCCCACCTCGCCCCCAGTATCTGTGGACACTGGTAGCCCCCATGGCAGAAGAGAAAAATCAAGGCCCGTTGTGACGTGAGCGGGAGGATTCATGGGGGCTGGTGCATTGTGTTCTGGGCAGCAGAAGACTGCTTCCCCTGTGACCCAGAAAATGGAAAAAGCAGAAGAAGATGTAAAAATTAACAATGAAATGTTTTTCATTGGGATTAAAAAAAAAAAAAGTTTCATGATTGTGTAAACAGTCATAATTTGAAGTGTTGATAAAAACGTGACGCACTGAGGACAAACTGGCAATGGCACAGAGACGGGGCAGAAAAATATCAGTATCCAATATCAATATCAACAGGAGCCGATACTGGGACCGATATATACAGTATCATCTCACCAACACACGCCTTTTATACCAGTGAATGCTGGTCAAGTGTCTTGCCAAAGAACACAGCAACAGTTTGCATTAGAGCTCAGCATGCCCGGCCCTGCTCTGCTCCAGAGATCAGTGTGATCAGGACGTTCTCACTGGAGCAGTTTGTGGCTCCCTGCACACCTTTTGTTATGACTCTTCCAAATTGGATTAGTGCTGTCATTTTGATGTTTTATTATGTGTGGACAGTCCTGATCTGCTCCTTTTCTTTCTCTCTTCCTTTTTCCTTCCTTCTCTCCCTCCCTCCCTCTCTCTCTCTCTCCCTCGTTCTTCTCTGCCTCTTTCTTTCTCTCTCCTCCTCCCTCTCCCAACTGTCTCTCTCCCTCTCACCCCCTCTCGGTCTCTCTCTCTCACTCTCCTCCCCCTCTCCCTCTTATGTCTCGTCTCTCTCCCTCCCTCCCTTCCTCCCTCCCTGTCTCTCTCTCGCTCTCCTTCCCTTTTTATTTTATTTTATTTAACCTTTCTTTAACCAGGAAGTGGTCCCATTGAGTTACAATAACTCTTCTGCCAGGGAGTCCAGGCCAAGAAGGCGGCCTTTCTCTCCCTCCCTCTTCTCTGCCTCTTTTTTCTCTCTTTTCCTCCACCCTCTCCCCCACTGTCTCTTTCTCCCTCTCCTACCCCCCCATTCTTTCTGCCTCCCTCCCTCCATTCCTCCTTCCCTCCTCTTCCCTTGATTTACTCTCTGATGCTGCGTTTGATGCTTTGAGTCCAGTTCAAGTGCGTATGACAGGGCTTCAGGGTTCTTCAGGGTTCTTCAGGGTTCTTCAGGGTTCTTCAGGGTTCTTCAGTGTTCTTCAGGGTTCTTCAGGGTTCTTCAGGGTTCTTCGTCGGCTAAGACCCGCAGTATCATGATGTGATTTGTGAAGAAAAGATGACAAACAGCCCATGTTAAAAAGAACAGGAAGCTTCAAGATTGTAGTGTAAGGATGATGAAAGGAAAGGGGAAAATTGTGAAAATAATATTAGTAGTGAAATTATAAATAGGCAAAAATATATATTAATATAAAGGGAGTCTGGCAGTTTGGTTCTGCTGCACCACCACGTTACTTTAATTTTTATGGGTTTAAATTTGTGTGTGTGTGTTTTCATGTTTATTATTGTATTTTGTTTAATGTTATATTCTATTGTCTTTAACAAAAAAAAAAAAAAAAACATCGATGACATCACACTAGGGAAGAAAGGTTGAAAACTATGCTGTAATTTTCAGGAAATAAAAAAATTCTGCTCAAACTTTGGAACTATTAACATGTAAGAAACACTTTTTTTCAGATACTTTAAACATAATTTCAACAAAATAAAAGTGTTTTCTTCACATTTTATTTGTCAAATACAAATTTCTGTAAACATTACAGAAGTGGTCAACGGGTAACAGTTATGTGATGTCAATCAAAAAGTAAAATATGAAGCCTAAAAAAATAGTTTTTTTTGGTAAAATGTGTTATTATGTAGCTTTTCAGGTTTCCATGGATATGTTTTGCCTGGAATGACATTAGACTGATCTCTCTTGCTTTTATTGAGTTGTTGTTATTGTAAAAAAAAAAAACAAAAAAAAACTTTCTTACCTTGAACATGATCACCTTTCTGCAGATCTGACCCGTAAAGTGGCCTGGTGACACCTGATTATGAAAGATAATTTGCTCCATTAGATTTTGAAATTGAAATACCGCTGAATTTATCACTTTCAATTTTTTAGCTCTGAAAAAAGATGCTTGAGTATACTTTTTCAATATGTTTCAAATTCAAAATAAAAATGTCACCTTTTAAATATCCAGTACAGATATTTCCAAGCCCTGAAATCAGAGTCTTTTGGGGGTTTTGGCATCTTGGAGCCTTTCTGCAAATTTTACACTAAAAGATCCCATGACATGGTACTTCTTGATGCTTTTATATGGCGCTTTAATGGTTCCCTAATACTGTAAATGAATCCTTCTCCAAAATCAAGACTCAAGTGCATGAGAAAGACCCATGAACACAGTTAGAGTCATAAATATGTCTCTGGAACGCTTTATTCTGGGCGTTGTTGCTTGAATGCAAATGAGGAGGACAGAGATAGGCCAGTGCAGCGGGTGGGGGCGTGGCCAAACTCTCCGCTCTTTCCTCTTTAGCGGTGCGATATGCGCTGTCCCTACTTCCGTGTTTTAAGCGCTGAGGAAGATAGGAGAAGCGTTCCATTGAAAAATAAACACATTTCCACAGAAAATAAAATTAAACCACTGCTGTTTCAGAGGTTCAGACGCTCGGATAAAGGACATCCAAGCCTGGAAACACTCTCACGTGCCTCCAGGCAAATAAAAAAAACACATCTCGCATTGTGTAGCTCGTTCGCGGTCCAAACTCTCTGGGTGTGAGTTCCAGAGACGGTGGGTAGAAACACAGACGGGCGGTGGAACTGCATTTGCATTTTTCCTTGAATATGACGTCAGAAACTTCCCTTGTTCAGAATCACCTGCTTGGGCTGTCTTTTTTTCAAACGCGGAAAAGGATCGCAAATGCTCAGTTTACACATTTCACAACTTTTAGCCATGGGGGGGACATAAACAGGGTAGGGGAGCTCACATTAATGTTCAAAAACCTCAGAAAGTGAAAATTTCATGCCATGGGACCTTTAAAGGGATATTCCAGGATTTTTTACATGGGGGCTCATTTCCGAGTTAGCCAGAGTACTGCAGAGATGTGGAGACACTTTTTAGCAAATTTCATGCAGTCCTTCCAGCTGCAGACTTTTCAGTTGCTAGGCTAGCGCAAGTCAATGGTAAATGGTAGCCTGATTTTAATCAGGCTTACCCACTCCATAGTGCACCCAAAACAAGTCAACTATAACGCCAGACTGTCGATGTAAATGTCTGTTGATGGAACAATTTTAGAAATATAATCAACCTTGTACTTTAAAGGATTTATGTCCTTATGCAACAGCGCGTTTTTTCTCTCTCGATCTAGCTAGGCATGGGCGGAGTGATATCACCTTGCAGTTAGGTTTCCAGCTGATATTTGTTTACCTTCAGCTGTCATCGTTAGCCGTAGAGTACAGTAGCCTGCCCTGTTCTACAATCCAGACATGGCCACGTTTGGAGGTCTCCCCGATGCTTGGAATATACAGACGAAGAGTTGAGAGGGATGGATGTTGAAAGGACAGAGCGCAAGACAGTTCGGTGAGTTAGCCCCCGCTACAGCTACAGAAAACCGGGTTGTTGCATTGTTCGTTGGAATGAACGATCAATGCGGGGCTATCTTTTCAGTTTCGTGCTCAACAGTGTAAACATCTCTTCTGTAAATCGCGTCACTGTGAAACGACATATAAATTTGCATTGCATTGCATGCGCATGTGAGCTTGAGCCTATTATTCCACTCTGCCAAGCTATAACACATAGCGTTACCTTTACATGAATGTTCACGGGCTAGCAACAACTTTATGAGCGTGCATGCCTTTTCTGTCAGCCGGGTAGACTACAAGAGTTCACTCTTGTAAAGCTCTAGCACAGTCCTCATCAATCGACCAGCACGCTAGCATAATGACAGGAGCTTGGGTAAAAAAGGTACAAACCTGTTCTTCATCACGGGATCTTGCGCTTGGAAAGACAGATGGTACTGCAGTGGTTGTCAGACTAGGCTTTCCAAGGGATTTGGTGTAGTCGTCTGGTCCGAAATGATCACTGCAAATCTTCTGTTTATGTAGCGTCTCCACCGGTGTGTTGATGTCTAAGCCAGCAGCTACAAGCCACAGTCGCGTCCTTTCTCGATCGTGCACCGGAAAGCTGTGAAAACTTTGTGGTGCCCACCTGCGGGCTTTATTTGTACATTTTCTAAATGCACACTGAAACACCATTTTGCCCGGTAGTTCCTTTTAAAATTCACCTCTTCACTCTGTGCTCTTCCCTACAATGACTTTTCTCGCTTCTCTGTTTACGTGATTGGTCACTTCACAACCAACTAGAGTAAAGTAAAATTCCGCTGCTGCTGCGAAGCTAGTCCCTCAGATATGGAATGATTCATGCTATTCGCACTCAGTTTTATTTCAAAAATTACTCAATCAACATACATTTACATCGACAGTCTGCCGTTATAGTTGACTTGTTTTGGGTGCACTATGGAGTGGGTAACCCTGATTTAAATCCAGCTACCATTTACCACTGACTTGTGCTAGCCTAGCATCTGACAACTCTGCAGCTGGAAGGACTGCATGAAATTCGCTAAAAAGTGTCTCCACATCTCTGCAGCACTCTGGCTAACTCGGAAATGAGCCCCCATGTCAAAAATCCTGGATATCCCTTTAACATTTCAGCAACTAAAATTCAGAATAAAAAATAAAAAAAAATCCTAAATGAGAAATTAATTTCAATTAATCTTAATTTTTCAGTACATTTTTAAATTATTTCCCATTATCCACCAATAAAACAATATATATGTGTGTGTGTGTGTGTGTGTGTGTGTGTGTAAATGTATAGGTAAAAAGTGCTGCTCTTTACTACTGAATTATTTTTCTTGAAACTCAAACTATTTTGGATCGACATAAATTCAATGGGAAAAAAAAGGCATCATCATACAGTATATATAGATTTAGAGTTAGCTTTGTACACCGTATTATTTATACACGAACACCTGACCTGCTTTTCTCGTTTGTCCTTATGGTGAAAAAAGCAGATGTCTGTGGTTCAGCTGACATTAAAGTGGTGCTGTAGAAATGAGCCTGTAGGATACGCTGATTCTAAGCCTGTATTAGACCTGAGACACGGTGAGGACACAAAATTGACGTCTATTACTGAAATAATGAGACAATCAGAGCAGAGGACGGCCACATCTGCTCCTCAGCTCACCGAGGGACTGTGGAGGAATACATGTGTTTTTACTGTGTTTATGAAGCCCTTAACTGCTCTAACACATGCTCTTAGACTGTTTAAAGGGTCAATACACCACTGAAGCTGGGATGACATTACGCTATCGTCCATATTACGCTATCGTCTATTTCCTCATCACAAACAGACCTGGACTTGTGTTTTGTTTCATTCACACATGTTTGAGTTTTTTGCTCAAATTGATAACACTCAATGAGACCCACATGAGATCAGGAGGTGATCTCATGCGGTAATACAGGAAGTGGTCCACTGTGTTTTTAAACTCAGGATAGAGTTATATTGGTTTATACAGCTTAGTCCTATTTATTTATCTATTTATTTATCTGATCGTATAAGCCCTCCCGGACTCTCAGGTCCTCAGATAGTCTCTTTTAACTGTCCCAAGAGTCCAAAGTATAACTGACTTGTTTTAAATTATTATTATTATTATTATTATTATTATTATTATTATTATCTGGGGTAGGGTTGCTGTTGTTTTTAATCATTGTCATTATTCTGTTGTGCTATATGTCAAATGTATGAAAAGTGCTATATAAATACAGTTTGATTTGATTGACTCACCTAGAATCATTTGGATAATATTAACCCTGGTCAGTCTCTACCGAACTAATGTTAAAAGGTACATATTAACTTGAAAACAACCCCTTCATGACATCACAAGGTGGACCAGAGCATTTTGAGCTTTGGAGATGTAGACAGACTGATAATAAAGGATTTCTCGAACATGTGAATGAAACAAAACACAACTCCACATCTGTTTTTGAGGAGGAAACAACATTATAACATGGCTTAAAGCGCACAAGAGTCCATTTTGCGTTGTATAGGACCTTTAACTTACAGCTGAAATCTCCCTCTTAAATATTATACACTTATAGATGGTTAATATGCATGTCATGATTTCCAACCAGGAAGGTAAATTTGAAACCTTTTTTCTGTTTTTAAATTCTGCCAAACAATCATCTTTGGTTAAAGTAGTGGTGAATTTATGTCAGAAGATGTTGGTAAAGGTTTATAAAACAATGTTAGCAGCTTTTAAGAATTCAAAGGTTTATTTTCTATTCCTTTTTTTCATTTAAATTACTAGTTAAAGGAGAATTAACGTTTTTTACAATTTGAGCCTTATTTTGGTAATAAAACAAGTTGTTTTACTCACCCATAGCACTTTGGTGTCATATGGAGCACTTCCAGAGATTTGCGATAGCCGTAGCGTGAGTTCTCAGGGCGTATAATATATGCCCCAAGCATGTAATATATGCCTTGTGCGATCTCCAAATAACACAAACTTTAGCACTTTTCAAATATCCAAGATTTATCCATAGTTTCGAGTAGATGAGGAGGCCAGTGCGCATGTGCGGAGTCACAGCTTATTTCACTCTCAGCTCCCAGGACCCAAACATGAAACGCAAAGCTGTAAATTATGGATACATCTCGGATTACAGGCCACTTTTGACTCAAACGAAAGTGTAGACTAAGACATTGAGCTTCTATGATTTGAAAAGTGCTAAAGTTTGTGTTATTTGGAGACCGCTCGGGGCATATGTAATATATGTAATATATGTATAAAATAGAACTCGCGCTACGGCTATGGCTAATCTAAAACATCTCTGGAAGTGCTCCATATGACACCAAAGTGCTATGGTGAGTAAAACAACTTGTTTTATTACCAAAATAAGGCTCAGATTGTAAAAAAGTTACTTTTCCTTTAATATTTTTCTTCTGAGCCTCACCTGAAATACAGAAAAACTTTTATTTCACCCACAAAAGCACTGTTCTATCAGTGACAATTACCATCTCTTTTCTTGTGGTGTACTGTGTGTCTGCACTCACCGCTCTGTGATTGGACGGGAAAACTCCGTAACATGACTTTAGTTGACTAAAGAAGAAAGAAAGAAGAAAGAAGAGATGGAGTCAGGCTTCTGATGGAGGGACAGAGAGGGAGGGAGGAAGAAAGAGAGAAAGAAAGGCATGAGGACAGAGAGGAGGTGAGAAAGAAAGGGGGGAGATAGAGAGTAGAGAGAGGTAGAGAGAGAGAGGGAGTGGAAGAAGATAGGGGAGGTGGAGGGAGAGAGGGGAGAAATAGAGAGGGAGAGGGAGAGAGTAAAGAGGGTGAATGAGAGAGGGAGCGTTCAAAAAAGGGAGAGAGAGGAGGAGAGAAAAGAAAGAGGAAGAAAGAAAGAAAGAAAGTGAGAAACAGAAAGACAGTGTTGGTGAAAGAGAGAGACAGGGACAGGGAGCTGAGAGAAAGAGACAGTGAGAAGGGGAAAACAGGAGAAAGAAAGAGAGAGAGAGAGAGAAACAGAAAGAGAGACAGAGTTGGTGAAAGAGAGAGATAGGGACAGGGAACAGAAAAAAGAGAACGGGAGCAGAGGGGAGGACTCCTGCTGTCCTGGTCCTGAATTCTGTCCATTCTGTTCTGACCTTGGATTCTAGGCCTGGTTTAGTCCTGGTTTAGTCCTGGTTTAGTCCTGGTTTAGTCCTGGTTTGGTCCTGTTCTGACCAACATGCAATGGCCACAAACTAGTGTTGTCACGATATTAAAATTACAATCTAAGGAATAAACTCCATACTCAATACCTGATTCTGATACCGCAATGATAATAAACACACAACACACCTGCTCAAATGAGGATGTAGTTTCAATACTATAGTTTTAAAATCAATCAGTATCTGATTTTCGATACTTTGGACAACTCTATAGGGGATACAGCTCCCAGTAAGGACCCTTTGAAAAAAATGTATCCAAAATAGGGCTACAGTATTAAGAAGAAATGGTTAGTTGGTGCGAAAGCGCTTATGTGAACCTTAGTGTTGTCTCCATAGAAACGCAGTAGCAAACACACTGGTTTTTAAGTACCCCATTTTGCCTCTGACCTCGACCTCCTCTCTTTTCTACTTGTCAAAACTTCCAACATGGAGCGTCCACAAAACTCCAGTAGTACTTCACCATAATACGCATCAATGTCAGTCCGTGATCCAAGCATGTATTTAGGACTTTTTCTAAGACTACACTAAAATACTCCTGGGTTTTTTCCACGGCAGCAGCCAGTCAAACCATAGACTGTATATCAGTGCTTCTCAATTATTTTCTGTGGCGCCCCCCCTAGGAAGAAGAAAATATTTCACGCCCCCCTTCCTGCGCGCGACTATAAATAGTATTATTTGTCTAGAAAATTGTTATTAGAACACCATTGTATCCTTTTATTAACATTATAAACAAAAAAAAGAAAGAAACTTACAACAAAGACTGCACTGAGGACTCAAATATTAATGTGTTTTTAATGCAGCTTTGCGCACATTTGTTTACGTTTTACAGAAATGAAACTTAAAACCACCTCATTTCCATAAGCTAAAAGCATTGAAAAAATACGCTCTCTCCTTGTGCCACTGATGCGTCAGCTTCTGTCGGACTAAAGGACACGACTCAGTGGAATATACGTGTTTTTTCTGTGACAGAGGATGTTCTGTTAATGGTGAGACTGTGCGTAAATCGCATGTGAGAACGCCACTGCCAACTACTGTTGTTGATGTGCAATTACACTTAGTTCTAGTACAGTACAGCAAAAAAACATGTTTCCCAGGGCCATACGCACCCCCCCTGGCATCACGCCACGTCCCCCCAGGGGGGCCCGCCCCACTATTTGAGAAGCACTGCTGTATATGGACATAGCTAACCCACTAGCCACCACATTCCAAATAGAAATTGAGCAGAGGTGCGCTTCCAGCTTCATTGACTCTGGCTCCAATTCACTTTTGTATTGAAAAAGTAGAGGAGCAGCTCCTTCAGCAGCCGACTGAGGCACCCCCAGTGCAAGAAGGAGCGCTACCGCAGAGCCTTCATCCCCACCACCATCAGACTGTACAACTCTACTATACAGACCAGACGTGCAATATCCTTTTTCCATGCTCTCCATGTTAATGTTTGTATTATTATTATTATTATTATTACTTATTTTTTATTATGACTTACTTTATTCCATTCTTGCCTACATGCACTTTTCTTTCTTGTTTGTCAAACTGTCCTGGAGCTACTGTGGCAAGTAAATTTCTCCTGTGTGAGATCAATAAAGTCTTATCTTATCTTAAAAAGCTGTCACCCGTCTCGCCGTAACTGCTGCTGTCAGACTCAAATGTTTGTATTAACCTGCTCTACATGATCCTGGTGTTTTTATTTCACTATTTTGTCCTATAACTAATATGGAACTTGCTCCAAGTTCACTCCTATAACTGCTGGTGTTGGTGAGCTTCATTTGACTGGAGGTGAACGCTGTGGGTGACATCCATAGAACTCTAATCCAATCTGAAGGTGAACCCAAGATGCCGGAGTATTGTTTTCAGTGGCCTGTAAATGTAAAAATAATTGTCTCTTCCACATTAGTTCCTCAATACGAGTTAGCTCCTCCTACCTGCCGTGCACGTTACAGACATGGTACGTTTTAACCAATCAGAGCGAGAGCTGCTGGAGCGGAGCGAGCTAACTTTTAGGTGTTTGAAGATTTAAAGGAGAATTAACGTTTTTTTACAATCTGAGCCTTATTTCGGTAATAAAACAAGTTGTTTTACTCACCCATAGCACTTTGGTGTCATATGGAGCACTTCCAGAGATGTTTATATCCGTAACGCGAGTTATAATATATGCCCCGAGCGGTCTCCAAATAACACAAACTTTAGCATTTTTCAAATCATAGAAGCTCAATGTCTTAGTCAACACTTTCATTTGAGTCAGAAGTGGCCTGTAATCCGAGATTTATCCATAATTTACAATGCGTTTCATGTTTGGGTCCCGGGAGTGGAGAGTGAAATAAGCTGTGACTGTGAGCTCACTGTGGCTGTGAGGTAATTCCTTAACAACCATAATATTAACAAGGGCTAAACCTTCTAAATTAAACAACAGCTATGATTAAACTAAATGAATGCACCTTTATATTGTGAAATGAAAGTTTAAACTGAAAGTCTAAGAAAGTTTTAAAATGAAAGTCAGAAAAATGCCTTCTTTGCATGTAAATTGTCTTTGAATTTAGGATGGAGTTTGCTGTGTGACATAGGTAGTAGAGTTATTCTGTTTTAAAACTCTTGTACTACTTCCTATATTTTTTATCCCACAAACTGCTACTTAACTGATGTAAAACTATGATAAATATTTAGCACCAAACCAAACCATTATAAAAAAAAAAACGTTCTTATGCACTTCTGCACAGCTCGGTGTGGTTGGACTGCTCTGTAGGATTACGCAGATGAGCTTAAACAGGACATGATGTTGGCATTTGAATTACAGGAAGTAGAACGGGGCACTGGAGATGAACATGTGGACTCAAGAAATGTAATTACACTTAAAGGTCCCATGGCATGAAATTTTCACTTTCTGAGGTTTTTGAACGTTAATGTGAGCTCCCCTACCCTGTTTAGGCCCCCCCCTTCCCCATGGTTAAAAGTTGTGAAATGTCTAAACTGAGCATTTGCGATCCTTTTCTGCGTTACAAAAAATCGGAGCTCAAACGGGAGAGTTTGAACAAGGCACCTTATTGACGTCAGATCGAAAAAAGAAATGCAAATGCAGTTCCACCCCCGTCTGTCTGTACTCAGCGTCTCTGTAAATCACGCCCAGAGAGTTTGGACTGCGAATGCGCTAGGCAATGCGAAATGCGTTTTTTTATTTGCCTGGAGGCACGTCCGAGTGTTTCTAGGCTCGGAAGTCCTTTATCTGAGCCTCTGGACCTTTGAACAGCAGTGGTTTAATTTTATTTTATGTGGAAATGTGTTTATTTTTCAATGGAACGCTTCAAATCTCTCCCCCGTGCAAAAACAAGGAAATGGATCAGCTCTGAGCTCTGAGCGGAGAGTTTGGCCAAGCCCCCACCCTCTACTATTGGCCAGCTGTTTTCTCCTCATTTGCATTCAAGCAACAACGCCCAGAATAAAGTTTGAGAGAGATATTTATGACTCTTTCTCATCTTATCTCTGTTGATTTTGAAGAAGGATTCATTTACAGTATTAGGAAACCATTAAGGAGCCATATAAAAGCATCAAGAAGTACCATGTCATGGGATCTTTAAAGAGTATCTTGCAAAATTGACTGTTTAAAGGCTTTAAACCTTGTTAGAATATTGTTACCTCATTAAAAACTTACCTGGAGTTGTATTACGCTTCACTCATGAGGGTTTTGATAGAGAGAAAGTGATAGAGTAGAGGGAGGGAAAGAGAGAGGGTGAAAGAGAGTGAAGGAAAGAAGGAGAGCAACAGAGAGAAGGACGGAGAGAAGGGGAGTCAAAGATAAAGAGAGGGTTTTACTGATACTCTCCAGTAAGAATTTTGAAAGTTTCCCGGGATTGTTACGTCATAAGGAGAAGCCCCATGCAGTTTTTTAAGTCCATAAACCATCACAACATTTAAAAAAAAAAGTGAAACATAATTTTTTTCAATTTCAACATCAAAAATTTAAACCACACTCAACAAAGATCAAATAAACCAAGCAAACATCAGAACAAATCTACATAGAAGACTTTTTTTTTTTTTCTTTTTTTTTAACTTCAAAATGTGTCGTAAACAAAGCCAAAGAAAACAAAAACTTTTGATGTAAAAATGAACAGAAAAAAAATGATACTTGATTTATTTTTGTTTTGTTTTGTGAGGAAATAAGAATGATAAATGCGGAGAAAAGGGGAAATGTTTGTTTTAAAGTGGACCTCTTATGCAAGATTGACTTTATAGAGCTTTGAATCATAATATAGTTCAAATTGATCCATGCATGTCATTCTCCCGTATTCAAGACATTGTTGCATTTTAACTGCCTGTACACCCCCACTGCTCTGTACTTATTTCGTTCTCCATTTTTTTTACTTAATCGGTGAGCAGTCACATAGTCATTTTGGTACAAATGAAAAAACAAAATAATCTGCCACTTGATCTGCAATTATCCAGGAGGTGCTGACAGAATGTGGCACTTTGTTGTGACGACGTTTATGGCGTCGTCGTAAGATTCCGATTTAAAATGTCCAAACATAATAATCCTTAGGTCTTCTTTAAGCATTTTTGCTGTTTAATCGTGATCATCATTATTGCTGCATGCTTATATCTGGACATGTTCCTCATTTCCAAGTTTAATTGTTTTCCCTATGGTAATCCCCTCTGCTGTCGTAGATGGTGAACTGCACTAGATGTGGTTGTGCAATTAGATCTGTTTTATTTTTTTGTTTTGTTTTTGTTTTGATCCGCCGTTATTTTAAGCTCTAAATGATGAAATGCCAAAGCGAAGGTCCTCAAGCGCAGGTTTAAAGGCCATAGAAATAAAACATCATGTAATATCTGCGTTCCATTAAACTTGTGGTTGTTTAAACTCATAAATGATGTATGTGAAGCCTTCCCGTATGACTAAATGTATCATCTCCTCTTGTCTCCATAGCGACAGCATGCCCAAGCGGCTGGCTCTGATCTGCTTCCTGTCTCTGGTCATGCTCATGAGCATTCTGGGAAACCTGCTGGTCATGGTGGCCGTGTGCAAAGACCGCCAACTCAGGTCAGGACTGCCTTTACACTTATGTGCATTTTAAGTTAAAGGTGGACTGTGTACATTTTCTGGAAGAAGGTCCCTCACTTGCTTGATTCCATGTTACTGTTCGCTGCTGGAATGTTCCACAGTATGGCATTTCATTTACCTATCTCTAAGCCACATTACAGGCCATACCTGTGGAGAAGTGGACCTGCTCGTATTGAGAAATAAAAACACCTGTACATGAATAAATATAACAAAGATTTTTTTACTGTGGAACATCCCAGGCAAAGCAATGGCATCACCATAAGAAAAGCATTTGTCGGCCCCTCCACCAGAAAAGTTACACAATATACCTTTAAGATGTATTTATCCTTACAAGCACAATTCACTTTTGGAATATTTGAATCTTTTTTAAATGGTTTTCTGTATTTCATGTGTGATTTAAAGGTCCCATGACATGGTATTTCTTGATGCTTTTATATGGCTCCTTAATGGTTCCCTAATACTGTAAATGAATCCTTCTTCAAAATCAACACTCAGTGCATGAGAAACAGAGATAAGATGAGAAAGAGTAATTTTTCTCCCTCAGAACAGGTCATAATGGGAGTTGTTGCTTGAATGCAAATGAGGAGAAAAAAGCTGGCCAATAGTAGAGGGTGGGGGCGTGGCCAAAGTCTCCGCTCTCGGCTCTAGCCCTCAGCTGATCCATTTCCTTGTTTTTGCATGTGGGGAGAGATTTCAAGTGTTCCATTGAAAAATAAACACATTTCCACGTAAAATAAAATTAAACCACTGCTGTTCAAAGGTCCAGAGGCTCAGATAAAGGACTTCCGAGCCTAGAAACACTCGGACGTGCCTCCAGGCAAATAAAAAAACGCATTTCGCATTGCGTAGCGCATTCGCAGTCCAAACTCTATGGGCGGGATATACAGGAGCGCTGAGCGGAGACAGAGGGAGGGGCTGGAGCTGCATTTGCCGATCTGACGTCAATAAAGTGCCTTGTCCGAACTCGCCCGTTTGAGCACTGGTTTTGTGTAACGCAGAAAAGGATCGCAAATGCTCCATTTAGACATTTCGCAACTTTTAGCCATGGGGGGGGGGGGCTAAACAGGGTAGGGGAGCTCACATTAACGTTCAAAAACCTCAGAAAGTGAAAATTTCATGCCATGGGACCTTTAAAAATATGTTTCACCAGCCTGCCAGACATGCCCACTGCTCTGTATCCTACTCTGTTTCTACCCATTTGTAACCTAATTTGAACACTAAACGAACCTGCAGCTATTTCAATTCATTGATCGAACAAAGAGAAAGTTTGAAAATTAAATTGTAACATGGTTCAACAGAGTGGCACTTTGTTGCTCCTTCAGCAGCCGACTGAGGCTCTCTCAGTGCAAGAAGGAGCGCTCCTGCAGATCCTTCATCCCCACCGCCATCAGACTGTATAACTACACTATATAGTCCAAGCGTGCAATTTTTTTTCTATATTCTCTTATTTACTTATTTTATTATTATTGCTTATCTTGTCTGCATGCACTTTCTGGTTCAAACTTTCTTTTGCACTACACTGCCTGGGGCTAATGTGGCAAGTGAATTTCTCCTATGTGAGATCAATAAAGTCTTATCTTATCTTGTCCTCTGTGCTCCTATTGCGACGGTAGGCAAATTGGTGGGGGTCCAGTGAGGGGGGCAGGCAGTTCTTGAGGTTTGCCAGGACCAGCCACTCAAAGCATTTCATAACAATGGGTGTTAGTGTGAAGAGTCCCTCCGTCGTCCAGGTAGAATCCATGATAAAGGAGAAATTCAATTTGTCAACTGGACAAAGTTTGTTTGGTCGAAAACGTTTCGCCGCTCATCCGAGAGGCTTCGTCAGCTCTGGTTTGAGTGCTGGTTAGACACTGCTTATATCTCGCTACAGGGAAGAGCTCACTACCCTGAATTCTTCTGAAACTATCTCAACTAATTTGTATTGCGATTCTCTCTTTTGTATTTCGAATTTCTCTGGCGTCTAGTTTAGCATACCTATTCAACCCTAACGACCGTCCCCACACCTCTGGCCCTGACCTGTCTGTCCTATTGGTCCGTCATCTGCCGTACATCTTCACCTAGAAGCCACGGGCCATTCTTTTGAGGACAGTGAGGTTCAGATCTTAGCCAGGGAAAAGAACTGGTTTGAGAGGGGGGTTAAAGAGGCAATTTTTGTCAAAAAAGAGAATCCTTCTTTGAACAGAAATGGGGGAGTCAGACATAACTTGTCTCCCATTTATAATTCCATTCTCAAACCAAAGTCAAAACAGACAAAAGAAACAATAGGGCAGCAGGTCAGGGCCAGAGGTGTGGAGACGGTCGTTGGGGTTGAATAGGTATGCTAAACTAGACGCCATACAAAAGAGAGAATCGCAAAACAAATTAGTTGAGATAGTTTCAGAAGAATTCAGGGTAGTGAGCTCCTCCCTGCAGCTAGATATAAGCAGTGTCTAACCAGCACTCGAACCAGAACTGACGAAGCCTCTCGGATGAGCGCCGAAACGTTTTCGACCAAACAAACTTTGTCCAGTTGACAAATTGAATTTCTCCTTTATCAATGGGTGTTAGTGCTACAGGGCGGTAGTCATTCAGGCAGTGTGTTGGCACTGGAGGTGGTCTTGAAGCATGCTGGTACAGCTGCATGGGCCAGGGACAGATTAAAGATGTCAGTAAAGACCCCAGCGAGCTGCTCAGCACATGCTCTGAGCACACGTCCAGGAATGCTGTCAGGGCCAGCAGCCTTACGTGATCTAATCCTGATTTAGTCCTGGTCTAGTCCTGGTCTAGTTCTGGTCTAATATTATTTTTGTCCTGGTCTAGTCCTGATCTACCCCTGTTGTAGTCCTGTTCTAGTTCTGGTTTACTTCTGTTCCAAGTCTAATCTAGTCCTATTTGAGTCCTGGTCTAATCCTGGTCTAGTTCCATTGTAGCACTGGTCTAGTCCTGGTTTAGTCCTGGTCTAGTCCTGGCCTAGTTCTGGTTTAGTTTTGGGGTTAGTTCTTCTCTCTCATTTGGTGACACTGCTCTCCAGGTGACTTTAATCAGTTTTAGTCCTGGTTCAGTTCTGTTCTGGTTAAGTCCTGGTTTAGTCCTTGTCTAAGACTTAACTGAACTGTGTTTTCATATGTTCATTATTCAACATCAGGCTCATTCCACAGTAGTTCACTAATTGCGATGTTTTTAAACCCTCAGAGCACAAGGGCTCATGGGTCCACTGGGGCTCATGGAGATCGGGTTCACAGACAGCTCACAGACAGTCTATATACCACAACACCACCACCACCACCACCACCACCTTTTTCTCTCCCCCGCTCTTTCTCCTCTCTCTACTATTTTCCACTTTCCATTTATTCCACTACTGCCCTCTCTCTCGCTAACTCTCTCCCTTCTTTCTCTCATCTCCCCCACCTCTGTCATTTAGACTTTTGATCCACAATATTGATCCACAAGGGAAATTATTTGGGTACAGTAGCTCACACATCAATATAATATATAACAGAGAGTAACAAAACTAGATAGTATAGCAAAAAGATAGCAAGAGACAGGTGTCAAATGAGACATAATTATTTAAAAAAAATGTATAAGTACACGTCAAAATAAAATAGAATAGAAAAATAAGTACTAAAATATAAAATAAAATATAAAAACACATCTATATACAGGAGACAAAAATCGCAGTGCAGTAATATACAGATTGACAGAGCATAAGGTTATCCGTTACTTAAAGATCCCATGACATGGTACTTCTTGATGCTTTTATATGGCTCCTTAATGGTTCCCTAATACTGTAAATGAATCCTTCTTCAAAATCAACACTCAGTGCATGAAAAAGACCTCTGTACACAGACATGGTAAAAAAAATCTCTCTCTGAACACCTCATTCTGGGCGTTGTTGCTTGAATGCAAATGAGAAGGACAGAGATAGGTCAGAGCTGCGGGTGTGTGGGGGGGCAAATGCGCTGCTGGTTCCTTGTTTTAGCGGTGCGCTGTGTGCTGTCCCCACTTCCGTGTTTTAAGAGCGGAGGAAGAAAGGAGAGCCGTTTCAATGAAAAAAAAAACACATTTTCACAGAAAATAAAATTAAACCACTGCTGTTTCAGAGGTCCAGAGGCTTGGATAAAGGAAACACTCGCACGTGCCTCCAGGCAAATAAAAAAACGCATTGCGTAGCTCATTCGCGGTACAAACTCTCTGGGCTTGATTCACAGAGACGGTGTGTAGACATCCAGACGGGGGGTGGAACTGCATTTTCCGTGTGACGTCAGAAAGTTTCCTTGTTCAGAATCGCCCGTTTGAGCTGTTTTTTTCAAACGCAGAAAAGGATCGCAAATGCTCAGTTTACACATTTCGCAACTTTTAGCCATGGGGGGGGGGCGCCTAAACAGGGTAGGGGAGCTCACATTAACGTTCAAAAACCTCAGAAAGTGAAAATTTCATGCCATGGGACCTATAAGATTGAGTTGTTGTACAGTTGTAGGGAGTATTATCGGTTACATAAGGGTGAGTTGTTGTACAGTTGTAGGGAGTATTATCTGTTACATAAGGGTGAGTTGTTGTACAGTTGTAGGGAGTATTATAGTATGAATGTAGTCTTGTATCTCTCATTGTTTGAGAGATACAAGACTACAGCCTGTTGTTCACATGGACGCCCAGGTACTTGTAGCAGTCCACGATCTCCACATCAGGACCCTGGATGGTAATGGGCTCCACTGGTGTCTTTTAGTGTCAGTCCTCTCTCCCTCTCATCTTTTTCTCCTCTTTCTACTATTCTTCCACTTTCACTTTTCCATTTATTCCCCCGCCAATGTCACTCCTCTCTCTCCCTCCTCTCTGTCTCTTTCCCCCTCTCTGTCTTCGTCTGCTGTCTCTACTACTTTTCCACTGCCCCTTCTCTGTCTTTCTCTTCCTCCCTCTCCCTCTCTCGACCCTATCCTTCCCTCCTCTCATTTGTCCATGTACTGTATTTCTCACTCACCCTCTCCATTCTATCCCTCTTTTTCCACCCCCCTCTCCTCATCACTAGTATTTTAATCCTCAAGAAGAAAAATAAAACATATAAACATGTATTCTTACTGTGATCGGGATTGCCTTTCCACAGATCTGACCAGTAACTTGACACATTTAAAACCATACTGTGAAACTTTCCAGGCAAGGCAATAAGAAGCAGGTGAAAAGTTACATAGTGCATCTTTACATACTTTACTATATTTTTATATTTTCAATACACTGAAGTGGTAGTGCTCCTGTTCCCATGGCGACGAGACAGTTTGTTTTTATCTCTAAAGGAGGTAACTGCTCAGAGTGACAGAGTCAGAGCCGTCTGAGTGGAGTTTTGCACGCTTCAATGTATTTTTCTCTCTCTAAAAGATAAACGGTCAAACACACAACAGCAAAACACGAGCAGAATTCAGACTCTGGTTAAATCCTGTCCAGAGAAAAAAGCCGTAAAGACTGATTCCCTCCACAAAAGCACAAAGCATTTCTTTTTCTATTATTTTTATAAACACAAAAAAATTGACCTTAATTCTGTCACAACGAGCCTAGATACAGTGGTACCTCACCTTACGAAATTAATTCATTCCAGAAGTGGTTTCGTAACGTGAAAAATTCGTAAGTTGAGTAGCTATTTCAATGGAAAAAGCCTGATTCGTTCCAAGGCCCCGATCCAAGTTTTTTTTTTTTTTTATAGTGTAACAATGTGTTCTGTCCTGATTGGTTTCTCAGACTGGATTTAAACTTTTCTCACATTTGTCTCTCGTTTAAACACTCAAACTTTCATAGATTTTCAACAAAACGTATCAATATTGAAGTGTGGGGGGAAGCGGGAGGGGGGAGAAGTGTGTGCGTACACGTGTGGGCAGCATGACCCGGCGCAGAGCTGACAGCAGGACTAGACCAAGGTCTAAACCTGGACTGGACCAGGACTAAACCAGGACTAAACCTGGACTAAACCAGGACTAAACCAGGACTAGACCAGATGGATTAAAGCGCTGCGTGAGGGTCTATTTCCTGGTTTCTCACGAGTCACAGCTGAGGCGAGCAGCGAGGAGGAGACCGCAGGCAGTCTGAGCGCATGTGAGCGCGGCTCCTCCTGGTTTAGTCCAGGTTTAGTCCTGGTTTAGTCCAGACCACCGCGGCTCCTCTAGACCTCCTCTAGACCTGGTCAGGTCTAGAGGAGGTCTAGACCACCGCGGCTCTTGCATGGCTCTCGCTCACATGCGCTCAGACTGCGTGCGGTCCCCTCCTCAGGTTTAGACCTTGGTCTAGACCTGCTGTCAGCCCCGCGCCGGGTCATGCTGCGGACACGTGTCCCCCCACACACACTTCACTATTAATACGTTTTGTTGAAAATCTACGAAAGTTTGAGTGTTTAAACAGAGACAAATGTGAGAAAAGTTTAAATCCAGTATGAGAAAAGCGTATAATGTGTGTGGCTGAGCGCGCATTATTTGAATTTTTGAGATTTCGCGTTTTGTAACTTGAATTTTCTTTCGTATCTAGAGACAAAAATTTACCGTGAAGGCGTTTCGTAACTTGAAATTTTCGTGTGTTGGGTCATTCGTAAGGTGAGGTACCACTGTATGTCTGTCTGCATCTTTGTTTTGCTTCATCTTTGGTCTCGACCCAAACCTTAATGCTGCTCTGTGATTGGCCCAATTCTCCAGTAGATTAGAGCAGTGGAAAAGGTTCACTTTGGATTCTAGTTACTTTCTGCATTCTCAAATATCATCTTGCTATAATAATAAGAGTAATAATTAACCTTTTATTTACTTTTTTTTTTTGCCTTGCTGTATTGTAAGTCTACAGGAAGTGCTCCACTGTGTTTTTAAACTCCACACAACTTCACAAGAATCATTTGGATCATTTCGATCCTGGAATCTCTACTGAACTAATGGCAAAAGGAGCTGTTTACTTGAAAATCTCTACTTTATGACGTCACAAAGTGGAACAGAGCATTTTGAGTTTTTAGAGAAAATAAATGCTGTCCTTGGAGTCCTTGAATTGTACAGTGAGGCAGAGACTCTTGAGTCTGAGGCAGGAGAAGTTTATTTACATGAGTCTAGGACCCCGTGAACTTGAATACTCAACACTGCACTTTAGTTTTAGCTGTTCAAGGCTGACTCTGCTTCCACACAAGGACGTTTAAATAGGAGCTAAGGAGATAAAATGAGAAGAGCCTAACATACCGCTTCTGGGACGAGCTGAAAGGAAAATGATAATGTTAAAGCAGGACAAATTCTGTCATAGTTGGATGAGGCCAGAGCTAACCACAGAGAACTGTCACAATGAACTGGAGGTGTCTTTGTTAAAGGAGAATTAACATTTTTTACAATCTGAGCCTTATTTCGGTAATAAAACAAGTTGTTTTACTCACCCATAGCACTTTGGTGTCATATGGAGCACTTCCAGAGATGTTTTACATTAGCGATAGCTGTAGCGCTAATATATGCCCCGAGTAGGGTGACCATTCGTCCGGATTTCGTCCGGACAGTCCGGTTTTAGAGCTGTCTGTCCGGCCGTCTGTCACGTGTCCTCCTTTTTTACATTTTGTCCTCCTTTCGGACCCTCGTCGGCCACCGTTGCATAAATCGTCATAAATCCCCACCCATTATTTACACTTGCTACTCTGCGATGTTCGCCGTTTTCCAATTCAGCGAGTGCACGGTTCAGAGTGTGGTTTCAGTCTGCAGTCGAGTCCTGAGTGCAGTCCGGGGATCACATGGGCGTCTGCGAAATGGAACAGGTCCCGCCTCAGCTCAATGAGCCGGGTGGTCTGCTCCTTGTTCCCTTCAGACAAAAATATAATTCTATTGCGACTAGTAATACTTGGAATTGGGACATGGCCAATGTTCCCTCTAATTTTTAATGTGTCTGAGCAAACACACTAACTCCCTGAGCGCTCCTTGGAGCCCTGTGTGCGACATCTGACCCCCACCACACCACCACCGCGCGGTTCGCACTTTGCAGATATAAAAAAAATGACCCCGCGGCTGAATAAAAAGCGGAGATCCGCTAAAAGCTCTTTCATCCCTGATTTACAGTAAACGTTGGACATGGCTATATCCATGTCGTAATATCCAGCATTACAACAGCCCTCCCCCCCCCAAGGGAAAAAAAACAAGGTGTCCTCACTTTAGGGCCTTTGTCCTCCTTTTTGGACACAAGTGTCCTCCTTTCCTGTTTCATGCCGGTGGTCACCCTAGCCCCGAGCAGTCTCCAAATGACACAAACTTTAGCATTTTTCAAATCATAGAAGCCCAATGTCTTAGTCTACGCTTTCGTTTGAGTCAAAAGTGGCCTCTAATCCGAGATTTAGCCATAGTTTACAGCTTTGCGTTTCATGTTTGGGTCACGGGAGCTGAGAGCAAAATAAACTGTGACTCCGCACATGCGCACTGGCGTCCTCATCTACTCGAAACTATGGATAAATCTCGGATTACAGGCCACTTTTGACTCAAACGAAAGCGTAGACTAAGACATCGAGCTTCTATGATTTGAAAAGTGCTAAAGTTTGTGATAAAAGAAGAAATTCAATTTGTCAACTGGACAAAGTTTGTTTGGTCGAAAACGTTTCGCCGCTCATCCGAGAGGCTTCGTCAGTTCTGGTTAGAGTGCTGGTAAGACACTGCTTATATCTCGCTGCAGGGAGGAGCTAACTATACTGCAGTTTTTCCGAAACTATCTCGCCTATTTGGTTCTGTCTTTTGTTTCTCTGGCAAAGACAGAACCAAATAGGCGAGATAGTTTTGAATCCCGTCAAGAGCGGGATTTGAACCGCCAACCCCTAATGTGGACTTTCCATGATAATTTACAGTCTATTTTAACTCCCAGGAATTTATTCTCATTTACATTTTCAATTTGGACACCATCAATCAGAATTGGTAACTCGGTGTTAATCTTGTGATTGCCAAACATCATTGCCTTGGTCTTATTCAAGTTTAATGACAATTTAGAGTACTTATGAGTTCATTATAATTGTGACTACTGTAAAATATGCTGGTGTCATCTGCATTCTAACACGGATTGAAGCTCACGAGAGTCAATTTTGCATAATATAGGACCTTTAATGCCATATTGTGAAACATTCCAGGCAACGCAACACCAGCAAAAAAACACCAGAAAAAAAAGAAAAGAAGAAAAAAAAGAACGTTTGAGTTGCAGGTTTATAGGACTATGACCGTTCAGTTCTTTATATAGCATTTATATGGCTTTTTATTTTTATAATGCAATAACCATTCAAACTCAATAGAAACCAGAAATAGAAACCAGCGGGGGTTTGCTTCCTGTTGTAGTTCTGGTCTAATGCTGGTTTAGTTCTGGCCTAGTCCTGGTCTAATTCTGATCTAGTCCTAATTTAGTTCTGGTCTAATTTTGGTCAAGTCCTGCTGGTTTAGTGCTGGTTTAATTGTGGCCTAGTTCTGATTTAGTTCTAATTTCGCTCTGGTCTAATTCTGGTCTAGTCCTGGTTTAGAGCTGGTTTAGTGCTGGTTTAATCCTGGTCTAGTACTGGTCTAATTCTGGTCTAGATCTGGTTTAGTGCTGGTTTAATCATGGTCTAGTCCTGGTCTAGTACTGGTCTAATTCTGGTCTAGTCCTGCTGGTTTAGTGCTGGTTTAATTGTGGTCTAGTTCTGATTTAGTTCTAATTTCGCTCTTGTCTAATTCTGGTCTAGTCCTGGTTTAGAGCTGGTTTAGAGCTGGTTTAGTGCTGGTTTAATCCTGGTCTAGTCCTGGTCTAGTACTGGTCTAATTCTGGTCTAGTCCTGGTTTAGATCTGGTTTAGTGCTGGTTTAATCCTGGTCTAGTCCTGGTCTAGTACTGGTCTAATTCTGGTCTAGACCTGGTTTAGAGCTGGTTTAGTGCTGGTTTAATCCTGGTCTAGTCCTGGTCTAGTACTGGTCTAATTCTGGTCTAGTCCTGGTTTAGAGCTGGTTTAGTGCTGGTTTAATCCTGGTCTAGTCCTGGTCTAGTACTGGTCTAATTCTGGTCTAGGCCTGGTTTAGTGCTGGTTTGATCCTGGTCTAGTTCTGATCTAGTTCTAATTGAATTCTGCTCTAGTTCTAATTTAGTCTTGGTCTAGTCCCTGTCTAGTCTCGGTCAACAGAGAGACTAGCACATAAAGATGATTTAAGTGTTTTAAAATGTGTGGTCCCTGCCAAATGTACCGCGCCCCATATGTTTTATCCATACTGCGCATCTCTATATTACACCACATTATAAAGCCATTTCTCTGTAGCGCCGTCAGTCCAAGAGCCAAAAGCAAAACTAAAACAACACAATGGGAAAGATTCATTACAGTGAACTCCAGTTTCAATCCTCCACAGATCATAAATTATAGGTAGAAGTGTCATTAGATTTTCAATGCAAAGATGAAGTTTGGTTTGCAGCTTCGAGGCGTAACAACAGACACAGAATCAGATCAGATGAAGAAGTGAAACTGAGAATTTCACTCATAACTGCAGGCACAGTTTTCATATTATAATCCATGGTGTCTTGTCTCAATGAAAATAGAGAGTGGAGAGAAGCTGGTACTTGTCATCAGAAAAGTTACATAGTGCACCTTTAAAGAAACCACTTTGTGTTTGTTTCTGTAATAGAGCTATGTTATACATCTATGAGACCTGTGGATCATTATATTATAATCTGTACATATTGTCTGATCTATTTTATAATGTTGTTTGCTCATCACAAACATACCTGGAGTTGTCAGATGAAGAGAGGAGATAGAGCGCTTCAAGTCAAAAAAAGTCAAAAGTAGCAGTACAGGTGCTCTATGAGGGTTAAACTAGAAATCTTAACAGACTGTAGCTCTTACTGAAAAACATGTAGAAATGTGCTATTACAGTTTGCAGTTTACAGTTTAGTGGATTCCAAAACGGGCTGAAACCCGATATCCAGCTATAGTTTCATTTGATGACGTCATCAGAGAGGACAGTGCGCATGCGTGAACTCAGCTGTTTTGTAAACACCGCTAGTCCGAAAGAAGCTAACACCGCTCTGAACTTTACTTTTCTGTTGCGATATCGGGTTTCAGGCCGTTTTGGAATCTACTAAAAGTCTACCCTGACACAGCGATCTTCTGTGATTTGAAAAGTGCTAAAGTTTGTGTTATTTGGACACCGCAAATCAGTGCCCCGAGCACTCACGCTAACGGATACGGGATCATTAGCAGAACAGAACGGCTCAACATAAGTTCTGCGATACTGCTCCAATTGACACCAAACTGCTATGGGGGAGTAAAACTACTTGTTTTATTGCCGAAAGAAGGCTCAGATTGTAAAAAAACGTTACTTTTCCTTTAAGGTTGCCGACCCCTGCCCCAGAGCGACAATGAGAGCGCCACTGCCAACTACTGTTGGTGATGTGCAATTACACTTAGTTCTAGTACAGTACGGCAAAAAAGCATGTTTCCTGCGCCCCCCCTGAAATCACACCGTGCCCCCACAGGAGGGCCCGCCTCACTATTTGAGAAGCACTGGATTAAACTAATTTGAGGGTCTGTCAAATGCTTTTCTCCATAGAGATGTTATTACTTTGTCTGTAATATTTCACAGTATGGCATTAAACCTTTTTATTTTCATGGAGACCAAACCAGACCAAGTTACAGGTCAGATCTGTGAAAAGGCGTCCCCCGCTCGCAGTCAGAATGTCTGTTTTGCTAGGTGTTTCTGAGCTGTAAACCCACCTGTAATTGAATAAATTTAAAGTAGAGCTGTTTAATGTCGAGCAATGACAGGTGACAGATCTCCAATCAAAAAGTTACACAGTGCACCTTTATTTGTGATTTGCTAATTGAATCCATTTCAACTGCAATGATTTTAGCACAGTATAGGAGCCTGTCTGAGTGGTATGTTTTTGACACAGACCATTCCTCCGCTCTTTAACAATAACATGAGTCTTGAACAGGACTTAAGCTCACAGTCTCATAATCACACTGATGCCTCTGCTCTGGGTTCTGTTCAGAGCAGCTGCAGTGGAAAACATATAGATCTCCACATACACAGGCTCCAACCACTGTGACTGCTATGCCTCGTACTGTACCACTATGGCATTAGGATGTGTGGGAGTTATAAAGGTCTATGTTTAGTACTACAACTGGAAATATTTCTAAAAAGGGGGTGTTATGCATAATTATTGTTTTAGCTTTCGACCATGTTGTAGCATTACTCTAAAAGTCAGCTTTGTCTATATAGGACCTTGAAGTCATTTTAGATCAACCTTTTGATTTGGAATGAACAAAGTGTAAAAATAATAGTGTGTGTGGATCGCAGCTTTTAAGTGACTGCCAGAAAAAGCTTTTGTCTTTAATTGTGCATATTTCAAACTCAAAAAAGGTGCCTACATGTGTACTCAGGTTGTGTGTGTGCAGTGACAGACATATGGAACAGGTCCTATTTATAGAAACGACAAAGAGTTTTCCCTTAAAGCAGAGAGCGGCTGAGTGATGGTCTCACACGCTCTCGTCATGCAGGCTAAAGATACACTGTTTACATGGAGACAATGGGTGCACATATGGATGCCTGTTTAACTGCGTATACCAGGGTCACATGTTAAAGGAAAAGTAACGTTTTTTTACAATCTGAGCCTTCTTTCAGCAATAAAACAAGTAGTTTTACTCACCCATAGCAGTTTGGTGTCAATTGGAGCAGTATCGCAGAACTTATGTTGAGCCGTTCTGTTCTACTAATGATCCCGTATCCGTTAGCGTGAGTGCTCGGGGCACTGATTTGTGCTCTCCAAATAACACAAACTTTAGCACTTTTCAAATCGCTGCGCCGCAAGATCGCTGTGTCAGGGTAGACTTTTAGTAGATTCCAAAACGGCCTGAAACCCGATATCGCAACAGAAAAGTAAAGTTCAGAGCGGTGTTAGCTTCTTTCGGACTAGCGGTGTTTACAAAACAGCCGAGTTCACGCATGCGCACTGTCCTCTCTGATGACGTCATCAAATGAAACTATAGCTGGATATCGGGTTTCAGGCCGTTTTGGAATCCACTAAAAGTCTACCCTGACACAGCGATCTTCTGTGATTTGAAAAGTGCTAAAGTTTGTGTTATTTGGACACCGCAAATTAATGCCCCGAGCACTCACGCTAACGGATACGGGATCATTAGTAGAACAGAACGGCTCAACATAAGTTCTGCGATACTGCTCCAATTGACACCAAACTGCTATGGGTGAGTAAAACTACTTGTTTTATTGCCGAAAGAAGGCTCAGATTGTAAAAAAAAATGTTAATTTTCCTTTAACTATGACTTTGTTGTAGGTTTGGGTGACCAGATGTCATGTCCTCCTTTTGGGACACAAAAAAAATGGGAATTTCCCCAAATGTCCAGGATTTTGACTCTTATCAATCGACAGCTTTGAGTGGGACACATATCAAAGTTTTGGTGACAATCTTTGCTCATCTGTTCAGACACAATAACCTACAATAACAATAATTATTATACTTACATGTATGCAATCGCTTCTCTAGCACCGTGCGTCTTGATCAGAAAATGTGCCTACATTTATTAAGTGTATTATTGCAAAGCATATTAAAGTGGAGTTGGATGATCATGATGCAGTTCTTCACATCTCAAACTCAACACCACTTTTTATTTGATTAAAACTCACCTCATATTAGTGGAGATATGTTCATAAAGTCCAGCTGGGAAAATGTTTAACATTGCAAACTCAGAGGCACATATCCACGGCGTGCGGGCATAGTCTCACCCTCAGCAACAGGATCTCAGGATAAATACAGGATAAATACAGGATAAAACATGTTGAGACGTCCTGATAAAGGCTAAAGTCTGTAGTGTTCGTCCTGCTCTGAATCACAGACTGAAGCCTCCTGTATTTGCGAAGTGACAGGAGCAGGGCCCTATCAGAGAGGGGACAAGGGACATAAACACTGTCAGGAAAATCACCCATGAAAACATATAGGCTACATTGGCTTATATTATTGGGCTATGTCTTAGTAGAGCTCTAAAATGCAGTGAAATACAGTAAATTGTCCAAAATTCCCCTGGTGAGGACCCCAGACCCCCTGATCCACGTAATATCACACATTTGTAATACAGTGGTCCCTTGTTTATTACGTTTTAAAAATAACCTGCAATAAGCGAAATCCGCGAAGTCGGACAACTTTATATTTTACAATTATTATACATGTTTTAAGGCTGTAAACGCCTCACCACACACATTATATGCTTTTCTCAGACTGGAATTCATTTTCTCACATTTCTCTCTCGTTTAAACACTCATACATTTTCAACAAAAAATGTATTAATAGTGACGCGTGTATTTTACAGTTTCTCTGACCACGCCTCTTCGTCCTGGCGCCGCTCTGCCTTGGAGCAGGCGCCTTTTCCGAGTGAGCTCTTTTTTTCTTTTGGGTGAGAAGATTCTTATAAACAGACATGCCACCTTCGATTATATTTGAGAACGTTTCGTCGACATTATGGGTTTTGTTGAGGAGAAAACTTGTAAACGTACAGCACTTCAGAGTCACACTACGAGCGATCGAACATCTATATAAGTCCGGGAGTCCGGCTGGATACGCAAGGGGCGCGGAGTAGAGGTAAGATCTTAAGCCCGAGCCCGACCCGAGCCCGACCCGACCCAAAATTCGCGTTTGGTCGGGCCTAAAATGTCAAGCATTGCTTCGGGTCGGGTCGGGCCGGGCTTCTCTCTCGCTGACTTTTTTTTAATAAATATATGTTTATAAAAATGTATACTAAAACGATGTGTGGATACTAAACTAAGGAATACTTGTTTTAAAATAAATAATTTGGATAAAACAGAGAAGGCGCTGTAATGTAATTGCTATTTAACTACTAAACAGGAGCCGCAGAGCCAGAGCTCTGCGCACGTGAACGCCGCCCTCTTAATAATCTTCCCCTCCGCAAGTTTGCATCTATTTTGACCTGGTATCCCCAATATGGAGGAGCAAGAAGTTAAGGATAAACTAAAGACAGGAGAACTGAAAAGACAAACACGCACCGGTAAGAGTGAGGTGTGGAAAAGCTTCAAATTGATTGTTGAAAATGCTCTCTGCTTCTCTCTCTTAAAGTGCCGCGCTAGATTCTTAAGGACGTACTGCTGCTGTGGTTTATGGCCCAATTTTCAACCCGTCAAAATGACGGACGGCCTTAAATTTTTCCCGTCAACTCTTTAAAAAATCCGTCAATGATGGAAAATTGTCGGTTAATGTACACTCTGCAGAAACAAATATAAAAGATGTAAATGTTTATACAGTCTTGTTTAACTTAGATTTCGTTACAAAAGACAGGCTTTAATTTGTTATCATAAATCACCCCTCCTCCTCTTCCCGAGTCCTCACAAATAAAATATGAAATTTCGGGTTTGCTTCGGGCTTGGGCCTGCAAATCAAGTTAATTGGTCGAGTTTGGGCCGGGTTGGGCTGGATTTTTTAGGCCCGATCTTACCTCTAGCGCGGAGACATGAGACACTGGATCCGTAGGAAGCGGCTCTTTTTGGGTCTGCTGAAGCCAGTGCTAGTCTGTCCTTGGTTTTCACATCCTTCCTCATGATCCACAGCTCGTGTAGAAGGGTCCACGAGATAATGCCATAATGCCATAATACATAATGGCTTGAGAATGTTGAAAATTACAGGAAGTAGCGATGACTTCTATTTAGGAATCCCTCCATCTATTGACACTTTGCAGCTCACGTCATCAACATACTTTAATCTGAGCTTTGTTTGAACACAATCTGACCAGAAATCCAGCCACTGACTTAGTTGAAACTACAACAGGTGACCTGATGTGTGCTGTTAAACTTGCCTGGAAGAATCCATGACTCATCGCTGTACCAGCGAGTGAGTCTGGTAACGTTTGATCCACAGAATACGCTGCGGTTGAGCGTAGACAGACAGCTAAGTGAACCAATCAGAGATTGCGCCATCTTGATTCAAAACTGAGGCGGAACTTCCGCTGCCTAAGAGTGACTTTGCGGGCAAAGGCGGGTGCACTGACGTCACCATCTTTGAACGAATCAGAATCGCGGAGTCGGTTTGGAACCGGAGGAGCGAGAGTGGATGGAGAGTGTCCAAATGGTATCGCGGTGTATAGGAAATACAGAGAGATATCATTTGGCTGGCCAGGTAACTGTTAAACATGTCCCTCTCCAAAAACATTACAGTCACAAGCGAGTTAGTATCAGTCAACAGTTTTTCAGTCTTTTTGTTGAAAATCAAACTCTTAAACACCTAAAATGTGCTGTAATTTTCTTTTGAGTTTAAACTTTTTAGTAACTCCTACACATTCCATTATTAGAGACCATGTAGACAGAGAACACTCCAGAATGATGTCAGTGCAATGTATAAATGGTTACTGCTAAGATTGTCTGTTTTGAAAGTAGGGAAGTGATTACATAAGTCTTCTGGTTGCCAGGGTAATAGCGTTAGCTTCATCATCAGCTTTTAAAAAATAAACCAGTTCGTTACCTTCATCACTTCAACTGACCAATCACAGTATTCTAGCATTCATTGTAGGGACAATTCATACACACAAAAACAGAACAGATTTTCTGACAATTTAAACTTTTTTTTCTTTTTAACAAGATAAGGGTGTTTATTTTTAGTTAACAAATAATAATAATGTGGAGGCCTAAAGTAGAAAAGTTTTGACCATTGCTACCTTTGCAGTGCTGCCAACCAGGAAGTAAAATTATAAACGTCTTCCTCCTCTGTACCATATATTAAATTCATTTCTAATGTTGTTTAAATTAAGAAAACACACACTTGTTTTATTGTTAGACACTTTTACTTGTCAAGTTGAATAAACTCAAAGTAAAATCGTCTTAAAGGTCCCATGACATGGTACTTCTTGATGCTTTTATATGGCTCCTTAATGGTTCCCTAATACTGTAAATGAATCCTTCTTCAAAATCAACACTCAGTGCATGAGAAACAGAGATAAGCTGAGAAAGAGTAATTTTTCTCACTCAGAACACTCTATAATGGGCGTTGTTGCTTGAATGCAAATGAGGAGAAAAAAGCTGGCCAATAGTAGAAGGTGGGGGCGTGGCTAAACGCTCCGCTGTCTGCTCTGAGCGCTCTCTGATCCATTTCCTTGTTTTTGCACGGGGGGAGAGATTTGAAGCGTTCCATTGAAAAATAAACACATTTCCACATAAAATAAAATTAAACCACTGCTGTTCAAAGGTCCAGAGACTCAGATAAAGGACTTCCGAGCCTAGAAACACTCGGACGTGCCTCCAGGCAAATAAAAAAACGCATTTCGCATTGCCTAGCGCATTCGCAGTCCAAACTCTATGGGCGGGATATACAGGGACGCTGAGCGGAGACAGAGGGAGGGGCTGGAGCTGCATTTGCCGATCTGACGTCAAAAAGGTGCCTTGTCCGAACTCGCCCGTTTCAAACAGGGTAGGGGAGCTCACAATAACGTTCAAAAACCTCAGAAAGTGAAAATTTCATGCCATGGGACCTTTAAAGGTGCACTGCGTAACATTTCTAATGGAGGCTCTACAATCTGATGTTTCCAAAGAAATGTTATTGCGTTGTCCAGAATTCCACAGTATAGATTAAACCTGTCTATCACGAGGGAGACAAGCAGCTTAGGGGCACTACAGTGCTTTACAATTCAGATCTGTGGAGAGACGCCCCTATTCACAGAAGGAATGATGGGATTTTTGAGCAAAAGAAACATGTGCAATAAATAAATGTTAGACAGAAATGTTTAGGTTCATAGCATGGAACATTGTAGGCAAAGCACTGGCATCTCCATGGAGACAAGCAGGTGATTGACCCTCAACCAGAAAAGATGCATAGTGCACCTTTAAGCCATTTAACTTACCTAGCTATTGCCTTTTGCAGTGTCATTCTAGAAATACCCATTATGTTTAAGTCACAAACATCTTTGGTTTTATATCTTCACAAATGCAGTCGTCACCATAGTAACACTTTACTAGCTGGTACGTTTGCATAATTCCCTTATAATGTTGTTAGCCATTGCTATATGAACACTAACAGCTGTAGTTAATTAAAACAAAGCAAAAACAAATGTACAGTTTTAATGAGTACTGCAATAAAAAATATAAACAATAATTACAAAAAAAGTTTTTGAACATAAAAAAGACCAAAGGCGCAATTATTTCACATTATAGCCATGTAGGCCTACAGCTATTTAAGAAAGCAAAAGTGCACTCCAGCACCCCCTGGTGGTCACAATATTGCAGAATCAGTCAGTACTCTAAAAGTGCACATTGAGCCCCTCCCCCTAAAACAAACGCTGTACTGTGCTCGCAGCGTTGCCTAGCGCGAGAGGTCAGAGTCAGACTGTCATACCTGAACCATTTCACTTGACCAATTGACCACCACGGCCACTACAACCACAATATTAGAATTCTTTCGGATCATACACAACAACACGGAATTAAACGTAATGAAATGTAGACAGTTTCGACCCCTTAATTGAAGTATATGAAAATAACATAGCAACACGGGATTGTACAGGCGCGGGCGGTGGGTGCGGTTGGGGGTGCTACTCTGTCTTCACGTAACCACGAGCCCCCCCCCCCCCCCCCGATGCCGCTAGGGACAATTGCCCAGGTGGCCCCCGTCAAAGAACGCCCCTGGGTCCGTCACCTGCTTGTTTCTATGGATATGTCATTGCTCTGTCTGGAAAGTTCCACAGTATAACATTACACAGCTCTACCTTACATTTATTCAGTTACAGATGATTTGCACCTGTAACTTGGTCTGGTTTGGTTTCTGTGAAGATATAAAGGTTTAATGCCCTCCTGTGAAACATTCCAGACAAAGCAATAGAAAAGTATAGTAAGTTAACCTCAGGCTTGTTTCGGCTTTGTCGTTTTAAGATTTACTGTGCGTCTTATATATTTACAGTTTTTATTTTTGTGTCTGGAGGAAGTCATTGGAGGAAAAATGGAGGTGAAAAATAAAAATGTATCTTTTATAGTAAAGTTTGTCTTCTTTGTGGTTTTTGGAAGAGCAGAGGAGGAGGGGCTAACAGCTTGAGAGAGATACATACAGACTTTTTAAGAGAGAGATGAAGGGGGAGGTGGTCAGAACCAAGAGGGACCAGAAAATACAACAGTGATTTGGTCCATTTGTTTAATATTTTAATTGTCTTAAAGGTGCACTGCACAACTGGTGGCGGGTCTGCTACCTATTTGTCTCCATGAAGATGTTATTGCTTTGTCTGTAATGTTCCATGATATGGCATGGTATGTCTCTATTGCTCAAAATGACATTAAATTCTTCTGAGAATAGGCGCGACTCTCCACAGATCTGACTTGTAATGTAGCATAGTGCTGTAACCCATTCGTCACATCAGATGGGACAGAGGTATAATGAGCAATTCGAAAAGTCTCAAACGTGGGACAGGTCATGGGATTTGTTTGAACAGACAAATTGTATTTCTTAGATGCAATTTCCTGCATTCTAGTCCATTTTAGGGTGACTTGCTAGACATGGCAAATCCTAAATCCCATCTGTTTCATAACTTGCATTCTCAGTTGCATGGCCTGCACAATACTATTTATTGGAAAGAAACAACCCCCCTGGTGAAAGCAGCACATTCTGAAGGCAACAATCTGAGAAATTCCACTTTAAAGATCTGCTTGTGGAACAGAAAGGAACTCATTTGCATTACATTAAGCTAAGCCCTCCCCCATCACTGACATCACTGTGGTGTTTCAGGGCAGGTCATAGTTAGAAGGTACTTTGTTAAAATGGAAATACTTTTATAAAAGTTCATATAATCATTCAATAATTCAATAATACACAGGATATATGTTATCACACACACACACACATGCACACACACACACACACACACACACCTTAGTCCTGGTTCAACCTGGTTTAGACCTGGTTTAGTCCTGGTTTAGACCTGGTTTAGTCCTGGTTTAGACCTGGTTTATACCCGGTTTAGTACTGGTTTATTCTTGGTTTAATCTTGGTTTAGACCTGGTTTAGTCCTGGTTTAGACCCGGTTTAGTTCTGGTTTAGTCTTGGTTTAGACCTGGTTTAGTCCTGGTTTAGACCCGGTTTAGTCCTGGTTTAGTCCTGGTTTAGTCTTGGTTTAGACCTGGTTTAGTCCTGGTTTAGACCTGGTTTAGACCTGGTTTAGTCCCGGTTTAGTCCCAGTTTAGTCCTGTACACACACGCTGACATAAGGCCCCTGCTGTCAGCTAATCTGTCCCTTTGATGCAGAAATAATATGATAATATGACTCATCCCATAAGAACGCAGTCACTCCCGATAGTTCATGTATCCACGTATGCGCGTATCGCGTATATCCACGGTCTTTAATAATCTGGAGCTCTGGAGAAACAGACATAATCCCGAACGTATCCCGTGTCCCGAGGCGAGAGTTCCTTCTTACGTAGCAGCATTAACGTAGCAAGTTAAGGATTCTTCTTCTCTGGAAATGCCACGTACATATCACGAGGCTCGCTCACAGCTGATAGGCGAACAGGCACAAACACAACAGCGTTAATCGTCATGATTGGCGGGAGCGCAATCGGTGGGTAATCATGCTGCAACATGATTAGAAACTGGAGCGCAGTTTGGCCTATGATTGGCTCTTAGCACTGGGTATTTTGACTTCAAAACAACAAAAAATGAGCCTATTATTTAGGGTATATTAGAGGGTATAGGGATACAGCGGTCTGTGGGTTACTGTATTGATTTTTCTTTTTTTTTTATGAACAACTAATTGATGCAAATTTTGAGAAATTTAAGAATAAAATATTATCAGTGAGTTAAACTGGTTGGTAAAAAAAATGGCTTCAAAAAATCTTAAATCTGTCAAATCTTAATACAGTGAACCCTCGCTGTATCGCGGTTCACTGTTCACGGCCTCGCTGTTTCGCGGATTTTTTTTTTTTTTTATAGTGTAACTTTTTTTTTACAGTGTAACATTCTGTCCTGCGCCCTGATTAGCTAAGAGACTAGACCAGGACTAAACCAGGTCTAAAGCAGGTCTAAACCAGGACTAAACCAGGTCTAAACCAGGACTAAACCAGGTCTAAACCAGGACTAAACCAGGTCTAGACCAGGGATGGTAGGGACAGAGTCTCTGATTTCGTTCACGAGAGCGCCTGGGTGACAGGAGGTGTGGCCTTTGTTTACTTGCACGAGCCATGGAAGAGAGTGCGAGCCAGACCATGGAAGAGCCAAGAATCAACATGGACGGGCCGGGGGAGCCGCAGCGGGGAGAGCCGCATTTGAGGGAGCCGCAGCGGGGGGAGGACACTCGCGCGCACAGAGGAGACAGTGGCTCTTCCCCGTCACGCCGAGAGGACGAACCCGACCCCGTCCTAGAGAGCTGTGGAGTATTGGCGACGCATTGATAGCGGTCTGATTTTGGAGCCGGGGTGAAATGCAACCAACTCTTGTGAGCGCAGGTTGGTCTTACCTGGTCTTGTGGTGAGGACTGGTGCTCAGAGGCGTCTGTTAGCGGTTTGGCACTGTTAGCATTGGCTTGAGTCTTGCCCAAAATGATATCCAGGTCGCTTTCCACTCGACTTTCGCACATGGCATGGATATGTGGTACCAAAACAAACACACGTGTCCGCGCGCACGTGTCCGCGCGCACGTGTCCGCGCGCACGTGTCACGTGCCCCCCCCCACTATTAATAAATTTTAATGAAAATCTACAAAAGTTTGAGTGTTTAAACAAGAGAAAAATGTGAGAAAATGTTAATACCAGTCTCAGAAAGGTGTATAATGTGTCTGGTGAAGCGTTTTCAGCCTTAAAACATGTAGAATAATTGTAAAATATAAAATTGTCCTACTTCGCGGATTTCACTGATTGCGGGCTATTTCTGGAACCTAACCCCCGCGATAAACGAGGGTTCACTGTATAGCATATTGCATTATCAGACGCAGACAGTACGCAGCAGACTTATTTTGACCTCAGGAGCTGCTTATACAATGAAACTGTACTGGGGTACGACTCATTTTTACTCAATGAGAAAATCTGAGTAGTACAGGGCCTTTAAAGTAAAAACAGGATAAATGTCATCCAAAAAAAGAGATAATAGTTCATTTAGTCTCTCCTCTGACCCCAGTGCCCTGTAATAACTTATTTTTGTCGTATTGATGGGATACGTTTTCCTGGAGTCTTATTTCCATAACCTCCTCTGGTTCAGGAGCCGAACCCAAAACAACAGTCTATAAGATGTATTACAGCGCATTGATTCATCACAGCTCTGCACTCCAGCTCAAACAGCCTACAATAATACGACTCATAATATTAATGAGTCGCAGCACTAACTATTTGTGTTGTGTTAGCTCCAAGGCAAAATGGACATTACAAAGCCACCCGTCAGCCAGAACATCACCATCACTGCTCAAATTAAAGCTGCACTGTGTAACTTTTTATGTAGGTTGTGTATTATCATACAACTCAACATGCCGGTCTATTGCTTTGCCTGGTATGTTCCAATATATGATAATATATATTCCATTACACAAGATTTACTTTGAAAAGTCCTGGTTTAGTCCTCATTTAAGAGCTTTAAACCTGGCTTAGTCTTGGTTTAGTCCTGGTTTAGTCATGGGTTAAGCCTTATTTTGTCATGTTTTAGACTAACCAAAGTAAGATAGATTCCTGTGATATTTGTGAATTCACAAACTCATGTGAGCTCATCTGGTCAGACTCCCACCGTTGAGTTAGGGTCACTCGTGGTTCAGACCAATCACAGAGCAGCACTGTGGTTTGGGTGGAACCAAAGGTGAAGCGCTTAAATTAACCAAAACAAATATGGTGACGCAGATACATGTCAGCCTGATAAGAAATGCAGACTGTTTTGTTTGTGAAAATTGTGCAGAGGAAAATGTTTTAAGCAGTTGGGGACAGGAAAGAGGTTTGTTCTTGCACTTCACTCAGTGTGATACACATCACACCTCTGATTTAGTCCTCATTAGATGCAGCTCTTATTGGGCATTCCCAGTCTGCAGTGGTACTGGTTTAGTCGTGGTTTAGTCCTGGTTCAGTCCTGGTTGGACATTCTCCGTCTGCAGTGTTCAACGTCAATACTTTTCTATAGTGATGGCACAGTGACACGTGTTTGTGCTGTGATATTTTGAGTGATAAATCTGATTTATAAAGTTGTCCCTTTTAAACCTCTGTGTTTTTGTTGACGTTTCGTGATTTTTGGTCTCAGATGACGAATGCCCCCTGTCTTTGCCGTGTTGTCTGTCGGCATGGTGAAAAATGGTTCAATATGTGAGGGAGAATGGAGTCTGGAGCTGCCTCTCACTGTTCTCCACCTTCTGCTCGGTCTGGCTCACCTCCCAAAACAACCTCCTCCGTGACAGCTTTAATCATTCTGAGGCCGTGCTGGTCCAGCTCTACAGCCATGTGTTTTTATAGCAACAAGATACAAGAAAAATCTCTAGACAAATCTAAAGCTAAGTGGTGTAGTGTAAAGACGCTGTACCTGATGTTTACTGTCTTAAAAATATGAAAAACAGAAGTCATCCATTTTGATCAGAGTTATTCATCCCTTACCTTATGCATTCTGAGCATAATTATCAGTAGTGGAAGAAGTACATAATTGGCTTAGTTAAGTTAAAGTACAGATAAAAAAATAAATACTCAAATAAAAGTAAAACACATCAAATCAAAAAACAAATCACAAAAATCTATATAGAGGTGCATTGTGTAACCTTTCTGGTGGATGGTCCGTCATATGCATTTCTTGGGGGAGATGTTATTGCTTTGTCTGAAATGTTTCACAGTATGGCATTAAACCTTTCTTCATGGAGACCAAACCTGACCAAGTTACAGGTCAGATCTGCGGAGATGCGACCCCGCTCATAATCAGAATACCAGTTTTTCTGGGTATTTTTGAGATATAAAATTGAATAAATGTAAGGTGTTTATTGTACTATATAATACTGGAGTAAAGAAATACTCAAATAACAATATCACATGAAACAATCTACTTAAGTATCAAATTACCAGTTTAAAAATGTACTTAAAGAGTAAAATGTATTTTGCACAGATTTTCTAATAAAGCTTCAAATGTAGTGCTTTTAATAAAATGTGTGCTGAATTTTTTTCAAGAATTGATTCACTTGTTTTTTACTATCCTTTTTATTTGTATCTTTTTGTGGTGCATGTTAAAAACTAAGCCTCAGCCTTTTCTGCACACAATAATGAAAAATACTTTTACTTTTCGATGAAGCCATCAGGACAACATCATCTGCAAACTTCATCGAACCGGGACCTCCAATGTGCACTGGGGCGGTTTGCAGCCGAGTGTGAAGCGCCTGGGATTAGGGGTGGGTATTGGCAAAGAAGTCACGATTCAATTCGAATCACGATGCATATGCCACGATGCGATACTATCACGATGCATCACGATACTTGAATTATTGTGATGCATTGCAATATATTCGACATACTTCAGTGAAAATGTACCAAAAAAAAGAGGATAACTTAAATATCAGTGGCTGTGTATCTGGGTCATGTCTTCAATTGATACAGAACTCTGAGCAACTCAATTCATAACTGAATTTATTGAATAACAAAAACAAATAAACCAAACCAATAAGAAAAAAAGTGCATAGGATTTTTTCTAAAACAAAAAATGATGTTCAAACATTTGCCATTTTGGAGGTAGCTACCATCATAACAAACAATACCCTTTCACAAAGAAAAAAGTGCATAGGATTTATAAAAAAAATAAGCTAATAATTTATTTATTTATGTATTAATAATTAATTAATAAATAATTAATTAATTAATTATTAATTAATAAAAATCGATTTTTGGCATCAAGAATCGATGCAGTATATTGTGAAAATTAGTATCGCGACGCATTGTCATGACGATTATTTTGCACACCCCTAGCTGGGATGGGGATCAGCTCTTCCAAATCCGAGGCCATGGTTCTCGACCGGAAAAAGGTGGCTTGCCCTCTCCAGGTGGGTGGGGAATCCTTGCCTCAAGTGGAGGAGTTCAAGTATCTCGGGGTCTTGTTCACGAGTGAGGGGAGGATGGAGCATGAGATTGACAGGCGGATCGGTGCAGCGTCGGCAGTGATGCGGATGTACCGGACCGTTGTGGTGAAGAGGGAGCTGAGCCAAAAGGCAAAGCTCTCAATTTACTGGTCAGTCTACGTTCCTACCCTCACCTATGGTCATGAGCTCTGGGTAATGACCGAAAGGACGAGATCGCGGATACAAGCGGCCGAAATGAGTTTCCTCCGCAGAGTGGCTGGGCGCACCCTTAGAGATAGGGTGAGGAGCTCAGTCACACGGGAGGAGCTCGGAGTAGAGCCGCTGCTTCTCCACGTTGAGAGGAGCCAGCTGAGGTGGCTCGGGCATCTGTTCCGGATGCCTCCTGGTCGCCTCCCTCGGGAGGTGTTCCGGGCATGTCCCACCGGGAGGAGGCCCCGGGGAAGACCCAGGACCCGTTGGAGGGACTATGTCTCGCGGCTGGCCTGGGAATGCCTTGGGGTCCCCCCGGAGGAGCTGGAGGAAGTGTCCGGGGTGAAGGAAGTCTGGGAGTCCCTGCTTGGACTGTTGCCCCCGCGACCCGGCCCCGGATAAGCGGAAGAAAATGGATGGATGGATGGAGTTTTACTTTTCAGTCCTATTCAATAATGTAGTAAAGGTGAAAATATCTACTTCAGAATGTACTGGGTCAAGGGAAAATGTGCTGAAAAACGTGCGACAAAGTAGGTTGAGGTTACTGTGTCCCATTATTTTATTTGACACTTAATTTCCCATATCCAACTAAACACTTTGCTATACAGTCCTGGACTATGTTTGTTTTAGTGTACACTAGTGATAGGCCAAACGAGACATGTGTTGAGCTCATCAAGTGACGCCTGTGTCGAGCTGTGCCTCTGTGTGTATCACACAGTGTGTAAAGCCCGCGAGGCTCAAATCTGTCGCAGTGTCTCGGTTCATCACAGAACCATAGAAAAACAGAACACAGGCCTGTTCTGTGTGGGCTCAGTTTGGTCAGTCCCAAATGGAGCTCACTACAGTTTTACTGAAAGAGCTATATTATTTTATTACTATTATTTTACTATCATTTTCACAACCCGGGATCAGGGGGTTGTGAAAATGATAGTAAAATAATACTAATAAAATAATATAGTTCTTTCAGTAAATCTGTGATCCCGTAGTCTGGTTAACACCTGACCATATCACAAGTGAGATATGGGTCTGGAAACTCGCTTCGAAAAATCCCGTAGCGGAGGTGTGGTTAGCGATTGCCAACGGCCGTTTATTGGGCGTTATGAATGTCTATCATTGAGCGTATACGTAAGTCCATAGCCAATCATGTCAGTTGTCAGTTCAAACTACAAGCTTCCGTTTGTCATGTAGTACGCGTCACCGTCTTGCCACACCTCCCCGCTCTCTGATTGGGGCCCTAAATCTGGGACTCTCGCTTGGACGAGTTTCCAGGCCGCCTTCCAGTTCGAAGCGAACGGAAGCGGCCTGGGAATTCCCAGGCTAGTGATCCCGGGGACTATGTTGTTGGGGGCTTCATACCCCTGGTAGGGTGCAATGCAATGAAAATTGCGAGTCAGTGGAGAACCCACTGACTCGCTAAGATAGTCAAGAAGTACTAATAGCATGCAATAAAAATACAAGGGAAAAAAGTGAACAATATAATAAAAAAATATGTAATAGAATATGTGTCCAACCACAGGAAAACCAATACCAAGTCGTCGCGGAGGCGTTTTGAGTTATTCACAGATTCTGAAAGTACAGGTTCTAAGCTTTCCAATGATGTCTTACATGTGAAAATCTAACAGTATTTTAAAAAGTTATCTCTATTTGAAAGCAGCCAGAGCAGATCCCAGAAATTCCAGAAACAGCCTTCCAAAGTTTGGTCTCTTCAGCCTTCCTTGCCTAACAATCCATCCATCCATCCATCCATCCATCCATCCATCCATCTTCTTCCGCTTTTCCATTTCTGGGTCACGGGGGCAGCAGTTCAGATAGATCTGCCGCCCAGAACACAAGGCACCAGCCCCCATGAATCCTCCCGCGGGTGGTGGGTCCACGGGAGGCTTGCCTAACAAGCATTTTTGAAATTAAAAATGTATGTTTTTAACGTCACTAATGCTGTTATCTGAAACATGGAGAGGCTTCATCATGATCTCAACTAGCACATTATGCAAAAAAACGAAAATCACAAATTTAAAAAAAAAACAAAAAAAACAAACGCATTTCCTGAGAATCTGTAATGCCGACATGTGCCCTCAGCTTTCGTGGTGGGACACATATAATAAAATACAAGGGTACAGGTAGGTGAAGAATCCCTCAGTCGTCCAGGTAGAATCCATGACAAAAGGAGAAATTCAGTTTGTCAACTGGACAAAGTTTATTTGGTTGAATATTTTTCTCAGCTCATCCAAGCTACTTCTTCAGTTCTGACTTGAGTGCTGGTGGACACTGCTTATAACTACCTGCAGGGAGGAGCTAACTACAATGTAATTACTATGAAACTATCACACCTATTTGTTTTCAGTAACAATAGGGTTATCCAGGTCAGGTCCAGAGGTATGAAAACACCCATTATGGTCCTGAATGACTATGCTAACAAGACCCCAGTAACATTTACACTGAGCAGCAGTAAACATATTTTGCATTACAAAAAGTAGTTTAGTGCAGTATTATTGACAGTTCAGTATTATCCAGAGTTCAATAGTCTGACAGCTTGGGGGTAATAGCTGTCTTTGAGACTTTTTGTGTGTGCTGGCAGGCTCCTGTATCGTCTACCAGAGGGTAGCAGACGGAAAAGTCCTTGTGCCGGATGAGTATGGTCCTTAGTGATGCTGCGTGCCTTACTCTGCGTAAGGCACGCAGTATCACTAAGGACCATACTCATTTTTCCCTGCTGTGGTAAATGTCCAGGATGGAGGGGAGACTGCTGCCAGTGATGTCCTCTGCCGCTCGCACCACCCTCTATAGTGCTTTGCGGCTCTGAGCATTGCAGATCCCATACCACATTGTGATGCAGCCCGTCAGCAGGCTCTCGATGGTGCACCTGTAGAAGTTTGTGAGGATGCTGGTGTTCATACCAAACTTCCTCAACTTCCTCAGGAAGTAGAGTCTTTGTCAGGCTTTCTTAACCACAGTGTGTGTATGTAGTGTCCAGGACAAATCCTCAGTGATGTGTACCCCAAGGAACCTGAAGCTGCTGACCTGCTCCACCTCAGTGTTGTTGATGAAGATGGGGGGATGCTGGTCTACACGCTGTCTCCTGAAGTCCACGATCATTTCCTTGGTTTTGCTGATGTTCAGAGAGAGGTTATTTTCCTGACGCCAGCTGGTCAGTGATTTCACCTCGTCTCTGTAGGCGCTCCCGTCGTTGTTAGTGATGAGGCCTAGGATGGTGGTGTCGTCGGCAACTTGAGAATGATGTTGGAGCTGTGCCTGGCGGTACAGTCATAGGTGAACAGGGAGTACAGGGGAGGGCTGAGAACACAGTCTTGGGATGCAGCAGTGCTGAGGACACATGTGGAGGAGAGGTGGCTGCCGATCCTCACCGCCTGTGGCCTGTTGGTGAAGAAGTCCCATATCCAGCAGCAGATGGACGTCCCCAGGCCCAGGGCGGTGAGCTTAGAGAACAGTTTGGAGGGGATTATGGTATTGAATGCCGAGCTGTAGTCGATGAAGAGCATTTTGACATATGTGTTTCCTCTCTCCAGATGACTGAGAGAGGTATGGACTGCTAGAGCAACGGCGTCATCAGTAGACCTCTTTGCTCTATATGCAAACAGGGGGAAGGGAGCCACAGATGTGTCTCTTAATGACTCATTCAAAGCACTTCATGATGACAGATGTGAGTGCTATGCGCCGATAGTCATTAGGATAGGATGCTGTAGGGGTCTTTGGGATGGGGACTACAATGGAGGTCTTGAAGATCATGGGCACGATAGACTGGGTCAGAGACAGGTTGAAGATGTTGGTGAACACCCCGGCGAGTTGGTCAGCACAAGCTCTCAGCACCCGTCCAGGGATGCCATCAGGTCCTGATGCTTTGTGGGGCTTCACTTTCTTGAACGCCCGTCTCACTGTAGCAGTGTCTATACAAAGTACAGCGTCCTCACTGTCCACATGGGGTCTGGTGACAGGCGTGGTGTTATCTGCATCAAATCAGGCTTAGAAGGTGTTGAGCTCGTCCGGAAATGATGCACTGGACAGTTCCACTGGCCTGCTCCTCCCTTTGTAGTAAGTGATGCAGCGTAGCCCATGCCACACACGTGTCTCGGGTCGCGGCTCTGCTGGGCAAACTCCACTCTCTTCCTGTAGTCCCTCTGGGAAATCCTGATGGTCTTTCTGAGGTCGTACTTGGCTGCTTTGTAGACTTCCTGCAACCTTTCAGTTTAGCACACACCTCTGGTCCATCCCAGGGTTTTTGATTAGGGTAAATGCAGATGGAGATTTTGGGCACCGTGTCCTCAATGCACTTCCCTGTGTAGCCTACGACAGAGTCTGTGTACGCATTAATGTCACCATCCGCTGTGTCTGCAAACATCTGCCAGTCTGTTGTTTCAAAGCAGTCCTGTAGCACCTCATCAGACATACTGCTCTATTTGTATTTGTCTGGGAACCATTTTTTCCAGTTTAAGCCTGTTTGTACGCGGGCAACAGCAAGATCACCCTATGGTCAGATTTATCAAAGGCTGAGCGGAGGGATTTGTAACTGTCTTTAAATGGGGTGTAACAATGGTCTAATGTCTGCTCCCCCCTGGTGGGGAGAGATATGTGCTGGTAGTATTTTGATAGAACCGTTTTCATATTAGCTCTATTGAAATCCCCCAAAACAATGAAAGCTGCATCAGGGTGTGAGTTTTCATAAAGTTGTTCTAGGGCTTCTGTTTTAGCAATTTGTGGTGGAATATAGACTACAGTAAAGATTACAGCGCTAAATTCTCTGGGCAAATAGAAGGGTCTGACTTAAATGGTTAGCAGCTCTAGGGCTGGAGTGCAGTGGGTTGTTAAAATATGTGCATCTGTTGCCCACAAAGAGTTAACCATAAAGCACACACTCCCTCCACAAGATTTGCCTGTAGATGGTATTCGTCCAGCGTGACGGCACTGTCGGGAATGGACGGGTCCAGCCATGATTCCATAAAGGCAAAGACACAACAGTTCTTTGTGTCCCGTTCGAAATAAATCCGTGCACACAGATCATCCAGTTTATTCCTCAGAGATGGAACTTTTGTAAGCAGGATAGTGGGAAGAGTAGGTTTGTTGTGCCTCTGACGTTTCTCCATAGCACCCCAGCCCACTTCCCTCGCCGTGTTCTTCTTTTGCGGCGCCAGAGTAAACAACGGGGCAGAATGTCCGCTGCGGATGCCTCGAAAAACGGCTTAAAGTCCATACTAACTGACGAACATAACTCCAAAAGTGTGCTGCTGTCATACACATAACGTGGAAGTGCAGGGCAAGTGCAAAAGGTGAAAAAAAGATTGAAAATAAAATAAAAATAAGATAAAAAGATCGAGTCAACACAGAGCAACTGATCAGTGCGACTATCGAGCGGCGCAGCTTGAAGAGAAACACAGCAAGGTCAGTTACATCGCCTGGATTGGAGTCACTGGGGCCACACCCTGGAGCCAGGCCTGGGGTGGGTGCTCGACGGCGAGCGTCTGGTGGCCGGGCTTTCACCCATGGGGCCTGGCCGGGCACAGCCCAAAGGAGCGACGTGAGGCCGCCCTCTCGTCGACCCACCACCCACAAAAGGATCCATATGGGTTGGTGCAGAGAGATCTGGGCGGCAGATCTTCACAACCCGAACCCGGATAAGTGGAAGAAAATGGATGAATTTTCACAAACTTGTCATGTATCACGTATTTGCCGACAATGTAGAATGGGCTGTGATTTGCTTTAATGACATGAGATTGCATTACCATCGTGGTCAGTTCTGTAATTTCTTGATATCAGAATGCATCTATTACATGATGAACGAACGAGTCCTGTGCTGTGTCAGTGCTTCTGTATAGGAAGAAGTTCATTTTTTAAACCACCAGATGGCGCTATATAACTCACCAACACTGTGTCAACACAGTGTTGGAAATGTGTTACACAGACCTTGAGGCCTCATGTACCCATCACTAGTATACACAAGTTACTTTAAATATATTTTATTGATACATTTCAGTCAGACACATCCACATTCACTAATTACCTGAATCTCCACATAGGCCGTATCTCATTTCTCTTTCTCATTCTCTTTTTTTCTTCCTTCTCCTTCATTCCTATCCTCGATCTTCCATTTCTCATCTGTCATATTAAGTGTTGTCCCAAAGAAAACCACAGAATGAAGGAGTAAACCTGAGGGAGGCTTCAGGAGCAGACACCAGAGAAAAGAATCAAACTGTATTGGTCTCAGTGAGGAGTTTAGATCCTCTCTCCTCCTTGTGTCTCCTCTGTGGGCAAGACTTTCTCACCCATTTCCTGCTGAATCAAGGAGAAGGAAGCGAGGAAAGAGAAATGAGATGCGTCATAGTCCAAACAAAGAGTGTTCTATGTCAACCATTTTAAAGGGAGGTAGCGGGCTGGACAATGTGGCGGGGAAAACTGGTTTGAACTCTATCCTACAGCACAATTTAAACCTTTCAGTCTTTTCATCACAGCGTTAGCCGACTGAAATTAAGTGACTGTGCATGAGTGAAATTACTGCCTTAAACTGCACATGTATGATTTCTGAAAACTTACATAGTAACATGAACCATAACGTGATACAAGCACAGAACAGACTCACCACCAGCAGCACATCCTCTGTCACAGAGAGAACACACATATTCCACTGAGTCGTGTCCTTTAGTCCGACAGAAACTTACTGCATCAGCGGCACAAGGACAGAGCTGTTTTTGTCAGGCTTATAGTTCGATTTTGTAAAATGTAAACAAATGTGGCAAAGCTGCATTAAACACATTATTATTTATTTATTTCAGGACAGTGCATATTCATAAACATTTCTGTCAATATGCCAGAATTAGCCAGGAGGCTATTTTTCATCTGTAGTCCTGTGACAGATGTAATTGTCATTCTAAAAACAGGGAACAATGGTTACATAACAGAATATAAAATTATCACTATTTACAGGGACAAGACACTGACATGACAACAACTGACAACAGATCAATTCCGACGATTGAGACAATTAACAAATACATATTTATACAACCAACACATGCCATATGTTTTCACCCAGGCACAACAGAGACATACTTCATCATAAAACCACTTACATAAATATGACACATATATCGCACTGACCTGAACAGGCACACAGTTACACCATCACCCATTATAATCCCAAACAGGCTGGCTCTATAGTGATTATGGTTTATACGTTGTAAAGTTGAGTTTATTTATGCAGAAGAATTTCCTAAAGTACTGAGGGTAATACAATTAAAGTGTCACATTTTTGCAACATAGTATCCTGTTCACTCTACAGGCAGATGCGTTTGTTGTCTACGGAAAGAAAAAATTATATTGACTGACAAAAAATATTTTATTCATGCTAGTTTTTGTAATTATGGTGAAGACACGTTTCAATTAGAGTTTAAAAAAACAAACAAAATAAAACGTAAACGTGGCCATTGAACACCTGCAAAGTTCAGTGCAAACTATGTCAGTCTTTGTCTGAGAGACTCTTGAAAGCTTCTACCACCAGTGGTACTTACACTTACAGTGTATTCCCTCCCAACCTTGTGTCAATGTCAGCACCACCATCATCAGCCTATTGAATTTTAGTTTTAAAGTTATTCCATGGTAAATGGTAGCAATTTTTTCACCTTCAAGGCACTCAAAGCTTTGCAACAAGGAACCACTCACCCATTCACTCACCGGTGGCGAGGTGGGTTAAGGGTTTTGACAGCATTCATCTGTGGGAGCTAGAATCACACCACCAGTCAGTGGGTTGGTGGACTGCTCAACAATTATGTTTTTTTTAGGTCGAGAACGGGATTCGAACCATGGATAGACTGATATGAGCCTCCCTGACATTGGCCATGTCTGGTATATACAGTATGTGCAAATGATGATCAGGATGAATAGCGCTGGAATTGCATCAGTTACAGAAACGTCAGGGTGTTTGAGCTACCTCTAAATATGAATGTATTTTCATAAAACTTTAAAGACCACAATTTCTCAGTCGGATTAAATTGGGACCATCCTACTACGGTTACTACTACTACTACTACTACTACTACTAGTATTGCTGCTGCTGCTGCTGCTGCTGCTGCTACTATTTAATAATAATAATAATAATCATCATCATCATCATCATCATCATCATCATCATCATCATCATCATCATCATCGTCATCATCAAAAACATTGTGGTTCTGAGTGAAACAGAATTGTGTCTACAGTCAGTGGGGCCAATTCCTGTCTTCTCTCTTTTGTTCACGAATAAATACAAGCATCAGCGTGAAATTGTACAAAAAAAAAAAAACCCTGCAAAGTTCATGAAAAACACAGAACAATTTTGTCAGTGTCACAAAAATTCCTGTTTATTTCCCCTTGTGAGCGGTGCCTCGGGCTGTATTTAAACTCAGTGAAATAGGCATTGATTTTAGTCACATTTTTAATATGGACGTCAAACAAAATGAAGATCGTGACCAGACCAAAAGAAGGGGGGCAAAGTGTAAGGCACAAAGTATGACACAAGTCATTAGCTCATAAACCAGAGCTGTTCCACAAACTCCATCATCTTGGTTGAAGGAGCTGTATAGGGGTTTGATTCTAAATTTCCTAAACTTCTGTCTCCCCACATACAAGATACATGTTTTCAAATCATAATTTCTCTTTGGGTTGCCAGGTTGAGTGCTGAAATCCAGTTGTTTTAAAGTGTGTATGACAGATTTTTATGTTAGCATTAAAGTTGTGGATGTGAGAGCAGTGATATGTAAGCAAATGAGGAGCAGTGAGTTAAAACTGCAGAATGCACAGCTCCAAGTTGTATAATGTGCTTACACCACTGCTACAAACTGAAATGTGTCACTTGTGAATGTGAAAAGCCTGTTCCCTGTCTGTAAATGTACAAAATATCAGTTATTTCAGTGTTTCAGTTTTAATTGATGCCACTACATTCTGCCATGGAACTCTAATAAAATGTGAAGGTGAATCCAAGATGGCGTCGTATTGTGATAAAAGGAGAAGTTCAATTTGTCAACTGGACAAAGTTTGTTTGGTTGAAAACGTTTCGCCGCTCATCCGAGAGGCTTCGTCAGCTCTGGTTCTAGTGCTGGTTAGACACCGTTTATATCTAGCTGCAGGAAGGAGCTCCCTACACTGAAATAGCTCTGAAACTATCCCCACTAATCTGTCTCTTTGTTTTTCAAATTACTCTGGCGACTAGTTTAGCCTCCCTATTCACGCCTAACGACCCTCTCCACCCCTCTGCCCTGGCTCGTCTGCCCTAATGTCTCTTTGACTGTTTTGACTTGGTTTAAGAATCGAATTATAAATTGGAGACAAGTTATGTCTAACTCCCCCATTTCTGTTTAATGACGGATTCTCTTTTTTGACAAAAATAGCCTCTTTAACTCCCCTCTCAAACCAGTTCTTTTCCTTGGCTAAGATCTGAACCTCACTGTCCTCAAAAGAGAATCTGTCGTTAAACAGAAATGGGGGAGTTAGACATAACTTGTCTCCCATTTATAATTCGATTCTTAAACCAAGTCAAAACAGACAAAGAGACATTAGGCTTGAGGCAATCAGGGCGGGAGGTGGAGAGGGTCGTTGGCGTGAATAAGGCAGAAACTGAAGCCAAAACAATTTGAAAAACAAAGAGACAGATTAGTGGAGTTTCAAGGCTAATTTCAGTGTGAAACTCTCCCTGCAGCTAGATATACTCAACAAAAATATAAACGCAACACTTTTGTTTTTGCTCCCATTTTTCCTGAGATGGACCCAAAGATCCAAAATTCACTCCAGATACACAACACTACCATTTCTCTCAAATATTGTTCACAAATCTGTCCAAATGTGTGACAGCGAGCACCTCTGCCCCGCCGAGACAATCCACCCCACCTCACAGGTGCGCCACATCAAGATGCCGATCCGACATCATGACCAGTGCACAGGTGTGCCCCAGACTGCCCACAATAAAAGGCCACCCCGGAATGTGCATTTTTTTTGCTTTATTGGGGGTCTGGGGACTCAGAACCAGTCAGTATCTGGTGTGACCACCATTTGCCTCATGCAGTGCAACACATCTTCTTCGCATAGAGTTTATCAGATTGTCAATTGTGGCCTGTGGAATGTTGGTCCACTCCTCTTCAATGGCTGTGCGAAGTTGCTGGATATTAGTGGGAGCTGGTACACGCTGTCGTATACGCCGGTCAAGCACATCCCAAACATGCCCAATGGGTGACATGTCCGGTGAGTACGCTGGCCATGCAAGAACTGGGACATTTTCAGCTTCCAAGAATTGTGTACAGATCCTTGCAACATGGGGCCGTGCATTATCTTGCTGAAACATGAGGTGATGTTCATGGATGTATGGCACAACAATGGGCCTCAGGATCTCATCACAGTATCTCTGTGCATTCAAAATGCCATCAATAAAATGCACCTGTGTTCTTCGTCCATAACAGCCTTTGAAGAGGAGTGGACCAACATTCCACAGGCCACAATTGACAATCTGATAAACTCTATGCGAAGAAGATGTGTTGCACTGCATGAGGCAAATGGTGGTTACACCAGATACTGACTGGTTCTGAGTCCCCAGACCCCCAATAAAGCAAAAAAAATGCACATTTCGGGGTGGCCTTTTATTGTGGGCAGTCTGGGGTGCACCTGTGCACTGGTCATGATGTCGGATCGGCATCTTGATGTGGCGCACCTGTGAGGTGGGGTGGATTGTCTCGGCGGGGCAGAGGTGCTCGCTGTCACACATTTGGACAGATTTGTGAACAATGTTTGAGAGAAATGGTAGTGTTGTGTATCTGGAGTGAATTTTGGATCTTTAGGTCCATCTCAGGAAAAATGGGAGCAAAAACAAAAGTGTTGCGTTTATATTTTTGTTGAGTGTATAAACGGTGTCTAACCAGCACTAGAACCAGAGCTGACGAAGCCTCTCGGATGAGCGGCGAAACGTTTTCAACCAAACAAACTTTGTCCAGTTGACAAATTGAACTTCTCCTTTTATCATGGATTCTACCTGGACGACTGAGGGACTTTTCACGCATGGCGTCGTATTGTTTTCAGTGGCCTGTGCTCATTGGCGCATGGGGCCAAAAATAATTTTCTCTTCTGCTTTTACTTCCTCAATACGAGCGGGCTCCTCCCACCTGTGTGACGTCTGTAACGTGCATGGCCTGGAGCGTTTGAACCAATCAGAGCGAGAGCTGCTAGAGTGGAGCGAGTGGGTATAGGCGAAGTCTTACAAAGCTAACTTTAAGGCATTCTGATGATTTAAACATTTTAAAAAGTTTATGTTTTGAAAATAGAAAATAAAATAAAAAATCCGACCTTTGTGAAAGCCGGCTGCCCTCTCAGCTGTTTGAATTCCAGAAATGCATTGCGCTCTATGGGAGAATTCTTTCTGGGCCCAAGCTCCCGGGAGCTGCAGTACCTGGAGCGGCCACTGGTCGGTTTGGAGCCGGGACAGAGGGGGAATGTCTTATCCAGTTTTATTATAGATCCATGCATTCTACCCACAGCCAGTTGCTATGGTGATGTCTTGGCAGTGATATAGAACAGTGATTTGGCTGTTGCCAGATTACTTGTGCATTATGCAGTATAAACGCACAGCAGTTAACAACTGTAATTCTCACTGACCATGGTATAAAGTTGTTTTAAAGTGCGTCTAACAGATTTTTATGATTCTCTAATTTTGAGATAAATTGGTAGGATTATAACCAGTACTCGAGTTGAGGGGGGGGTGGGGGGGTAGTCAAAATCATCCCTCTTCTAAAACGGTCATCCCTTCTTCCATCCCTTGTGGCATTTTATCAATCAGGCATGAAAATCCCTCACCTTTTTGTGAAATTCGCCATTTGGAAGTCAAAATAGGCAGTGCCAAGAGCCAATCATAGGCCAAACTGCGCTCCAGCTTCCAATCATGTTGCAGCATGATTACCCACCAATTGCGCTCCCGCCAATCATGACGATTAGCGCTGTTGTGTTTGCACCTGTTCGCCGATTAGCTGTGAGCGAGACGCGTGATATGTACGTGGCATTTCCAGAGAAGAAGAATCCTTAACTTGCTACGTTAATGCTACATAAGAAGAAAGTCTCGCCTCAGGACATGGGATACGTTTGGGATTATATCCGTTTCTCCGGGGCTTCAGATTATTAAAGACCGTGGATATACGCAACACGCGGATACGTGGATACGTGAACTATCGGGAGTGACTGCGTTCTTATGGGATGGGATATTATCAGATTATTTCTGCATCAAAGGGACAGATTAGCTGACAGCAGGGGCCTTATGTCAGCGTGTGTGTACAGGACTAAACTGGGACTAAACCGGGACTAAACCAGGTCTAAACCAAGACGAAACCAGGACTAAACCAGGACTAAACTGGGTCTAAACCGGGACTAAACTGGGACTAAACCAGGACTAAACGAATACTAAACCAGTTCTAAACCAGGACTAAACCAGGTCTAAACCAGGACTAAACCAGGACTATACCGGGTCTAAACCGGGACTAAACCGGGTCTAAACCAAGACTAAACCAGGACTAAACTGGGTATAAACCAGGTCTAAACCAGGTCTAAACCAAGACGAAACCAGGACTAAACCAGGACTAAACCAGGACTAAACCGGGTCTAAACCGGGACTAAACTGGGACTAAACCAGGACTAAACGAATACTAAACCAGTTCTAAACCAGGACTAAACCAGGACTAAACGAATACTAAACCAGTTCTAAACCAGGACTAAACCAGGTCTATACCAGGACTAAATCAGGACTATACCGGGTCTAAACCGGGACTAAACCGGGTCTAAACCAAGACTAAACCAGGACTAAACCGGGTATAAACCAGGTCTAAACCGGGACTAAACCGGGACTAAACCAAGTCTAAACCAGGACTAAACCGGGTCTAAACCGGGTCAAAACCCGGACTAAACCAGGACTAAACCAGGACTAAACCAAGACTAAACCAGGACTAAACCAGGTATAAACCAGGTATAAACCAGGTCTAAACCGGGACTAAACCGGGACTAAACCGGGACTAAACCGGGACTAAACCGGGACTAAACCAGGTCTAAACCAGGTCTAAACCAGGACTAAACCAAGACTAAACTGGGTCTAAACCAGGACTAAACCAGGTCTGAACTAAGGTGTGTGTGTGTCCAGAGTGTGTGTGCGTGTGTGCGTGTATGTGTGTGTGTGTGTGTGTGTGTGTGTGTGTGTAACATATATCCTGTGTATTATTGAATTATTGAATGATTGTATGGACTTTTTGTTATAAAAGTATTTCCATTTTAACCTGCCCTGAAACACCACAGTGATGTCAGTGATGGGGGAGGGCTTAGCTTAATGTCAGGCAAATGAGTTCCTTTCTGTTCCACAAGCAGATCTTTAAAGTGGAATTTCTCAGATTGTTGCCTTCAGAATGTGCTGCTTTCACCAGGGGGGTTGTTTCTTTCCAATAAATAGTATTGTGCAGGCCATGCAACTGAGAATGCTGAGAAGTTATGAAACAGATGGGATTTAGGATTTGCCATGTCTAGCAAGTCACCCTAAAATGGACTAGAATGCAGGAAATTGCATCTAAGAAATACAAAATTTTCGGGGAGAGGACCCCCATACCTCCAATATATCACATAAATGAAAAATTTCACTACCACCCCTGGTTTCATTTTACAACTCGACTACTGATTATAACTACTGTAAATTAAAGTTTTACACCAGTCAAAAAGCAGTTTTCAAAGTTGGAAATACTCTTTAAACATGATTTCACAAAATAAAGGTTTTGTTATTTGCATTTGTCAGATAATAGTTTCTGTGTACATTAGAGGAGTTTTGTTAGGTATCAGTAACGTATCAGTGTTTTTGCCAAAATCTACAATGCGCTTAGCAAAATGAGAAGTCTAATCTGTCATAGGCACTTTAAACCTAAAATGCCTCTCTCTGATCTGAATGCTCCCTGCCTAAACCCCAGAACCTGCAGCTAGTCATGAATCAGTGATAGTGCAGCCTCTGCAGCTCAGGGAGGGAATGCCAAGCTAATTGGAGGTACTGCTCTGTCTGAACCTCTGTTAGACTTTAATCTAGTTTTTTTTATTTGAACACAATCAGACCATATATAACTGATTTAGCTGGAACTACAACAGAGGAGATGATTCGTGTTGTCAAACAAGCATAATAGTTTTTCAGTTAGTCATTGTCACCTTTTTGTTGAAAATCAAACTCCTATTTAGGAGTTTGATTTTCAACAAGAAGGTGACAATGTATTAATCACGGGCTCCTGAAAATGTGCTGTTTCAATCCGTTTTGTATTTTTCTTGAGTTTTCAGACCAAAAGGGCTGTTGGTAACATTCCTCCATAGACATCCACGCAGAATTTCCCTATTGGCATATAGTATTCATAAACCTATAATCCGTATTCTTTTTGTAGGAAAATCAAGACCAACTACTTCATCGTGTCCCTGGCGTTCGCAGACTTGCTCGTGTCCGTTCTGGTGATGCCGTTTGGGGCCATTGAGCTGGTCCATGAGCACTGGATCTACGGAGAGACCTTCTGTTTGGTCAGGACCTCTCTGGACGTGCTCCTCACCACCGCCTCCATCCTGCACCTCTGCTGCATCGCCCTCGACAGGTAAGACCCTGCCATGTCACCACCACGACGGCAGGGTTCATACTCCCAGATGGGGGGCAGGGTAGATTTCCTTATTGATCACATTGTACTTTGCCATGAAATATCCAAAAGGTAAATTCACAAATGTTGAATCTGAGATTTTCAATTACTGACTAAACCCAAGAACTCACCGTACAGTATTACAAAATAATTTAGCATTTTAACAACAACAACAACAGTTAAGCCTGGGAATTTTGTTCTTAAAATGTTCATATTAACCCGGGTGTTTTTTTTGCTATTTTGGCTGTAATAATTTCCTCCAAATTTGCCCCTGTAAGTGCTAGCTTCTGTGAGCTTCATTTGACTGGAGCTGAATGCTGTGGGCGATGTCACGCTCCCTCAGTCCACTTTTTTATACAGACTATAATCATGACAAGTGTTTTCAGTCGTGGTGATGTCTGATTATTTGGCTGACAACATTTCAGATCTACTTGAGTGATATTTTTAATTTTAAAGTTCCTATTTTTTCCACTATTTTCTGCTCTATGTTATCTTGTTTTCACTCACACATGTTTAACACACAAACTTCACATTTAGGCTGACCTCTTCTCCCAAAGAGAAAACACTCTCTTCCACCTTGTGATGTCCCTTCACTAGAATCAATTGGATGATTTCAGCCCTGGAATTGCCCTTCTCTGTTTATCACTGCTCTGCTGCCATCGCTATTTTTTCCATTACCATAGTAATGGGTAAACAAATGCTCAACTTCTTTGAGGAGAATGTAGGGACTAGCTTAATTTAAAACACTGAAATAACTGATATTTGAGACATTTACAGACAGATGACAGGCTTTATTGTACATTTTGTTTATTGTAAAATGCAGTATTGTCTCAAAAAGTGAGGTCCACTGAATTCCAGTTCAAAACAGCAAAACCAGTTCTCTGCTATGGCCCTGCCCATCTCTCTCTCTGTTTATTTATAGACATTTCATTCACTGTACAGGCAGCAGCAGATTTCATTTACATAATTTATTATTTTATTTAGCTAAAAAGTACTTTTTTTTCTATTTGAGCAATTTCAAATAAAAAACGATTTGCAACTTTTCTGATTAACGGTCCTATATTGCACAAATTTTACTCTTTTAGCCATTTTATAATGCTGTTACCTCCTCAAAAACAGACCTGGAGTTGTGTTTTCTTTCATTCACACATGTCTGAGTAATCTTTTATTATTAGTCTGTCTACATCCAAAGCTCAAAATGCTCTTTTCGACCTTGTGATGTCATGAAGCGATAGTTGTCAAGTTAACAGCTACCTTTTTAAGTTTTGTTTAGTAGACATTTACAAGGGGCTGAAATCATCCAAATGATTCTAGTGAAGGTGTGTGGAGTTTAAAAACACAGTGGAGCGCTTCCTGTATTACCACATGACATCTCCGACAAGGTGGAACAGAGTGTTTTCTGTTTGAGAGAAGAACTCTAAGAGAAAATATGCAGTTTGTGTGTAAAAAAAATAAAATAAAAAATAATGAAAACAAAACACAATTCCAGGTATATTTTTGATGCTTGTAACAGAGATCAGAAAAAGTGTAATATGGACCCTGTAAAGATCCCATGACATGGTACTTCTTGATGCTTTTATATGGCTCCTTAATGGTTCCCTAATACTGTAAATGAATCCTTCTTCAAAATCAAAATCTCAGTGCATGAGAAACAGAGATAAGATGAGAAAGAGTCATAAATATCTCTTTCAAATTCTTTATTCGTTGTTGCTTGAATGCAAATGAGGAGAAAAGAGCTGGCCAATAGTAGAGGGTGGGGGCATGGCCAAACTCTCCCTCAGAGCTCAGAGCCCACAGCTGATCCATTTCCTTGTTTTTGCACGGGGGAGAGATTTGAAGCGTTCCATTGAAAAATAAACACATTTCCACAGAAAATAAAATTAAACCACTGCTGTTCTGTTAAGGGCGACTCGGGAATAGAATCCGGGTCGCCGGCTTGGTAGGTGCGTGTGCTAACTACTGTGCAACAGTCCAGATAGAGAGAGCAGACTCAAGTGCAGAGGTTCAAAAGATGTTCTCCATTTATTTTTCAAAAAACTCAGAAGGTCTACAAGCAACACAGAAAATCCAAAATCTGCAAAAAGCTTGGCAACACAAAAACTCTCCAAAAACATAAAAAATCCAAAAAACTAAGAGTATTAAAGTTCGAGAATGCAAAAGGCTTAATCTTTAACAAGACACAAATTCTAGAGACTCACTAGGGATGTGGACAGGTAACAAAGACTCAGTGACAAACAACAGAAAACCAGGGCTTAAATACCCAGCCCAATTGATCACATGATCACCAGAACAATTGGAAACAGGTGGTAAAGAAATTAAATGGAGGGGAAAAAAAGATCAAGCACATGTCCCACAGTGACCCCTAGTGTCCAGAAGAACCATAACCCCTAACATGTTCAAAGGTCCCGAGGCTCAGATAAAGGACTTCCGAGCCTAGAAACACTCGGACGTGCCTCCAGGCAAATAAAAAAACGCATTTCGCATTGCCTAACGCATTCGCAGTCCAAACTCTCTGGGCGTGATTTACAGAGACGCTGAGTACAGACAGACGGGGGTGGAACTGCATTTGCATTTCTTTTTTCGATCTGACGTCAATAAGGTGCCTTGTTCAAAATCGCCCGTTTGAGCTTCGATTTTTTTGTAACGCAGAAAAGGATCGCAAATGCTCAGTTTAGACATTTCACAACTTTTAACCATGGGGGGAGGGGCCTAAACAGGGTAGGGGAGCTCACATTAACGTTCAAAAACCTCAGAAAGTGAAAATTTCATGCCATGGGACCTTTAAGTTTTCATTTTTCCTCTGTCTTATGAAATCTTATGAACACTATTCCATGGTGAAATATTGTCACACATAGAGCGACAACAACAGATTCTACAACTAAAATATGAAAATAAATGAAGTGTTTTACCCCAAAACCATAACCTTCTCTGTCCTAAATACATTTCACAGATTTACAATGCCCTATAGTTCAACATGACACTTCTGTAATGCATTTACAGGCATTAGACCGAGCACACAGCTGCTTGGACCTTGACACGGGTGCGGTCTACATAATGCATTTCAAGAGTTTTAAATCACCGTTTATAGTACGCTGGAGTAAAACTGGTTATATTTAGGTCAAAGCTCACAAAAGGGCGGGGCCTCGGGATTGATGAAGTGTCATATAAGGGGGAGGAGTCTGAACATAGAGAAGTGAAGTTATGGATCAGTGGTTCAAAGATGGAGGAGGCAAGGAGTTGGACAAGACATGTTTAGATGCAAATTTTGAATAATGAGCAGGGTAGTAGACAAAGCGGCCTGTTGTCCCGGGTCCCAGGGTTTTAGGGGCCCAGAATTGGACTCTCTTCCTATTAATTTACATTAAAGGAGCCCCATGTGAGGCTTCTTGCCCCGGACCCCAGATTTCTGTCAACGGCCCTGAAATGGAGTATATTGTTTACAGTGTAAGTTCATAATATAACAGCATTTTTGTGGGTAGTTTTACAGTATTTTCACTTTACTTTCACATTTGTCTGATACTTAAAGGTGCTCTTGTGTAATTTTCCTGTTGGAAGGTCTATCACCTGCATTTTCATATGTCATTGCTCTGCCTGGAATGCTTTACCTTAGATTTATGCAATTCCAGGTAGTTCTATTGCTCAAAAATACCCAGAAAGATTGATCTTGTGCTGATTTAAACGGGTTTTGCAGACAATTTTTTGCAGAAAATGTCAGGTATGCAGACGAACGGCTCTTGGCCCTATTGTCATTTGTGATGATTCAAAGGGTGTGTCTCTTTAAAGAAATAAAAGTTGTTGACAGCTCCAGCTCCACTCTGCATCAGGCAGTCTGACCTGCTCCACCGTGAGTACGCACTTTTATTTACATCGGGTTACATTACATGTTTTTAAAGCCTTAAAATGAGCTAGTTCTTTTTAAACGCTTCAAATGTATCACTCATTAAATATTCTGGGTTTTTTATGGCCTGTGATGAGTTTTTAAGAACAGTTATGTGAGGCCAATGATTGTTTTATGTAAATATATTAGTAAGCCTGTCAAATTACGACATTGACTTTTCCAGATGTTTGGGGGTCAATATATCATTATGGCTATTTTTCTTCGTATTTGTCTTTTGGGTATTTTCCTTTCCGTATTAGATTAAGATTATATTAGGTTAGATTAGATTTGAGGGTTGAATGCGTAACCTATGACTCAGAAAAATACTAAAATGTTTCATACAGCTATTACAGCTTTTTTACATTGTACATTTTTTTCATTTAAGATCTATATATTCTTCAGCAATATAAGTTTGTTATCATGGCAGAGTGTAAGGCCCAACACAGGCAGCCCTTCATGTGTGAGTATTAAACACCTTTTCCTTGTGCTCAGATGGATTCAGACTGTAATAAACCTTTGGAGATGGCGGCTCTGGGTCGGAGCTTCCATCTGGGCATGCTGTATGACTGCAGATCTGACAAACTCATCCCAGGTCAGTTTGAAAGAGAGGGGTCACGGGGGACACAACGGGGTCACAATGTGGTCGTATTAAAGGACAAGTAACATTTTTACACATTTTTGGACCTTATTTCCGTGATAAAACAACGTAATTTACTCACCCATTGTACTTTTGCGTCATTTGGAGTATTTCCGGAGAGTTTGGCGATATCCGTTTAATGTGAGTGGTCAGGGCAGGCTGTTGCAGTCACCAAATGTTACAAACTTTATCACTTTTTAAATGACAAAAGTTCAATGTGTTAGTTTACACTTTTGTTGGAGTCAAAAGTGGCCTGTAATCTGAGATCCAGTCATGGTTCCGATTGGATGATGTCATCAACGAGGACTGCGCGCATGCACGCATTCACACTTGATTTGCAAATAAGACAAGGCTCTCAGCTCTCGGTTACAGTCATAAAGAAGCTAAGAAGAAGAAAACATCTCCACTTGAGAAAACCCAAAATGGTGCAAACATGCGTTGAGTTTTCACAGGCTTCCTCATCACAATCCGGAGTTATTGAAGCTGTGGCTAGTTGCCTTGAGAATGGACCCAAACATGGAAGGCAAAGCTGTAAGATGTTTGGACCATTGTGTTTGCAGTACCCACTTCAGTCCGGTAAGATTTTTTACCAGCAAAGGGAAAGAAAGAAGGCCAGCAGATTCAGCTCACGATTCTGAGAAGTAATGCGATACCGATGGCTGTTCTCTGGTGCGCTGCTCCTCAAACTGTCTCCGCTTCCTTCTTTCTAATACCTCCTCATCCGTATACTCAGGCTCAAAACGATAGGGACGGCCATCATACTCAAATAAGTCCTCTTCAGTCTCGAAGTCCGAATCTTCAGCCATGTCTTGCTCGCAACAGAAAAGTTCTGAGCGTCTTCTAAGCAAAGTAGCGGAATGAATGCGCACTGTCCTCGTTGATGACGTCATCCAATCGGAACCATGGCTGGATCTTTGTTTACAGGCCACTTTTGACTCAAATGAAAGTGTAAACTAACACATTGAACTTTTGTCATTTGAAAAGTGATAAAGTTTGTGTTATTTGGTGACTACAATAGCGTGCCCCGACCACCCAGATTATACGGATATCGTCAAACTCCGAAATCTCCGGAAATACTCCAAATGACACAAAAGTACAGTGGGTGAGTAAATTACGTTTTATCACCAAAATAAGGTCCAGATTGTAAAAACGTTACTTGTCCTTTAAATGAGATGGTTTACGCCACCTCATCACATCTCAGATCCGTCTGTGTCTCTGTGGCAATTATACGCAAGGAGTTTATTTGTGATGCCGCAGCATATGAATGATTTTATACCAGCTGTTTACAGTCACACAGAAGGTAAATGGAGAAGCTGTCCATTTTCAATAGGACTTCACTGTATTAAAGCAGAACCTTTTATTCCCTCGTTTCTGGTAGACCAAAAACGGTGATGGACATCAACGCTGGCCCACGTAGTTGGCCAAAACTTTATTTGTAGAGATTTCAGATTTACTCACATCTATTCTGGACATATTCAGGATTTATCAGGTGAAATAAAACCTCTATTAGAGCTTGGCTTTCCCTTCTACACTCACTTCAAGGCACAATTGTGTGAAATTGTGTTGTTTTTTTCTTTAGACCCTTAGATCTAACTTGTTTTCATATAAGACAATGCAACAATATTATTTTTATTATTAATCCAAAATTTTTGGGGGATTTTCCAGGCCTGACGTTCTGGGACAGAGAGAAGCTGGACAGTGATATGAGAGTGACCCCCAAACCCAACACGCAGTTTCAAATCGTGGCATCAGACTCAGTCTCAGAGAAGGCTTCTTCACTGGGAGTGGATGCTTCTCTCAAAGCCAGTTTTCTGAGTGGACTTGTGAATGTTGGAGGCTCAGCAAAATTTCTGAAGGACAACAGAAACTCAAGAAAACAGGCCCGAGTCGCTCTGCAGTACAAAACTTCCACGGTGTTCAAAGCACTGACCATGAACCAGCTCGGAAGAGACAACATCAAGCATCATGAAGTGATTGAGAAAGGTCTGGCGACTCATGTTGTGACAGCCATCCTCTACGGTGCCCAGGCCTTCTTTGTGTTTGACCAAGAAACATCTGAAGATGAACAGGTCCAAGACATTCAGGGCAACCTGAAGGTGATGATTCAAAAAATTCCACTGATCTCTGTTGATGGAGGAGGGTCTTTGAAAATGGAGGACAAAGACAGAGAAAAAGTGAACAAGTTCTCCTGTACTTTTTACGGAGATTTCTGTTTAGACAAAAGCCCAACAACTTTTGAAGAATCCGTCAAAGTTTACCAAGACCTCCCCACACTTCTGGGCTCCAATGGAGAGAATGCAGTCCCTGTGATGGTGCACCTTCTGCCACTCAGCAGCTTAGACTCCAGAGCATCTAAAGTGGTGCGTCAGATCAGTCTGAGGTTAGTCACTAAAACAGAGAGCATCCTGGAGGACTTCAGGGAGCTGGACATGAGGTGTAATGATGTCTTGAAGAGTCCTGCTGGTCAGAACTTCTCACACATTTCCAAAAAAGTCAAAACTTTCAATGCTTTGTGCTCCGAGTTCAGACTGGGACTCCAAGAAACATTGGCCAAAAAGCTTCCATCGATCCGTGGAGGGGGAGAGGAGGAGGCTGCACTAGCAGCTGAGCTGAAGATAACAGTGGAGAGTCCGTTTAGCTCTCACCGTTTGAACCAGTGGATGGACAGGGTCAGTCAAGAGGCCAACACCATGAAAGCCCTCACAAATCTGATAAAAAACACAGAAATCATCTCCTCTGAAAATGTTCTCAGTGAGAAGGTTTGTGATCCAGAGAAAGCCCTGGTGTTTGTGTTTACATCTTTGGAAAGTGCAGAGCCATACCTCAAAGAATTGGAGAACCACCTAGAAGGACTTCAAACCAATGAGTCCAAAATAGAACCCAAACCCTGGTTCAGAAATAAAGATGTGGTCCAACAAATGAGACTTAAAGCAAAGGTTTTTGGTGATTTTGCAGAAGCCAACAAAGATCAGGACAGAAAGCACCTTCGATTTCTGGCAGTGGGCTCGGCTGATGTGAACGACAAAGGTGCAACTATCCATCTTTATGAAGATGGGTTCTTTACCAGTGAAAACTTTGAGCTCCCTTCTAAACCTGGCTCTGTGACTCTGGTCAGAGCCACAGCAAACAGCATGAGTCTGCAGTTCAGTGCTCCCTCAGTGGGAGTAGAGAGTATCTGTGGATACAGAGTGGAGTTCTGTGAGAAAGGACAGGAGCAGTGGAACCAGCAGCTCCAGCCTGAAGCTGGAGAGGCCACAGTGACAGACCTGAGCACAAACACAGAGTACACCTTCAGAGTGAGAGCTGTCACTGAGGTGGGTGTAGGCCCTGCTGCTCCTGACACCTGCATTAAAACTTTACCATGCAGCCCACCTCAAGGCCTCACTGCCACCTCCACCTCTTCAGAAATCTGTGTCCACTGGAAGAAACCTGCCAAGGTGGGACCAGGCGCCCAGATCCACAAATACTTTGTGGAGTTTTCTCAGACAGGAGACGGGGATCAGTGGACGAGAGAAGTGTCTGATTCTGAGAAGAAGGTGATATCTGGACTTCAGCCTGAGACAGAGTATGCCCTCAGGGTCCTCTGCGACTGTGGAAAAGATGGATCAAGCTTAGAAAGCTCCACTGTCACCATCACCACCAAAACATCAGTCACATCAGCAAGACAGCATGTAAAAAATATGTATCTGGTAAAGAAAGTCAAAAAGAATCAAAATGCCATATAATGACTTGCTGGGTCTGGGAAGACCATTCTTAATACACACAATCCCACAATCAACCTCATCCTAGTCAGTCAAATGGACCGACTGGTTTCAGTTTAAACAAAAAGAGAAAGACGAGACCTCTGAGACAGTCATGTACCAAATAAACCACCAAGAGGGATTCCAGGTCAACTTCTCACTCACCATCATCAATACTCCAGGATCGGGAAGCAGAGAGAGACAGAGATCACACAAGAGATCTACAGCCTCCTCAGTGGTTTTGGGATTAACCACGTTCATGCAGTTTGTTTTGTGCTCCAGTGTCCTTTCCCTCGACTCAGTCCAGCCCAGTGCAGGGTGTTAAACTCTTTCTGTAGGGAAAGATGTGCCTGAGAACATCATGATTCTGGTGATGTTTGCAGATGTTCAGAAGTAGGGTTGTGCAAAATAATCATCATGACAATGCATCGCGATACTAACTTTCACAATATACTGCATCGATTCTTGATGCCAAAAATCGATTATTATTCATTAATAATTAAATTTTTAGTAATTTAATATTAATCCATAAATAATAAATCCTATGCACTTTTTTCTTTGTGAAAGGGTATTGTTTGTTATGATGGTAGCTACCTCCAAAAATGGCAAATGTTTGAACATAATTTTTTTTTTTTGAAAAAATCCTATGCACTTTTGTTATTGGTTTGGTTTATTTGTTTTTGTTATTCAATAAATTCAGTTATGAATTGAGTTGCTCAGAGTTATGTATCAATTGAAGACACGACCCAGATACACAGCCACTGATATTTAAGTTATCCTCTTTTTTTGGTACATTTTCACTGAAGTATGTGGAATATATTGCAATGCATCGCAATAATTCAGGTATCGTGATGCATCGTGATAGTATCGCATCGTGGCATATGAATTGTGATTCGAATTGAATTGTGACTTCTTTGCCAATACCCACCCCTATTCAGAAGCCACCAGTTCTTCAGGCCATCACAGCAGCTGGAGTTCCAGGTTTTAAAACAGAAGATGGTCTGCCCGTCCACTTCAACTTCAACAACTCTGCACTTTTCGGCCCAAACCAAGCTTCTTCAGTATATATTAAGGAAATGTTTTGCAGTGCCATATTAAACCTGTATTTCATATGGGTGTGATCTGTTTTTGAACTGTTATGAACAAACATGACCACTAGCTTCACATTCATTCACATCAGCTCTGCTTTGTAACCAGAAAATAAACCCATGTGCAAATTATATCATTGATTTTGTCCTGAAAGATTTCTCATTGACCTGTTGCAGAAAATGGGCCACTTCCATACACAGTAGTAGATGCAGCATTAGTAGTGGTACGAGTGGTTGTAGACGTAGTAGTAGTAGTACTAGTAGTAGTGGTGTCAATTGTAGTAATCCATGTTAAGAAAAAAAAGTTGTGACTTCCCTTACAATTCAAAGTCATTTTAAGAGAATAGCACTGGAAAAAATATATGAAAGAATAACAACAGTAAAATGTTGTGATAATATCTAATAATTGCAGATTTTTTTTCATTATGATGTAGTAAAATGTTAGTAATGTTTTAATTTTGTAGATGAATGTACATTAACGTGATGTACTTGGAAATAAGGGTGGGCACAATTAGCTACTGCCTACACCTACTCATTGACTTGCTCAGTGTTTGATTGCGAAGTTCTACAGACTGAATATGCTTTATTTTATGGGCATCAAACTGAATATATGTATGTAGACTGTAATAAGTTAAACGTTGACCAAAAATAAATGAATGAAACAAAAATTGAATCAAAACAATTGGACTCACTAAACTGTTCCAGCCACCGTTTCGCTATTAGCCAAGTATATTCTTGAGGGCTTTGTGTTAGTGACTGTGGCTCCCAGATATAGTTCATAATTGTGGACCAGGACACCAGATGCACTGCAGAGCCAAAGTCTCTGTTTGGACTAAACAAGCTCTCATGGACAGAGTAATAGAGATGGACAGTTAGCAGAGGTGTGGACTCGAGTTATGTGACTTCGACTCGAGTCAGACTCGAGTCACGAATTTGATAACTTTAGACTCGACTCGACAAAATGTACAAACACTTGCAACTCGACTTGGACTTCAATATCAATAACTCGTGACTTCACTTGGACTTAGGCCTTTTGACTTGTGATGACTTGCTACATCCAATGAAAAAAAAAAAAACCTCTAAAAGTATGTTGATAAGGACCGCACTCGTTGTACTTGTGAATCTGCGAAAATGTCTGCAAAGAGCATGTGTGCGCGGCTTGCACAACATCCAATCACAGTAGATCTACGTTGCTTTCATTCGACCGCATCCAAGGCAAATTGCACAACAAATGATGCGGAAACAAGCATCCACGCGCCAGTTTGCAAAATGATGCCGAAGGTAAAGGGGACTCGAAATGACTCGAAACTAAAATGCTAGGACTTTGGACTCGACTTGAGACTTGTGAGCTTTGACTTCGGACTTGACTCGGCACTTGGATACTCTTGACTCGGGACTTCACTCGGACTTGAGTGCAAAAGACTTAGACTTACTTGGGACTTGCCCAGCAATGACTTTGTCCCACCTCTGACAGTTAGTCATTCATATGGGATTTGAATGGATATCTCTCTCTTTTTTTGTCTTTTTACAACATTCACAAGTTAATGTGCAAATGGAGCTCTGTGGAGCTGTCCTGACCTCTCTCGCTTGTTTACACCCGTCTTGACTCTGTTGTTCTTCTGTTTGTCAGTGGAGCGCCCTCTAGAGAATAGAGTGATTATCCAGATTAATTATCACATCTCACTCTCGAGTGTGGGAGGGGGGGTCGCTTCTCTTCAGATCTGAGCTGTAAATTGGTCTGGTTTGGTCTCCGTGAAGATAGAAAGGTTTAATACCATATTGTGAAACATTCCAGATGAAGCAATAACATCTCAATAACATGGAGAAAAGCATTTGACGGATGCTGCACCAGAAAAGACCTGGTGGAGGGTCAATGCAACTTTAACTTCAAATTATAAATCAAATATTATGTCCACAGTTCCTTAAGTTACTCTTACTTGGGTAATTTCTTGTACTTCTTCTTGTTTAATGATATTTTGAAGTAACATTACTCTATCTACCCACCGCTGAGAGAGAGCCACTGCAGTGCTTTAGAACTGCAAATGAGTCACAAAGGGCCTGAGGTCATATTACGCATTTTAATCAAGAGGATATTGTATTGTGTGACTATTGAAACATATTCTCCCCATTATTAAATTGATTTACCAGATTTTTTTGATGAGGTAACAGTATTATAACATGGTTAAAACTGCACGAGAGTCAGTTTTACAAAATATAGGACAAAAACGTCAGATGCCTCCATGTGTCCCTGGTATGTTTTCAGTCCGTAGTGTTTGAAAGCTTTGCTAAATTGAAGTTAACTCCTCCACACTGGCTGCTGCTCCGGCATTGAAAATAATTAGTTTGTTTTTTTTCTTGTTTTTGGGGTTTTTTGTTTTTAGATTTTAGATTGGCTGGAGCTGTTGGAGCTGTGGCAAAACAAGCAGCTCTGTGGGTTATTTATTGTTTTTATTCCATTTAAATGCATGAGCTGTAGAAACACAACAGATAAGACTCTGTGAGGATGTACTTATGTTTCTCCTTCTGTATTTTCACAAACTAAAAGACAGAACTTGTCCAAAACAAGACCAGGAGGAGAGCTGGATTAAACCAGGACGAGAATGGGACTAAACCAGGAATAGAACAGGACTAAACCAGGACTAGGTCGGGACTAAACCAGGACTAAAGCCAGAACTAAACCAGGATTAAACCAAGAACTAAACCAGGACTAAACTCAGGATTAAATGAAGACTAGAACAGGACTAGAATAGGACTAAACCAGGACTAAACCAAGGGCTAGAACAGGACTAAAGTGGGACTAAACCAAAACTAAACCAGGACTAGAACAAGACTAAACCAGGATTAAACCCTGACCTAGAACAGGACTAAACTAAAACTTAACCTGGATAAAACCAGGACTAAATACAGAACTACACCAGACCTAAACCCAGGACTAAACTAGGATTGAAACAGCACTGAACCAGGACTAAACTGGAACTAAACTCAGAACTAAACCAGGACTAGAACAGGACCAAACCAGCATGAGTTTAGCCCTTTTCCATGTTGTGATCCGATATTCGATAAACCAGGTTTCATACTAGGACTACACAAGGAATAAAGCAGGACTAAACCAGGACTGAATCATGGCGACTGAACTTAGATTAAACCTGGACTTAAGCAGGTTAAAACCAGAACTAAACCATACCAGGACTGAACCTGTATAAAACCAGGACTAAACTTGGATTAAAGACTGGACTATACCGGCTATCTCTAACCTTAACCAGATCCAAACCAGGATTAAACTAGGTCTAGATGTTTAAACCAAGACTAAATGAAGCAGGTTTCATACCAGGACTACAGGTATATATCGGGTCTAAACCAGGAAAAAAACATGACCAAGGCTGACCTATGTTAACTAGGTCTAAACCAGATCTAAACCAAGACTAAATCATGGACTAAACCAGGTCTAAACCAGGTCTATTACAATTAGTGTTGTCAAAAATATCTATTAACACGTTTACTCAAAACTATTTTAACGCTGTTATTTATTTTATTATTTTTTTATTGCGAGGTTCACTAGATCACTACTAGTTCACTAGATCACCCTTTGGGGGTCACTAGTTCACTAGGTCACCCTTTGTGACCTAGTGAACTAGTTTTTTCATAAGCCTAAAACTACAGGATCCAGTTGTAAACAGGAACGAAAACAATTTGTACGAATCTGAGAAATCTCGGTTGGAGAAGGTGGGCCAAAGCACAGCACAGCTGCTGATGCATGCGCACACGCACGACTTCACCACACAAACCCTGTGTGCGCACCAGTACCACCCACACGAGAAAAACACCAAACAAGTCTGCTCCAAAACATACAGTGAATCCGTGCTCACCCCCAACAATGGACATGGACAGCGACAGAAGCCCTCTCTACCCCGGCCACTCCCACTCCCCCGCACCGCCACCACATCCACAAACACACGGAGGAGCACTGCAGCCGGACGCATATCCGTCCCACCACTCAATAGATGCACCATGCCACTGGACCCACCCTCTCCGCCAAAAGCACCAGCTCCGCTGTGTGACATGTAAACAAACAGCACCATGTGATGAAGCCACTGTCCGTGGCCTGGCCACGCAGGTGCAAACGCAGGCCACAGAAACCCCAGGCAACCACGCCCAAACACAGCATGGCCCAAAAGTCCCAGCGCGAGTGTGCCTCTAGTACAACAGGCATTGGGGCAGACACAGTGGCGCTAACTGGAGATTACTGGACGTCCCTCAGTAATGAGAACTACGAGAACTACCTCAGGGTCACAGCACATTATTTCACCCACACTGGGAACTTTAGTCACTTGGACTCTTATGAAGACAGAAGAGAAGCACTTCACTCACACTGATGCAAAGCACTTCATGAAAGTGGAACATGAGAGTGGAACATTGAACACAAAATTGTCCATCCATCCATCCATTTTCTTCCGCTTATCCGGGGCCGGGTCGCAGGGGCAACAGTCTAAGCAGGGACTCACAGACTTCCTTCACTCCGTACACTTCCTCCAGCTCCTCTGGGGGGACCCCAAGGCGTTCCCAGGCCAGCCGGAAGACATAGTCCCTCCAGCGGGTCCTGGGTCTTCCCCGGGGCCTCCTTCCGGTGGGACATGCCCGGAACACCTCCCAAGGGAGACGACCAGGAGCCATCCGGAACAGATGCCTAAGCCACTTCAGCTGGCTCCTCTCAACGTGGAGAAGCAGCGGCTCTACTCCGAGCTCCTCCCGTGTGACTGAGCTCCTCACCCTATCTCTAAGGGTGCGCCCAGCCACTCTGCGGAGGAAACTCATTTTGGCCGCTTGTATCCGCGATCTCATCCTTTCGGTCATTACCCAGAGCTTATGACCATAGGTGAGGGTAGGAACGTAGACTGACCGGTAAATTGAGAGCTTTGCCTTTTGGCTCAGCTCCCTCTTCACCACAACGGTCCGGTACAACGACCGCATCACTGCCGACGCTGCACCGATCCGCCTGTCAATCTCACGCTCCATCCTCCCCTCACTCGTGAACAAGACCCCGAGATACTTGAACTCCTCCACTTGAGGCAAGGACTCCCCACCCACCCGGAGAGGGCAAGCCACCTTTTTCCGGTCGAGAACCATGGCCTCGGATTTGGAGGAGCTGATCCTCATCCCAGCCGCTTCACACTCGGCTGCAAACTGCCCCAGTGCACATTGGAGGTCCCGGTTCGATGAAGCCATCAGGACAACATCATCTGCAAACAGCAGAGATGAGATCCTGTGGTTCCCAAACCGGATCCCCTCCGGCCCTTGACTGTGCCTAGAACAGGGGTCGGCAACCCGCGGTTCCGGAGCCGCATGCGACTCTTTGATCCCTCTGATGCGGCTCAGTACAGTGGTCCCTCGTTTATCGTGGGGCTTACGTTGCAGAAATAACCCACGATAGGCAAAATCCGTGAAGTAGTCAGCTTTATATTGCGTGTATAAATATGTGTGTATTTAACAGTTCCTCTGACCGAGGCGCCTGGCGCCGCTGTGCTGTTGCGGGTTTTGTTGGGGAGAAAACTTGCAAACATACAGCACTTCAGAGCAGTGACGGACTGGGATCATCGGCCTTGGCAATTTACACCTACAAGCGGCCCCGTAGTCTGTGGAACGGGCGGGAGAGGTTCTACAGCTCTTCACCAAACACAGAACTGTAGTGAGAACGCATCCGTGCGCTCTTAGGACTGGTTCCGCCGCCTGGACTCAGTTCGTTATGCGGAAACACTGCCGCAAGAAGTGTGCGCGCGAACACATGGTCAAATCCGTAATAGAGCACGGCCTTGGCCCTTCTGGCATGTGCTCAAATGCCAGACCGCTCAGTCCGTCACTGCTTCAGAGTCACACTGCTCGTGATTGAACATTTAAATAAATTTGGCAAACTGACCGCATTCTGTAGCCTACAGCAGACACGAAGGAGAATGACTGACGGATCGGCAAAGGTCTACAGTCCTTTAGCCAATCAGGATGCAGAACACAATACGTGTTGATACACTATAAAAAAGCGAAACGGCGAGGGACTACTGTATTTAATTAAAATCTATTTTATTTTAGTCCGTTCATATTCAAAATGTAATTCTATGGCACAAAGGTTAAAAAAAGCCGTTATATGCAGTGTTATTTCATTTTAAATTTCAAAAGCGTTTTGTGGCTCCCAGTGTTTTCTTTACTGTGTGAAACGGGTGCAAATGGCTCTTTGAGTGGTAATGGTTGCCGACCCCTGGCCTAGAAATTCTGTCCATAAATATAATGAACAGAGCCGGTGACAAAGGGCAGCCCTGGCGGAGCCTAACATGCACCGGGAACAGGTCCGACTTACTATCGGCAATGCGAACACAGCTCCTGCTCCGGTCATACAGGGACCGAACAGCCCTTATCAAAGGGCCCCGAACCCCGTACTCCCAGAGCACTCTCCACAGGACCCCACGAGGGACACGGTCGAATGCCTTCTCCAGATCCACAAAGCACATGTGGACTGGTTGGGCAAACTCCCATGCACCCTCGAGCACCCAGTGGAAAGTATAGAGCTGGTCCAGTGTTCCCCGGCCAGGACGAAAATCACACTGCTCCTCCTGAATCCGAGGTTTGACTATCGGTCGAATTCTCCTCTCCAGCACCCTGGAATAGACCTTACCGGGAAGGCTGAGGAGTGTGATTCCCCGATGGTTGGAACACACCCTCCGGTCCCCCTTCTTAAACAGAGGGACCACCACCCCGGTCTGCCAGTCCAGAGGTACTGTCCCCGACCGCCACGCGATGTTGCAGAGACGTGTCAGCCAAGACAGCCCTACAACATCCAGAGACTTGAGATACTCAGGGCGGATCTCATCCACCCCCGGAACCTTGCCACCGAGGAGCTTTCCAACCACCTCAGTGACTTCAGCCAGGGTGATGAGTGAGTCCGCCCCCGAGTCCCCAGCCTCTGCTTCCTCCTCGGAAGAGGTGACGGCGGGATTGAGGAGATCCTCAAAGTATTCCTTCCACCGTCCGATAACATCCCCAGTTGAGGTCAACAGCTCCCCACCCACACTGTAAACAGTGTTGGTGAAGCACTGCTTCCCCCTCCTGAGGCGCCGGACAGTTTGCCAGAATTTCTTTGAGGCCGTCCCATAGTCCTCCTCCATGGCCTCTCCGAACTCCTTCCAACTCCGAGTTTTTGCCTCTGCCACCGCCCGGGCTGCAGCACGCTTGGCCCGCCGGTAGCTGTCGGCTGCCTCCGGAGTCCCACGAGCCAACAAGGCCCGATAGGACTCCTTCTTCAGCCTGACGGCATCTCATGCTTCCGGTGTCCACCACCGGGTTCGGGGATTGCCGCCGCGACAGGCACCACAGACCTTACGACCACAGCTACGGGCGGCTGTATCGACAATAGAGGCCGAGAACAGAGCCCATTCGGAGTCCCCAGCCTTCCCCGGAATCTGGGAGAAGCTCTCCCGGAGGTGTGAGTTGAAGGTGCCCCTGACAGAGGGCTCTGCCAGACGTTCCCAACAGACCTTCACTACGCGCTTGGGCCTGCCAGGTCTTTCCGGCTTCCTCCTCCGCCAGCGGACCCAAATCACAACCAGGTGGTGATCCAAGACAGTGTCCAAGACACGCGGCCGGAGGTCAGATGACACGACAACAAAGTCGATCATCGACCTCCGTCCTAGGGTGTCCTGGTGCCACGTGCACTGATGGACACCCTTGTGCTTGAACATGGTGTTCGTTATGGACAAACTGTGGCTAGCACAGAAGTCCAATAACAGAACACCACTCGGGTTCAGATCAGGGAGGCCGTTCCTCCCAATCACCCCTCTACAGGTGTCATTGTCGCTGCCCACGTGGGCGTTGAAGTCCCCCAGGAGAACAACGGAGTCCCCGGGCGGTGCACTGTCCAGTACCCCTCCCAGGCACTCCAAGAAGGCCGGGTACTCTGCACTACTGTTTGGCCCGTAGGACCGACACAACAGTGAGAGACCTGTCCCTGACCCGAAGGTGCAGGGACGCGACCCTCTCGTTCACCGGGGTGAACTCCAACACACAGCGGCTAAGCCGTGGGGCAATGAGCAGGCCCACACCGGCCCGCCGCCATTCCCCGCAGGCAACGCCAGAGAAATGGAGAGTCCAGCCTCCTTCAAGGAGTTGGGTTCCAGAGCCCAAGCTGTGCGTGGAGGTGAGGCCGACTATATCTAGTCGATAGCGCTCAACCTCCCGCACGAGCTCAGGCTCCTTCCTCCCCAGCGAGGTGACATTCCATGTCCCCAGAGCTAGTCTCCATGTCTGGAGATCTGGTCGCCGAGGCCCCTGCCTTCGGCTGCCGCCCAGATCTCTCTGCACCGGCCCCTTATGGATCTTCCTGCGGGTGGTGGGTCCACGGGAGGACGGCCCCAAGTTGCTCCTTCGGGCTGAGCCCGGCCGGGCCCCATGGGGGAAGGTCCGGCCACCAGGCGCTCGTACGCGAGCACCCACCCCAGGCGTGGCTCCAGGGTGGGGCCCCAGTGACGCCAATCCGGGCGACGTAACTGGCCTTGATCTCGTATTCGTCATAATGGGCTTTTGAACCGCTCTTGGTCTGACCCGTCCCCCAGGACCTGTTTGCCTTGGGTGACCCTACCAGGGGCATAAAGCCCCCGACAACATAGCTCCAGGGATCATTCAGGCACTCAAACCCCTCCACCATATTAAGGTGGCGGCTCAAGGAGCCAAAATGGTCTCACTGACAATTGTTATGGTTTGCAATAAAAACACATTTGCCCAAAGCAAGGATATCCACTTTTCTATATTGATACAAGTATTAAAATGAAGATTCAAGGGACAAAAAAATTGCGATTAATTTGCGAACAATCACGAGTCACTATGACGTTCATGAGATTAATCATGATTAAATATTTTAATCGATTGACAGCACTGATTACAACAAGACCAGGTAGCAGAGACCTCACCCAAAGAACATCACAGAATTCCTAGTCTTTGCGCATCTGTGCAGACTTGTTGAACAGGAGTCATTTGTGGGTTGATAGGATCTGTTGTCTAAAGGTGAGCCCTGTGTTGGGACGCAGAGTCTGAGTTATGGGGAGACTTGCTGAAGCTGCACTTTGAAAAGGACAAACTTTTTTTTCCATAATAAATTTGGTCTGAGGGCAGGACACTAGGCTGCTGTCAACGCATTTTTGGACAACATACCAACACAAATAAAGTGGCAAAAACATAAAAGACTAGAAAAGACATCATTGTGTTGTTTTTTCCTGTATTTCCTGTATTTTCCTGTATTTTTTTCCATTTATTTGAGCAATCTGTCTTGCCACAATCCAGATATATTGTAAAAAAAAAAAAAAATAAAGCTCTTTGTGTTCAAAATAAGTTCGCTGTATCCTGTCTTAATCTAAATATGAAGTTTTATTGTTAGGGAACGTATAGTTTAGTTTTCAGTTTAGTTTAGTTTATTAGTTTATTTGACAGGGACAGTCCACATAAAAACATTGACCTACATAAAAGAGGTAATATGTTTGTGCCAGGTTATAGCAAATATGCTAATTTCCACCTGCAGTCCCTGGACAGGTTGATATAAAATGGCATAAATACCAATAAAATACCATAAAAAACAACTTACAAAAACTCAGTCATAAAGATACATACATCACAACCACACATACTATACACATATACAGTATACATTTCATATTTGTGCATTCACGCAGTTCATTAATGTGTGCATGTTTGATTGGATAAAAGCCATCGTTTGGTCAGACGTGCAAACATTGCATAACTTGTGCATGAAACTATTTCAGATGGCAGTGTGTTCCAGAGGCTTATGGCTTTGTATGAAAAGGAGGACTGACCAAACGAGGTTCTAAACTTTGGAACAGTGCACTGTCCTTGGACTGTGGAGCGTGTGGCTCGGGAGCTTCTCTCTGACCTGAGCACCACAAACGTTTTCAGAGGGAGAGCAGTAGTGTTACAAATGATTTTGAACAAGGTTATAATTTGATTAAAATTAAGCAAGTTTTGAAAGTTCAGCAGTTTGTATTTCTCCAAAATTGGGCAGTGGTGGTATAGACGAGATTTTTTGTCATGTATTTTTATTGCCCTTTTATATAGAGTTTCAATTGGGTTTAAAGATGTTTTACAGGCCTGAGACCAGCTGGTGATGCAACGAAGATGGGACATTACCATGGCATTAAAATATGCAAAGGAGGTCTCAGTTGTTAGGGGATTTCTAATATGTTTGAAATTCATTAAACTGAACTTGAGCGTGTTTCAAAGTCTTTTTATGTGATTTTTAAAGCTGATATTGGAGTCAATCATTAAACCTAGATATTTAAATTCATTTACATTTTTAATAATTTGACCATTTACTGATATTTCAAATGTTTGGGAAAATTTGCGCTTGTTTGTAAACAGCATTGAGGCAAGAATTTTGTAGCCAGACTGACACCTTTTCCATTTTTCTTGTTAGTTTTTCTGAAACGTCATGTACATTTTTCCCATGGGTGAAAAGCACTGTATCATCGGCATACATTAATATATCAATATCAGTGCATGTAGGGATATCGTTTATATAAACAATAAAAAGCAGAGGTCCCAAAATGGACCCCTGGGGCACTCCCATAGAGATATTTTTAAATGGGGATAGAGTATTATTCACCCGCACACACTGCTGCCGATCCTTCAGATAAGACCTTAACCAATTTAGAGTATGTATTGAAAGATTGTAATTATTGAGCTTATTAAGGAGTATCTCATGATTCACTGTGTCAAAGGCTTTTCGTAGATCAGCCCCCACTACTCTTCCCTGATCTACGTGTGCCCTAATTTTTTCCAGGAAATAGCAACCGGCCAGATCTGTTGAGTGCTTTTGTCTAAACCCAAATTGCATTGGGTGTAAGATAGAATTTTGGTCAAAATGTGCTGTTAGTTGCTCTACCACAACTTTTTCAAGCACCTTTGACACAATTGGGAGGAGACTTATAGGACGGAAATTACCAACTTCTTGTTTGTCCCCTGATTTAAAAATGGGGGTAACTATGGCACGTTTTAGAGATTCAGGAAACACGCCTTCAAGAATAGACTTATTTATCATGTCAGTTAATGGACCAGTGAGTGAGTCTTTATTTCTTTTTAAGAATGCCACATCAAGTCCATAAATGTCCTTTGATTTGCTACTTTTTAACAAGGAAATAATCTTCCCAACTTTACTTTCATTTGTTGGGAATAGACTAAAATTTAAATTTGAATATTTATAGCAAATTGAATTGAGAGGAATAGTTTTAAAATTCTGTGCCAATTTTTGCACTGAATTTATAAAATATTCATTGAAATGTATTGCCACTGGTAACGAATCATCAATAATAGTGCCATTAATTTTAAGACTTAAATCTGTACATTTTGATTTTTCTTTTCCCATTAATTTATCAATAGTTTGCCACACAATTTTGCTATTTCCTTGTGCATTTTTGTATTATTTCAAGAAAGAAATTGGCTCTAGCTTGTCTGAGGGCAGATGTAACTTTATTTCTTAGACTTGTGAAAATGTGGCGGTCAGTGGATAATCCAGTTTTTAGTGATTTTTTCAAAGATTCATCTCGCTTTTTCATGAGGCTCCAAATTTTGTCATTAAACCATGGTATTCTTTTTCTCTCTTTACTCTGGACCTGTCTATTTAGCATTCTAACCTTTTTTAATACACTTTATGGCCTGCTGCCTCCTCTAATGACAACAGCTTGTATTTTCATTTCTCTGCTCAACTTTGTTCTGGCCCACTCGTTTGGATCATTATTTGTAATTAGCAGAATCACACCTCCAGGACCCCGGGCTATGTGGTTTGGTGACCCCGGGAGGACCCCTGGGTAGTTTTCTCCAGTTGCCCACTATTTATCAGCTCCAACCTCAAATGCCACTGTGCCCTTTCCCTTTCTGGTGTTTCACTACATCTGGGTTTGTTAAAAAATAAAAACAAACAAATCAAATTTGAAATAAGTACAATTGCAAAAAATGAGAGGCAGGTAGTTTCTAAAAACATAACCAAGTAAAATAATATTATTCAAGTATAAATACAAAAGTAGTCTTTACTTAGGAGGTATTATGCAAAATGTACTTTTTGGAGCTTTGTACCATGTTATAATTTAGTTCCCCCAACAAAGGCAGGCCTGAAGAGGTTTTAATGTTTAAGTAACCTTGCTCCCTCACAAATTCTCCATACAAAAGCATGATACAAAACAATACACTACAACTTCACAAACCTGATGTGATGTGCAGTAGTTTCATTAGCTGATTGTGTTGCGATAGCGCTCTGAAGGGGGAGTGACTTAGTGCAGGGAGCAAAAGAAGTGGAGTCTAAGGCTACGTTTATACGGCGACGATCAAAACAGAAGACGCAAAAGTGGCGTCTCGTCTTCAATTTTTTATCCGTGTTTAGGCGAGCGTTCTCAACAGGAAATGTTTGTTTATACGAACACGCAAAAGTGGACGCAAAAGCCAGCGAAGGGAGGCGCTGTAAATAACTGGACTGAAAAAACAAAACAAAACAAAAACATCACAACAGCGTCAAGTTCCATTTCTAACCACGACTGTACAGGAAAAGAGAAAGGTAAAACTTCAAAATAAAATGTTCTAGTTGCGTTTTAAATGAGTTATGTTCCGCTCCAAACATTTCAGTGACTTGTATTTTTGTTTACATGTTTTTGAATATTGTACTGAAAATAGTGACATTACAGGAGGATTACAGTGAATTAGAAAATATAAAATCACATCGGGTTTTACATTTGAAGTGCCTCATGCGGAAGTCGCTTGTCTTGACCGTCTGTGCGGCTGTGAGAGTGTGAGAAAGACTTGTACGGGAAGAAGAGAAAAGACCGTAGACATGTGTGGGTGCGATTTATACAATTGTTGAAATGACTCTTGCATGTTGACTAGAGCAGCTTGAACATCCGTGGTATCAAGGTATGCCGCATCTATGTGACGTAAACGCGTACGCGACGTGAGCAGATCTGACCAGTTTTGCGTCTTGGGCAGTTTACACGGAAACGCTACAGCGGAGCGTATTTAACTTTTCCACTCTGGAGGGTGGTTTCAGATTTTTGCGTTTTTAGGCCCCAAAAACGCCGTCACCATGTAAACGAAAGGCACTTCCGATAAAATATTTAGTCGTTTTTACCCGTAAGCGTTCTCGTGTAAACAGGCCCTAAGAGTGTTAAAAATAAAAGCATTTTCAAAACAGTAGAAGGTAGCGGTGATCAACTTTTCGTGCTGCTTATGGAAGTGTTACGGCTTTGGAATGTTCCGCAGTATGGCTTTAAATTAGGGCTGCAGAATATAGCGCAAAAATATGGATATCTCAATGCTGGCCAACACAATAATCAATATTGCAAGAAAATGAATAAATCCCAGCAATACAATGTTAACAACCACTGTAAATCTTCTGTATGACACAAAATTGTCTTTTGTGAGCTTTAAGTCATGTTCTAATGTTATTACCTCCTCACAAACAGACCTGGAGTTGTGTTTTGTTTCATTCATGTTTAAGTAAACCTTTATTATTAGTCTGTCTACATTTTCAAATCGTCAGACACTCTGTTCCACCTTGTGATGTCATGAAGCGATAGTTTTCGAGTTCACAGCTCCTTTTACCTTTAGTTCAGTAGAGATCGGCAACTCCGGGACTGAAATCATCCAAATGATTCTAATGAAGGTATGTGGAGTTTAAAAACACAGTGGAGCACTTCCTGTATTGCCCAAGATGGAAAAGAGTGTTTTCAGTTTCAGCTATCTTAAAATATAAATCTGCAGGGTTTGTGTGTTAAACATGTGCAAATGAAACAAAAAACACAACTCAGGTCTGATGAGGAAACTATAAAGGAAAGTGATTAGTAATTAGTGTGTATAGAATGAACAACAAAATATTTCTTTAAAAATAGCGTGTCATGAGTTTCCTGTAAGACGCCTGAGCTTTAGGATGAGTTTAGAATTTCAAATAAATAAATAAACGTGATATAAACGAGAGGGAGACAAAGGAGCAGCTGCAGTGTGAATACATTTTACCAAAGACTGAACGGAAATCTGTGGAGAGAACGAAGAGATGGAGAGAGAGGAGAGGATATTTATGCACAAAGAGAGGGAGAGAGGAGAGAAAAGAGGGAGGAGAGAGAGAAAGAAGAGATGGAGAGAGAGAAGAGGATGTTTATGCACAAAGAGAAAGAAGGAGAGACGGGGAGTGGAGGTGAGAGAGAGGAGTGACGTGCGGTCATTAGAGGCAGGTGAGTCTGTGCCTCATCTGTCGTCACAGAGGGAAAAAAAAGTAAAATGAAAAAATAAATGGTTATATTTATCCAATGATTTGTACTACAAAGTTATCTTCTATTTAACTTTGCCATTTTAATTATTTTTTTATTCAAAATGGCTGAATTTTCACCGTACTGAGTAGAGACGTGTGGAGAGGCACCAGCCGTTGGTGCCTCACATGGACTGACTGTGCTGTAGCTCAGCAGTGACAGATTCTGCACTAAAGCGACTGTGAAAAGGCGCCGGGTGAGGCACGTAGGGATTCTTCTGCAACTCCTGGGGCAGCGGATTAGAATAAGTGACAGCAAAATACAATTTAGAGTAGCAAATAAAGTTTAATAATCCATTCAACTTCACTTTTTTCTTCTTGTCTGGCCCTACTTTTTAAATGGAGGAAGATTTCATATTAAAGATCCCATGACATGGTACTTCTTGATGCTTTTATATGGCTCCTTAATGGTTTCCTAATACTGTAAATGAATCCTGAATCCAAGTGCATGAGAAACAGAGATAAGATGAGAAAGAGTATTTTTTCTTTCTCTCTGGAACACTCTATAATGGGCGATGTTGCTTGAATGCAAATGAGGAGAAAAGAGCTGGCCAATAGTAGAGGGTGGGGGCGTGGCCAAACTCCGCTTTCGGCTCTGAGCCCACAGCTGATCCATTTCCTTGTTTTTGCACGGGGGGAGAGATTTGAAGCGTTCCATTGAAAAATAAACACATTTCCACAGAAAATAAAATTAAACCACTGCTGTTCAAAGGTCCAGAGGCTCAGATAAAGGACTTCCGAGCCTAGAAACACTCGGACGTGCCTCCAGGCAAATAAAAAAACGCATTTCGCATTGCCTAGCGCATTCGCAGTCCAAAGTCTCTGGGCGTGATTTACAGAGACGCTGAGTACAGACAGACGGGGGTGGAACTGCATTTGCATTTCTTTTTTCGATCTGACGTCAATAAGGTGCCTTGTTCAAAATCGCCCGTTTGAGCTCCGATTTTTTGTAACGGAGAAAAGGATCGCAAATGCTCAGTTTAGACATTTCACAACTTTTAACCATGGGGGGGGGGGGGGTAAACAGGGTAGGGGAGCTCACATTAACGTTCAAAAACCTCAGAAAGTGAAAATTTCATGCCATGGGACCTTTAGAGCTGGACTGGACTTTCGGTTGAAGCAGGAGGTTATAATTAAAGGAAGACCAACGCTAAAGGGTTTGCTCCAGACTACGGGACGAAAGACTCGCTCTTTTCAAACAGCGTGGTAAGAAATCATCTTTTGTGCTTTTCGTGACTTCTTTTCTCAACCTGCTGTGACAATGTCTGGACTCAGATGGGATATTGTGACCTGAAAAATTTGCAAAGAAGCCTCGTTAAACATGAGCGGTCCACCACTCACATTCAGAGCCAGATTGCGCTAAAAATGTCGCTATTTTAATTTATGACGCTACTCGGTGCACTCTGGAAAATGCACTGAACAATAATTATTCATTTTCAGCTTCACATCAAAAATATTATGAGCTCCAGTCACTGATTTGTTCCGGCGTCCGAACAAACCTTGCTTGCTCCATCTTCAACGCTATCTTCTGATAAAGACTGGCGTTTCTTGTCTTCCGCCCGTCCATAAATTTTAAAATGTTCAGCTCTTGCACCTGGTGTAGCATGAACTCCGTTTCTTCATCTGTCCAGTAGTGCGTCATTGTTGCTTTCTTCGCAGCCATGTTTTCGTTTGAAAGTCCGGCAACAAGCGCTACTTATGACGCCGTCAGTGCCTCCTGCCACTTCCGGGTGAAATCCTTGGTGAAAATTCCTGCGCATGCTCAGTACGCCAATCTGATCCGATATCATGCACAAGGCGGCACCAAGCGGATTACTATCGGCTTCGGGATTCGGGAAACCAATCCCTATACGATCCTTAGTCTGTGCACATGAATTCGATACGATCCCAGTCCATTTGCAATCGGATTACACTCGTCCATGTGCACGCACTGACTTACAGGGAGAGAATCTGTCCTGGGGCCAAATTTCCTTGCCGACCCCTGGTGACGTCACTGATGACGTCAGTGCCTCAACAGCCATGACCCTCACTGCACATCAATGAGAGAGAGAAATGGAGAAAGAGAGAGGGAGAGAGTATGAGGATAGAGAAGAGAAGATTGAGAGAGGAGCGGATGTTGATGGTGAGATGAGAGAGAGAAGAAGGAGAGGAAGAGAGAGAGGGATAGGAAAGAGAAGAGATAGGAGAGGATGCTTCGACACAAAGGGGAAGAGAAGAACAGAGAAAGGGGGGAGACAGAGACACAGATAGAGGAGGTAAGAGAGGGGAGAAAGAGAGAAAGAGGGAGGATGAAGAGTGGAATGGGGAGAGAGAAGAAGATAGAAGAGAGAGGGGGTGAAGGACAACAGGGAAAAAGAAAGAGAGACACAATAACGACAGGAGAGAGAGGGGGGAGGTATGCATTTATACTTGGCAAAGTGGGTGAAGTGTCTAGCTTAAGGACTCAGCAAAAGAACGTTGTCCAGCTGGGAATCAAACCTCTGACCTTTTGTGGTTTGTGGACAAGTGCTATAACCAATGAGCCACCGCCACTTGGAAAGAAAGAAAGAAAGAAAGAGGGAATAAGAGAGAGAGAGGAGGAGAAGAGAGCAGGCAGAGGAAAGGTCAATGTATCATTAGTCTGTTTATGAAGAACACTGGCAGCCATTTTGAGTTGTTGATTGTTTACATGATTCTGGTGTCTCAAAATAACTGTGAAATGAAATGATTCGCTATTCAGGATTTGGAGCAGTATTTTTGTATCGTCTAATGCAATACTTATGTAGGAGCCAAAATACAAAACATCCTTCACTTATGAAACTTTGAAGAAGGTATTTTAAACCTGGGTTAGACCTGGGTTAGACCTGGGTTAGACCTGGTTCAGACTTGGATTAGACTTGGGTTAGACCTGGATTAGACCTGGCTTAGATCTGGTTGAGACTTTGTTTAGACTTGGTTTAGACTTGGTTTAGACTTGGTTTAACTTGGTTTAGACTTGGGTTAGACCTGGGTAAGACCCGGGTTAGACCTGGGTTAGACCTGGTTTAGGCCCAGTTTAGAACTGCTTTAGAACTCCCTTTGGCCAGTTGTAGTGATTGTTTTAGACCCATTTTAGCTATTTGGGTTAGTCTTGGTTTAGACCTAGTTTAGACCCAGTTTAGACCTGGTTCAGACTTGGTTTAGACTTGGGTTAGACTTGGGTTAGATCTGGGTTAGACCTGGGTTAGACCTGGGTTAGTCTTGATTTAGATCTGGTTTAGACCTGGCTTAGACCTGGTTCAGACTTGGTTTAGACTTGGGTTAGATCTGGGTTAGACCTGGGTTAGACCTGGGTTAGTCTTGATTTAGATCTGGTATAGACCTGGTTTAGACCTGGTTCAGACTTGGTTTAGACTTGCGTTAGACCTGGGTTAGACTTGGTTTAGACTTGGTTTAGACTTGGTTTAGGTCTGGTTCAAACTTGGCTTAGACTTGAGTTAGACCAGGGAAGACCTGGTTTAGACTTGGGTTAGACCTGGTTTAGACTCGCTTTAGAACTGCCTTTGGCCAGTTTTAGTGATTGTTTTAGACCCATTTTAGCTATTTGGTTTTTTTGTTGTTGTTTTTTTTTGCGTTATGTTTTTATTACAGGTCCCGTTTTGTCCTAATTTAAATGTATTAAATATGAGGTACGCCGATTTATTCTTATAAATAAGTACATTTTGTTCAGACTGCTCCGTTCTCTATTGAAGTCATCGTCACTCAAATCAATCCTGTTCAGATATGAAAAAGCTCTCAAAACTTACCATATATTTTGTCAGTTTGTTGTATGTGAACTCATTTGTGATTTTAAATAACATTTGACAATCTTGTTTAATGTTTTTGTTCTTGTTTAATCATTTACCCTATGGAAGTTGGTTCATGCATGTTTGAGTTCTCTTTATTCTCCTGTATTTAAGACGTCATTGCTTTGATCAAACCTTGTTTTCACTGCCACTGATGCATGCCCACTGCTCTGTTCTTTGTTATCCAATCGTAGTTTTAAAATCGATGATACACGTGGATTCGGCAGTGTCATGTAGTCATTCTGATACAAATGAAAAAAAAAAAAAAAAATCTGCTGCTCTCTAGTGTGATCTTGTATCACAAAATCGCCACATTGTGCACACAAGAGAAAAATTATGTTTTTCCCAGGTGTTTACATTTGGATTGGGCAAAAAAAAGGTTATGTGTTGGTGAGTTACATCTCTCACATTTCCAAAAAGCAGTGCTAGAATGGAAACAAAAATACAAAAAAACAAAAAACAAAGTGAGGTCAAAATTGGAAATTTAACCGTGAAAGGTATATATAAGGAATTATATTAAAATGCCGTCTTTTCTTGTTCTCTTATTTTACATCTAAATCAGTTCTGAAACAGGTCTAAACCAGGACTTAACCAGGTCTAAACTTGGTCTAAACCGTGATTTTCCCAGGACTAAAACAGGACTTAATCAGGAATTCACCAGGTCTAAACCAGGACTTAACCAGTTCCATAAGGACTTAACCTGGACTAAACCTGTACTTCTCCAGGTCTAATGAAGAACTAATACAAATCTAACGTAGGACCCAATCTCGTATCTCGTCTCGTCTTGTAATAATTATGACGTGTCCCTAGCAGCTCTCCATAAGAGGTGCCATCAGCTTCTCATGTCTTTCTTGTGATGATGTTTATGGTGACGTACCGTAAAAAGACAGGCAGGAATCAGCTTTTAATGAATACCTCCTTGGGCTCTGGAATTTTCCAACTCAGAAATCAGCGCTCTTGTTTCGTTGATTAAGTCATTTTAGATCAATATTGCAATTAAAAATTGACAGTTGTCATAGATTATAACAATATAGCAGACACAAGCACAGTATGTGTTCTTTAAAGGTGCATTGTGTAACATTTTGATTGGGGGTCCGCCACCTGCTTGTTTCTATGGAGATGTCATTGCTCTGCCTGGAATGTTCCACAGTATGACATTAAACAGCTCTACTTTACATTTATTCAATTGCAGTTTATTTCTGACATTCTGACTGTGAGCGGGGTCGCCTCTCCACAGATGTGACCCTTAACTTGGCCTGGTTTGGTCTCCATGAAGATAGAAAAGTTTAATGCCATAGTGTGAAACATTCCAGATAAAGAAATAATATCTCCATGGAGAAAAGCTGTTGACGGGCCCTCCACCAGAAAAGTTGCACAATGCACCTTTTAATAATGGTTGAAAACTTGGGCATTGCACTGTAAATACACCAGGATAATGTATGTAATCTGCCCCGGCCTTCTGGTGGTTGTCATAACGATGTCTCTGCATGTTCTGGGTGATTTGATGGTTTCATGTGGAGTCTGTTCTATGGGTGCCTGTAGAGGACAATTTGAGCCCAGCTGGAGAGCACCACATGCGACCACAGCACCTGCTCTGTTCTGAATGTCTGATGGAATACACCATAAGAGCTGCTCTATACCTGGACTAAACCAGGACTGTGCCAGGACTTAAACATGACTAAACCAAATCTAAGCCATGACTTAACCAGGTCTAAACCAGACTTAACCAGGTATTAACAAGGACTTAACCTGGACTTAACCAGGTCTAAATAAGGACTTAACCAGGACTAAACCACTACTTCACCAGGTCTAACCAAGGACTAATTACAAGTCTAACCTAGGACAGACACCAGCCTAAACCAGGTCTAACAGGGGTCTGACATAGGTCTAACCCAGAGTGAACCAGGTCCAAACCAGTTCTAAACTAGGTATAAACAGGACTAATCCAGGTCTAAACCCGGTCTAAACATAGACTAAGCCAGGTCTAAACCAGGTCTTACCAAGGACTAACCCAGGTCTAAACTAGGTCTAACCAAGGACTAAGCCAGGTCTAAACTAGGTCTAACCAAGGACTAACCCAGGTCTAAACCAGATCTAACATAGAACCATTCTAGGCAATTATAGGGTCCCATGCTGCAAATGGCCCTCAGAAAAGAAACCGTTCTTCACCAGCAGGATTGGGAAAATAGCCTGCTACATCTTTTTGGTGGCCCCTGACCCCACTCACGGTTTACCTGGCCAGCCAAATGATATCTCTCTGTATTTGCTATACAGCCAGATACCATTTGGACACCCTCGCTCCACCCTCGCTCCCCCGGTTAACAACGGACTCCGCGATTCTGATTCGTTCAAAGATGGTGACGTCAGTGCACCCGCCTTTACCCGCAACATCACTCTTAGGCAGCGGAAGTTCCTCCTCAGTTTTGAATCAAGATGGCACATCGGAGAACTGAACGTCCCTTCCATTCAGCTGTAAAATTGGTCTTAAATTACCTAAAACACATTGATTCCTTAAAACCACAGCAGCTGACAGCTCTAGAGGCCTTTCTTTTCAAAAAAGATGTTTTTGCATTGCTTCCTACCGGCTTGGTTCACGTCGCTGTCCGTTAACTGTTCTCTGATTGGTTCACTTAGCTGTCTGTCTACGCGCAACGGCAGCGCATTCTGGACCAAGCATTACCAGACTCGCCGCTGGTACAGCGATGAGTCATGGATTCTTCCAGGCAAACTCACGGTAGTATAGATTTTAAAAATTGGGCCTTGCAGCCTCACACTGGATGCAGACACAGCTCCAGACATTAGTCCATGTAGTTCGAAGCTTAAAACATTTGTCTCCTGTCCTCATGGCTGACATTATCTAAAGGTGCACTTTACAACATTTCTGGTGGAAAGTTCCCCACCTGCTTGTCTGCATGGAGATGCTATTGTTTTGCCTGTAATGTTCCACAGTATGACTTTTAACATATCCATCTAGCATGTATTGATTATGGGTGTTTCTATTGTTCAAAAATACTATTATTCCTTCTTTGAATAGGGGCGCCTTTCCACAGATCTGAATTGTAATGTAGCGTAATGCTGTAACCTGCAATAACATTTCCATGGAGACATATGACCCTCCACTAGAAATGTTACACAGTGAATCTTTAAGAACTCAACTGAAATGTGGAGAGAAATGTTTTGCTCATAACTGTGTGAATAAGAGGCAGATGGATGACAGAGTCTTTGGTATGGTGCTGTACATGATCATGATGTTCTGCGTTACCATACAATGTCATGTGGTAATACAGGAAGTGCTCCACTGTATTTATAAACTTTATGCACCTCCTCTAAAATAAATTGAATGATTTCAGGCCTGGAATTGCCAATCTCTATTGAATTAAAGGTAAAAGGTAACTGCTCACTTGAAAAACTACTACTTCATGACATACAAGGTGGAACAGAACATTTTGAGCTTTGGAGATGTAGACAGACAAATAAACGGTTACTCAAACATAAATAAAAAACAGGTCAAAATATAACATAGCTTAAAGATCCCATGACATGGTACTTCTTGATGCTTTTATATGGCTCCTTAATGGTTCCCTAATACTGTAAATGAATCCTTCTTCAAAATCAACACTCGGTGCATGAGAAACAGAGATAAGATGAGAAAGAGTATTTTTTCTCCCTCAGAACAGGTCATAATGGGTGTTGTTGCTTGAATGCAAATGAGGAGAAAAGAGCTGGCCAATAGTAGAGGGTGGGGGCGTGGCCAAAGGCTCCGCTCTCCGCTGTAGCCCTCAGCTGATCCATTTCCTTGTTTTTGCACGGGGGAGAGATTTGAAGCGTTCCATTGAAAAATAAACACATTTCCACATAAAATAAAATGAAACCACTGCTGTTCAAAGGTCCAGAGGCTCAGATAAAGGACTTCCGAGCCTAGAAACACTCGGACGTGCCTCCAGGCAAATAAAAAAAACGCATTTCGCATTGCCTAGCGCATTCGCAGTCCAAACTCTCTGGGCGTGATTTACAGAGACGCTGAGTACAGACAGACGGGGGTGGAACTGCATTTGCATTTCTTTTTTCGATCTGACGTCAATAAGGTGCCTTGTTCAAAATCGCCCGTTTGAGCTCCGATTTTTTGTAACGCAGAAAAGGATCGCAAATGCTCAGTTTAGACATTTCACAACTTTTAACCATGGGGGGGGGCCCTAAACAGGGTAGGGGAGCTCACATTAACGTTCAAAAACCTCAGAAAGTGAAAATTTCATGCCATGGGACCTTTAAAGAGTCAATTTTGCATGATATTGGACCTTTAAATACCTACTTCCATCCTTTCACGATTTGAAAATCATCTTTAAAATCCCTCCCACAGGCAGAAGTGGTACAGCTGTGGCTTGTTGTGGTGGGCACCCGCTCCTTTGTGGTGCCAGCTCATTACTGGAGTTGGGCGCATGGCATTTGAGGGGCATCAGTAATTTAGAGCTCTGTCTGCGGACATCAGAGAAAGGTCAAGGGCCTTTTCTCCATTCACTATCCTAGAATACTGACCCTCAAGGCTGAAGGACACGCACATGGAAGCTACTCTATTACCTTATTTATTTAACGACCCTGGGCCCAATGTTCCCATGTGTCTTGCCCATAGCCTGTATATATAAGTGGACATACTGTAGCAAGCCCACTAGCTGTAATGTTCAAAAGAGGAAGTGAGCATGGGGGCACTTCCAGCTCCATAGTCTCTAGTTTACATTGAAAAACCCCTCTCTCGCCTATAAACTCATCATAGTGAATAATTAGGATGCTCTGAATGCATAAGGTAAGGAATTGCGACGTCACCCATAGTGTTTGGTTCCAGTCAAATGAAGCTCATCGAGGCTGCCAGCTATAGGGGCGAATTTGGAGCCAGTTCCATATTAAGAATAGGAAATTGGAACTAGCAAAATAAAAAACCCAGAATCATGTAGAGCAGATTAATACGAACATTTTAAGACCAAAATGACTAGGCTCACAGCAGCAGTTACAGAGAGCAGGACAACAATTTTTCAATATAAAGTAAATTGGCTCCTGAGTCGATGGAGCCGGAAGCGCCCCTCATGCTCACATCCTGTTTGGAATGTGGTGGCTAGCGGGGTAGCTATGTCCATTAATATATACAGTGTGTGTTTGGACTGCTGCAAATCTTTTGAAATTAACTAGTTCTGTTTTTCATGTTTTTAAGACAGGAAAATGCTGTGAAAACAATAACATTTCCACAGAGTAAGACAAGACCACAAAAGATCCACAGTGCATCCTTACAAAAATACATTAAGGTTACTGAGGTGATTTTTTAGCAGTCATAAAATGTTGCCCTTCAAAAGTGATTATTGTACAAGTTTCACTGACATTCCTCCTCAGTACTGCATGTACCAGCTTCAACCACTGCATACTCTGAATACACAAACTCCAATGGGGCAGATTAGAACCAGACGCTTCACGGTTGAGTTGCAAAGCTCTGCACCACCCGAGCGTTTCAAATGAGCCCTGGTGTCTTTGAACTGAGGTACACATGTGTGCACTGACGTTTTCTTTCACTTTTATTTATTTGTGATGTCCTTTATCGAACAGGCCCAGGACATGTGCAGGAGGTCTGGGGTCAGAAGAGTCACAGAGAAAGTACATATAAAATGTAGATATAAAAGGGGATTTTATCTTAAAACATAAAAAACAGAATTAGTTTATTTTAAAGGTGCATGGTGTAATTTTTGGAGGGTTCGTCAAATGCTTTTCTCCATCCATCCATCCATCTATCCATTTTCTTCCGCTTATCCAGGGTCGGGTCATGGGGGCAACAGTCAGGGACTCCCAGACACCTCCTTCACCCCGGACACTTCCTCCAGCTCCTCCGGGGGGACCCCAAGGCATTCCCAGGCCAGCCGGGAGACATAGTTCCTCCAGCGTGTCCTGGGTTTTCCCCGGGGCCTCCTCCCAGTGGGACATGCCTGGAACACCTCCCGAGTGAGGCGTCCAGGAGACACCCAGAACAGATGCCCGAGCCACCTCAGCTGCTCCTCTCGACGTGGAGAAGCAGTGGCTCTACTCCGAGCTCCTCCCGTGTGACTGAGCTCCTCACCCTATCTCTAAGGGTGCGCCCAGCCACTCTGTGGAGGAAACTCATTTCAGCCGTTTCTATCCGCGATCTTGTCCTTTCTGTCATTACCCAGAGCTCATGACCATAGGTGAGGGGAGGAACGTAGATTGACCGATAAATTGAGAGCTTCGCCTTTTGGCTCAGCTCCCTCTTCACCACAACGGTCCGGTACAGCGACCGCATCACTGTCGATGCTGCACCAATCCCCTTGTCAATCTCATGCTCCATCCCCCCCTCACTCGTGAACAAGACCCTGAGATACTTGAACTCCTCCACTTGAGGCAAGGACTCTCCACCCACCTGGAGAGGGCAAGCCACCTTTTTCCGGTCGAGAACTGTGGCCTCGGATTTGGAGGAGCTGATCCTCATCCCAGCCACTTCACACTCGGCTGAAAACCGCCCCAGTGCACGTTGGAGGTCCCGGTTCAATGAAGCCATCAGGACAACATCATCCGCAAACAGCAGAGTATATGAATATAAGCAGAATATAATGAACAACACCAGTGACAAAGGGCAGCCCTGGCGGAGCCCAACATGCAATGGAAACAGGTCTGACTTACTACCGACAATGCAAACACAGCTCCTGCTCCGGTCATACGGGGACCGAACAGCCCTTAGCAAAGGGCCCCAAACCCCATACTCTCAGAGCACTCCTCACAGGACCCCACGAGGGACATGGTCGAATGCCTTCTCCACATCCACAAAGCACATGTGTAGTTGGTTGGGCAAACTCCCATGCACCATCGAGCACCCAATGGAGAGTATAGAGCTGGTTCAGTGTTCCCCGGCCGGGACGAAAACCACACTGCTCTTCCTGAATCCAAGGTTCGACTATCGGTCAAATTCTCCTCTCCAGCACCCTGGAATAGACCTTACCTAGAAGGCTGAGGAGTGTGATTCCCCAGTAGTTGGAACACACCCTCCGGTCCCCCTTCTTAAACACCCCACCGGTCTGCCAGTCCAGAGGTACTGTCCCTGACCGCCACACGATGTTGCAGAGATGTGCCAGCCAAGACAGCCCTACAACATCCAGCGACTTGAGATACTCAGGACGGATCTCATCCACCCCCGGGGCCTTGCCACCGAGGAGCTTTCCAACCACTTCAGTAACTTCAGCCAGGGTGATGAACTCAGAGTCCCCAGCCTCTGCTTCCTCCTCGGAAGACATGACGGCGGGATTGAGGAGATCCTTAAAGTATTCCTTCCACCGTCCGATAACATCCCCAGTTGAGGTATACAGCTCCCCACCCGCACTGTAAACAGTGTTGGTGAAGCTCTGCTACCCCCTCCTGAGGCGCCGGACAGTTTGCCAGAATTTCTTTGAGGCCATCCGATAGTCCTCCTCCATGGCCTCTCCAAACTCCTCCCAACCCCGAGTTTTTGCCTCTGCTACTGCGTGGGCTGCAGCACACTTGGCCCGCTGGTACCTCTCAGCTGCCTCAGGAGTTCCATGAGCCAACAAGGCCCGATAGGACTCCTTCTTCAGCCTGACAGCATCCCTTACTTCCAGTGTCCACCACCGGGTTTGGGGATTGCCGCCACGACAGGCACCACACAGACCTTACGACCACAGATAGGGGCAGCCGCATCGACAATAGAGGCTGAGAACAAGAACCAGCCTCCCCCGGAATTCGGGAGTTGAATTTGAAGGTGCCCCCAACAGAGGGCTCTGCCAGACGTTCCCAACAGACCTTCATTATACGCTTGGGCCTGCCAGATCTCTCTTGCTTCCTCCCCCGCCAGCGGACCCAACTCACAACAACCAGGTGGTGATCAGTTGACAGCTCTAGCCTTCTCTTCACCCAAGTGTCCAAGACACACATCAGAGGTCAGATGACATGACAACAAAGTCGATCATCAACCTCCGTCCTAGGGTGTCCTGGTGCCACGTGCACTGATGGACACTGCTTTGCTCGAACATGGTGTTTGTTATGGACAAACCGTGGCTAGCACAGAAGTCCAATAACAGAACACTGCTCGGGTTCAGATCAGGGAGACCGTTCCTCCCAATCACCCCTCTCCATTTGTCACTGTCGTTGCCCATGTGGGAGTTGAGTCCCCAGTCGGTGCACTGTCCAGTACCCCTCCCAGACACTCAAAGAAGGCCGGGTACTCTGCACTGCTGTTCAGTCCGTAGGCCGACACAACAGTGAGAGACCTGTCCCTGACCCAAAGGCGCAGGGACATGACCCCCTCATTCACCGGGGTGAACTCCAACACACTGTGGCTGAGCTGTGGGGCAATGAGCAGGCCCACACCAGCCCGCCGCCGCCCCCCGCGGGCAACGGCAGAGAAATGGAGGGTCCAGCCCCCCTCAAGGAGTTGGGTTCCAGAGCGACTATATCTAGTCCATAGCGCTCAACCTCCCACACAAGCTCGGGATCTTTACCCCCCAGCAAGATGACATTCCATGTCCCCAGACCTAGTCTCCATGTCCAGAGATCTGGTCGTTCATTTTAAACAGTTTGTTGTGGTCCAATACCTCACTTTGGAATGCTGTTTATCTTATCCATTTTGCATTATTCCACTGATTGGAACTTGGTCTGGTGGCATCACCTGCTTGTATATGGATACATTTATTGTGGAACATTCCAGACAAAGATATAAATCATCGTGAAGTTACATAGTGCACCTTTAAAACCACAGTGTGTAACTTTTTAGCCAAAATAAAAAATATGTTTTGTGTTTATTGCACTGAAAGATGTAGAAAAAACATGCATCCTGAGCAGGCTTGCATATTGACTCTTGTTTGACCTCTGGCATGGCATAAAACATAATAATAGAGAATGTTTTTAAGTATGGTTTGAACGTTCTGTTTCCGTGGAATTGTGCAGCTGACCTTAAACATTACTGTACATTAAAGTTACAAAACATGGAGGAGGATCTAACAGCAGTTCCATAGGTATGACTATACTTTTATCCACATTAGAGCATAAGTTTCATGTACAGTTGTGATGAAGGCTTTCTATAGAATCCATATGACCTACACCGTCCTGTGCTGTGAGCCTGCGCATTAAAGAGCCTCTCAGGACTACAGTCTGTGTAATGGGACCAGGGCAAAGGGGAAAACAAACACACCAGGAATGAAGAGAAGAGAAGAGAGGGAGAGAGAAGGCCGGGGGAGGAGGAAAAACATTGAGAGAGGGACGGAGAGTGGAGATAGAAATGGAGAGAAAGAGAGGAAGGTGAGGAGGGGAGAGAGAGATGGCAAGAGGAGGACAAGGAAGAGGAGAGAGAGAGAGGGAGAGATTGAGAGAGATGGCGAGGCCGAGCAGCAGTTTAGCAGAAAACAATTGCGCAATAAGGAGAGAGTGTCAGAGGAGATGGGGCTCAGTGATTGAGAGACAGAGGAACAGCTGCTGTTTGAAGTGTCACGACAAAACAAGGAAACAACACAGAGACAGAAGGAGAGGTATAACTAAACCAGCGGGACACACTTATCACACTTATTGTTCTGTCATTGTGTCCTTAGGCAAGACACTTCATCCACCTTGCATAGAGTATGAAAGGGCAGGATGGTTCAGGCTGACAGCTGTGGCTATAATAGTAACTTACAACCACCAAATGTGAAGAGAATGAATAAATGCATTGAGTGTAGGGTTCAGGTACAGTTTGATAAATGTGTCCAACCGCAGGAAAACCAATACCAAGTCGTCCTGGAGACCTTTTGAGTTATTCACAGATTCTGAAAGTAAAGGTTCTACGCTTTCCAATGATGTCTTACACGTGAAAATCGGACCATATTTTAAAAAGTTATCTTTATTTGAAAGCAGCCATAGCAGATCCGAGAAATCCCAGAAAAAGCATCTCAAACTTTCGTCTCTTCAGCCCTCTTTGCCTAATTTGCATGACATTAAGCTAAGCCCTCCCCCATCATAACTATCACTGTGGCACATGTGGTGGTAATGTCCAGGCAGGTCAGAATCATTCAATAATTTAATAATACACAGGATAATATGTTAAGTCAAAGTTTACTACAAAATTTAGTCAGGAAGTACTAATAGCATAGCAAAGTAACCAATATAATAATAAAAAAGGAATAAAATATGTAATAAAATACCAAGGTACAGTTATTTAAGGAGTATTTCACAGGAGGTAATACTGCTCAAATGAATTTCGTATAGCACATAATATAGCATATATATATATATATATATATATATAGAGAGAGAGAGAGAGAGAGAGAGAGAGAGAGAGAGAGAGAGAGAGAGAGAGAGAGATTTTGTACTGCACATATTATACAATGTATTATACAATGTACTGTATTATCCATCCATTCATCCATCGGGTCGCGGGGGCAACAGTCTAAGCAGGGACGCCCAGACCTCCTTCACCCCGGACACTTCCTCCAGCTCCTCCAGGAGGACCCCAAGGTGTTCCCAGGCCAGCCGAGAGACATAGTCCCTCCAGCGTGTCCTGGGTCTTCCCCGGGGCCTCCTCCTGGTGGGACATGCCCGGAACACCTCCCGAGGGAGGCGACCAATGTACTGTATTATACAATGTAAAATAAAAAAGCCCAACAATAATGCAATGAAATACTTAGGATCAAGAAGAACCGTTGACTCACCAAAATAGTCAGGAAGTACTAATAGCATAGCAAAGTAACCAATATAATTTTAATAATTGTATAAATAAAAATAGAGTGGAAATTAACCTAAAGAGACTATAGGGTATTTCAGGAGTAAGGAGTATTTCACGGGAGGCAATATTGCTTGAATGAATTTCGTATTGCACATAATATAGCACAGTAGAATATACTATGCTTCAAATAAATAAATAACAATAAATAAATACATGCCATATATCTATAAATAAACTTTTGGTCATATCAAAATGGACTTTAATAACAATTCAATAATTTAAACAAGCTAGCTTTAATTCCAAAAACAAAGTAAAGTGCACTTTCAAAGTTCTATTAAATAAATCAATTAGTACTGGCATTGCAGCCTAATTCATTAAAAAAAAGTTACAAAAAGAAAACATTTAAGGTTCAAATGCTACGCGTCCCATAAGAACTTCCATTCAAAACCTCATGGCTAAATTAGCGCCGAGTCAAAAAAGTTACAAAAGTACCGAAACGGGTCAAATTGAATCAAAATAAAGTATTTCTCTACCGCTATAGCCTATGGCAAAACGTTCGGCTTTTATATAAACAAAAATAGAGTGGAAATTAACCTAAAGAGACTCTTCTTGTTCGCATTGATCGCATTGTTCCACTGCTAGCGTTGGCATTAACTTAGCCGCATTGTGAATGGAGATCCACACAGCGCAGTCCGGCACAGAACAGCGCAATATGATCACCACACAAAAGCTGAATTAGTATTTAAACATGTCCTAAAGTCTATAAAGTACACATGTTCTGACACATACTTACCTGTTGCTTGCCTCTTGTCCGTGGATCGCATATCTACGGTCTTTTCCCCGATCGCATTCTGTACATGAGCTCCGGAGAGCTCCGTGTCCCATATCCTGAAGAGAGCGTTTACAGCATTTCCTTATGTAGCATTGTAGCATGTAGCATACAGTCAAAGTTAAGGATTTTTAAGTTATAGATGCAAATGCAGCCTATGAAATACAGCTACATATTCACAGGGCTCTCAAGTTTTGAGCGGGGTCGTGCATGAGACTGCGTAATTTCTGAGGGGGGGGGGGGGGGGGGGTGGGGTGGGGGTTTGCGTGAGACTTGAGAGCCCTGAAGCTGTACACAGCTGATAGGCGGAAAAAGTAAACAAAAGAGCGCTAATGTCACGTGATTGGTCCGCAGCGGTAGGATGGTAATTTAGACATACCTCGATTTTTACCAAAAAATAGCCCTGTTTCACAGACAAAATGTATGCTTTTAAAGCAGCCAATGCTGTTATCTGAAACATGGAGTGGGTTCTTCATGATCTCAACCAGCACACTGCAAAAAAACAAACATCACAAATTTTGAAAAAATTCTGTAAAAACGCATGTATCCAAGATTGCCTAATCCTGAGTTGTGCCCTCAAAGTCCGTGGTGCATCACAAATTCATTGTGTTGTGCTCAGGAACAGTTGTGTTATGTTCAGATACGATAAATGCCTTGTGTTCTGGTCAGGTACTATGTGATCTGCTCTATAAATGCATTATATTTTGTTCAAGTACAGTCCAATCAACACGTTGTGTGTTGTGTGTGTTGTGTTCTGGTACAGTTTGATAAATGCCTTGTGTATTTTGCAGTGTCATAAATGCATTCTTGTGTGCTTGTGTTGTGTTCAGGTACTATGCGATCTGCTGCCAGCCGCTGGTCTACAGAAATAAGATGACTCCGATGAGAGTGGCTCTGATGATCGGGGGCTGCTGGTCCATCCCCACCTTCATCTCCTTCCTGCCCATCATGCAGGGCTGGAACAGCATTGGCATCGACCACCTGGTGAGGACTCTACACACACATATAAGTTAGAAATATACACACAAAGATACAGATAAAACATACAAGATAAAACACACAAATACAGATAAAACACACAAATATACAGATAAGGTAAACACACCACACACCATCATGCAGGGCTGGAACAGCATTGGCATCGACCACCTGGTGAGGACTCTACACACATACAAGTTAGAAATATACACACAAAGATACAGATAAAACATACAAGATAAAACACACAAATACAGATAAAACACACAAATATACAGATAAGGTAAACACACCACACACCACAATGCAGGGCTGGAACAGCATTGGCATCCACCACCTGGTAAGAACTCTAAAAGAAATATACACACACATTTATAGATAAAGCACACAAATATACAGATAAAACACACAAACACACACCATAAACTATACAATGTGCGGACTATGGAAGTGTGACCTCACCCACAGAGCTCAACTGGAATCAGGTCTAGCGGCTAATCTACAACCAGAGACCATATTTGGAAATCTGAGCACGAAACCAAAGAGCCAATGAGAAGCGAGGATGTTGAGGGTAACAGTTTGCTGGTTTGGCACGGGTTTGGCATGCCGCATTGTATTGAATGTTGTTAGTCAGTAAATCTGAGTCAGTTCTCCTGACATCTGTTGTAAATGCGTTCCATTGCAACAGTTGGGGAAAATATGGATGCTTGAAAAAGTTTACTGTAACGCCAGTATCGTTAGCGCTTGCTAATAAATAGTGTTTGCCGGCAAAACAATTACAGCAGTTTGACTATTACATACTCAGAAAAAACTGTCTACTGCCAAATGATGTAAAAGAAAGTTTTATTGTCACTACAATGTTTTTAGAAGACACTTTCTCTACACACTCAGTCGTCCAGGTAGAATCCATGGTAAAAGGAGAAATTCAATTTGTCAACTGGACAAAGTTTATTTGGTCGAAAACGTTTTGCAGCTCATCCGAGCTGCTTCGTCAGTTCTGGTTAGAGTGCTGATGTGACATCACCCACACATTGGTATCGTTATGTTGATGATAATTTTTCAAAAATCAAAATTCAAGATTTGGAACCTTTTACTGCACATATCAATTCTGTAGATCCGAACATCAAATTCACCCGTGAAGATGCCAAGGATAACGCACTGGCGTTTTTAGATTGTGCAGTAATGACAGGAGGAGACCGGCGACTCCAAGTAGAAGTCTTCAGGAAGCCCACACACACAGACCAATACCTGCTTTTTAATAATAATAATAATAATACATTTTATTTGTTAGGCGCCTTTCAAGGCTCTCAAGGTCGCCGTACATCAAGCAATTAAATACATTAATTAAATAATACAGTACATAAAAACAAGATAAAACAAAATAAAAACAGTGTAGAAATACACTTTGATTTGATTTTTGATTCACACCACCCACTGCAGCACAAACTGGGTGTTATTCAGACATTACAACACAGGGCCCAAGTGGTTCCCACAAGCACAGAGGGTAAGGAGAAAGAAGAACAACATGTGCAGGAAGCCCTCTCTGTTTGTGGATATCCTAAATGGGCTGTCAACAAAACCAAGAGAGACAAGGGCAAGAAACAAGACAACAGAGAGGAAAGGTGTAGCGATTCCTTACCTGGCCGGTGTTTCTGAAAAACTACAGAGGATTTTCAGACAACATGGAATCCCAGTTTATTTTAAATCCACAAATACTGAAGACAAAAACTGGTCCACCCAAAGGACAAAACACTGAGCCACAAACAAAGCAATGTGGTCTACTCCATTCAGTGTAGTAAAGACTGCAGTGAGCGCTATATTGGAGAAACAAAACAGCCACTTCACAAGAGGATGTACCAACATCGATGGGCGTGCCAGAGTGGACTGTCATCTGCCGTACATCTCCACCTAGAAGCCACGGGCCACTCCTTTGAGGACAGTGAGGTTCAGATCTTAGCCAGGGAAAATAACTGGTTTGAGAGGGGAGTTAAAGAGGCTATTTTTGTCAAAAAAGAGAATTCTTCCTTGAACAGGAATGGAGGGGTCAGACACAATCTCTCTCCCATCTATAATTCCATAATTAAAACAAAAAAGGAAACAATAGGACTAGCCAGGTCAGGTCCAGAGGTGTGAAAAAAAAACTATTATGGTACTGAATGGGTATGCTAAACAAGAGTCCAGAGAGAAACTGTAAAACAAAGAGGTGATAGTTTCAGAGTAATTTCATTGTAGTTAGCTCCTCCCTGCAGCTAGGCTCAGTGTTTTGTCCTTTGGGTGGACCAGTTTTTGTCTTCAGTATTTGTGGATTTAAAATAACTGGGATTCCATGTTGTCTGAAAATCCTCTGTAGCATTTATTGTGTGCGCAGAAACACCGGCCATGATGTAAGGAATCGCTACACCTTTCCTCTGCACTGTTGTCTTGTTTCTTGAACCCTTGTCTCTCTTGGTTTTGGACAGTTTCAAGTACCTGAGGTGGAGTCACCTCAACAATAGAATGTAGCCAGTGGCGTTCCTAGAGTGATTTGCGCCCTGTACAAGAAGGGCCAAAGTCGCCTCCACCTCCTGAGGAGACTAGTTCCTTTGGAGTGAGCAGGCCTCTGCTCAAGACTTTTTATGACTCTGTGGTGGCCTCTGCTCTCCTCTACGCAAAAAATGTCGATCTGCTGGGGCCCGAGCAGCACAGAACGGGACATGAATTTTTTTTTAAAATTACTCAACATTAAGCTGGTCAAGAATGGGCAAACAGTTCTGTCCTGGGCTGTCCTCTGGACTCTGTAGAGGAGGTGGCTGAGAGGAGGGTACTGGCCAAATTCACGTCCATCATGGACGACACCTCTCACCCTCTGCACCGGACTGTAGAGGAGCTGAGCAGCTCCTTCAGCAGCCGACTGAGGCACCCCCAGTGCAAGAAGGAGCGCTACCGCAGATCCTTCATCCCCACCGCCATCAGACTGTATAATTCTACTGTATAGTCCTACCGGGCAATATCGTTTTCCCAATGTGCAATATTGTTGTTGGTTTTTTCAATACTCCTATCGTGCAATATAGTTTTTCCAATTTTTTTCAATACTCTCCCGGTCACTGTTTTTTATTATTATCACTACTATTATTATTATTCGATTTATTACTTATTTTTTTAATTATTATTATCACCTATCTTTATGCCTTTTTTTGCCTGCATGCACTTGTCTTCTTGTTCAAACTGTCCCTACCTGGAGCTACTGTGACAAGTAAATTTCTCCTGTGTGAGATCAATAAAGTCTTATCTTATCTTACCTTATCTTATCTTATATAAGCAGTGTCCATCAGCACCCTAACCAGAACTGACGAAGCAGCTTGTTTATTTGGTTAGAATAGATTTTCTCCTTTTACCATATCAAAATGACGAAAAGACAGTTTTCCTTAGCATTTATTGTGTGCACTGACATGTTTGCTGTGATGGAAATCCAACCAACTCGTCTGCACCGAACTAGTTTGTGTTTCAGAACCCCCATTTGATTGGTTGTTTCATTGCACTTTCTTGAGGTGGAGTCCCATGCACAACAGAATGTAGCTGTCAATCAACGCTAACGGTTGCAACCTTGGTAAAAGGGGGCAGCTCATTGTTCTGTTATTTACTTTCATATCTTGATGTGGGACAAAACAGAAAAATAAAAAGCCCAGGATCACGTAGAGCGGGTTAAAACGAACATTTGAAGGTCAGAATAATGAGTCAGCAGCACTTACAGAGAGATGGGCCATGTTTTCAGACCAGAACTCGAAGGAACCACTTTGCCCCCATGCTCACTTCCTATTTGGAACACGGTGGTCAGCGCGTTAGCTATGTCCATTTATATATACATTCTATACTAAACACACACATAAACACACCACACACACGCACAAATACCTGAGCCCTCTTATATCGACTCAATTTCTTGCAACCGCTAAAATGAGTAGCTCTCCGGCATTTTCATTTTTGTAATGTTAGGTCACCGGACGCAAAATCTCCATCCAAACTCAAATAGGTCATCTCCTCTTGAAACTTCTCATATCATTCAGAACAGACTATATAACTTATTTTACCTGAGATAAGTATGAGTTCTCCTCTGTCTTGTTTTCCTTTTTCCGCCTAAACCTCCATGTTTGTTTTAACCTGAATAAAATAGGCCTCTCTCTGATTGGTTAATCCACCTGTCAATCACGCTCTCTTAAATCAGGGAGACAGGACAGGGCTCCAGATCCACTCATCTTTGTAGAGTTTGAAGCGTGTGGTTCTGGCTGGACAGGCAAATGGAAAATGCTCTTGTCAGATTTTTATCCGTGTGTTTACATCGGGTTTAGACAGAAATGAATGACAAAACAGAATGTTATAAAGAAACAATACAGTGCCGCGAAAGTACTAATACACCTTGAACTTCTGCACATGTTTACATGTTTGCAACCATAAACATGAAGATTTTATTTTGAAATTTTTACTGAAAGTTCACACACAAGTAACAGACAACTGTGAAGTGAAAGCAAAATGATACATGCTTTTGTTATTTTTCAAAAAAAATAGAAAACTGAAAATTCGGACATGCACAAGTATTCATATAGCATGAGTTAATACTTTTGCTGCAATAACAGTAGCAAGTCTTTTGGGGTATGACTCTACAAGATTTGCACATCTAGACACTGACATTTTAGCCCATTCCTCTTTACAAAACAACTCACAATCAGTCAAATTAGATGGAGAACGTTTGTGAACAGCAGTTTTCAGGTCTTTCCACAGATTTTCAATGGGATTTAGGTCTGGACTTTGACTGGGCCAGTCTAACACATGAATATGTTTTGTTTTAAACCATTCCATTGTAGATTTAGCTTTGTGTTAGGGGTCATTATCCTGCTGGAAGGTGAATCTTCACCCCATCCTCAATTCTCTTGCTGACTCTAGCAGATTTTCCTCCAAAATGTCCCTGTATTTGGCTCCATCCATCTTCTTCATAACTATCTTCACCCAACTATTCTTACAATGTTCCCAGTCGCAGCTGAAGAAAGGCAGCCCCATAGCATGATGCTCCCCCCACCATATTTGACAGTGGGGAAGGTGCACTCAGGACAATGAGCAGTGTTAGGTTTGCGCCATATATAACGTTTTTCATTTGGGCCCAAAAGTTCAATTTTTGTTTCATCCAACCAAAGTACCTTCTTCCACATGGTAGCTGTGTCCCCCATATGACTTCTGGCAAACTTCAAACAGGATTTCTTATGGCCTTCTTTCAATAATGGCTTTCTTCTTGCCACTCATCCATAAAGGCCAGATTTGTGTAGAGTACGACTGATAGTTGTCCCATGTACAGATACCCCCAGCTCAGCGGCAGTACTTCGCAGCTCCTCCAGAGTCATCTTAGGGCACTTGCTTGCATTTCTGACCAGTGCTCTCCTCGTTCGGTCTGTTAGTTTAGGTGGACGGCCGTGTCTCGGTAATTTCGCAGTGGTGCCATACCCTTTCCATTTCTGAATGATGGATTGAACAGTGCTCTGATGACGCTGTAGAAGCTGAAACGCGTTGTTCACTCTCACCTAATAAAGGAATTATCGTAAAGTCAAACAAGAGTGCGGTAAACTTCTTTTTTTCTGGAATTATGCAATGTTCCTGCTGTTCCTGCACGGCTGGTTAGCTCAACTGGACGGCTGGTTAGCTCAACTGGACGGCTGGTTAGCTCAACTATTACGGCTGGTTAGCTCAACTGGTAAGTCACTGACTTTCCCTGGCAGGATGTGGGTTCAAATCTCCCCAATGAGCAAACCAGTGTGGGTCCTTGGGCAAGACCCTTCACGGTACTGCCCCCCAGGCGCCGAAAAAGATGGCTGCTCACTGCTCCTGAAAAGGATGGGTCAAATGCAGAAGTCAAATTTCTCCCATGTGTCACTGTGTGTCATTGTGTGTGAGACCAAATAAAGACTTAAAATCTACCAGCACCTGGAAGTTGTGCATGGAGTTTTGAACCTTTGAGTGCTCTGTGAGATGTTTACATCTGGGAAAATCTTCAAATAACTTAACGCTGCTTTAAACTTCTCCACAACTTTATCCCTGACCTCTCTGGTGTGCTCCTTGGCCTTCATGATGTTGTTGAGTGACCAGTACACTCCAACCATAGCTCTGAGGCCCTCACAGAACAGCTGTAATTATACTGAGAGGTGATTACACACAGGCAGCCCCTATTTAATGGTTTGGACAAGGTGTGAACATTCAGCAGTCATTAGGTATGGTTTAAAGGCAATTTAATGCACTCAGAAAAAGCTGTATGAATACTAGTGTATGCCCCACTTTTCACTTTTCTATTTTTAAAATAATAACAAAATCATCTATCATTTTGCTTTCACTTCACAGTTGTCTGTTACTTGTGTGTGAACTTTCAGTAAAAAATTCAAAATAAAATCTTCATGTTTATGGTTGTAAACATGTAAAAATGTGCAAAAGTTCAAGGTGTATACAAGGTGTACTTCGAGAGGCACTGTATTTTACCAGACCAGACCTCACCACAAACATACCTGGAGTTGTGTTTTGTTTCATTCACACACACGTTAAACACACAAACCTTTTATATTAAGGCTGAGTTCTTCTCTCAGATAGAAAACACTCCTTTTGATGCCATGTGGCATTACAGGAATAGTTCCACTGTGTTTTTGGCAAAAGTAGCTGCTAACTTGAAAACTACCACTTCATGGCATCACAAGGTGGAACAGAGCATTTGGAGCTTTGGAGATGTACAGTAGACACACTAATAATAAAGGATTACCCAAACATGTGTGAATGAAACAAAACACAACTTCAGGACTGTTTTTGAGAAAGTAACAGAGCTGTGGACTCGAGTTATGTGACTTCGACTTGAGTCAGACTCGAGTCACGAATTTGATAACTTTAGACTCGACTCGACAAAATGTACAAACACTTGCAACTCGACTTGGACTTCAATATCAGTAACTCGTGACTTCACTTGGACTTAGGCCTTTTGACTTGTGATGACTTGCTACATCCAATGAAAAAAAAAAAACTCTAAAAGTATGTTGATAAGGACCGCACTCGTACTTGTGAATCTGCGAAAATGTATGCAAAGAGCATACACAAGCGCGACTTGCACAACATCCAATCATGAATACAGATCTTGCAGACATTATATGATTTGTAGAAATTTTATTTCTTTGTAAAGGGGACTCGAAATGACTCGAAACTAAAATGCTAGGACTTTGGACTCGACTTGAGGATTGTGAGCTTTGACTTTGGACTTGACTCGGCACTTGGATACTCTTGACTCGGGACTTCACTCGGACTTGAGTGCAAAAGACTTAGACTTACTTGGGACTTGCCCAGCAATGACTTTGTCCCACCTCTGGAAAGTAACAACATTATAACATGGCGTAAAGCTCACAAGAGTCAATTTTGTGTAATATAAGACAGTAGAGTAAATCCATGAGTAAAAAGCCATGCAAAATAAGCAAAATTCTCCATCTAAGATATGACTGACCGACACTACCTCAAGATTTGTATTTCTATGTTTTTGTACAGCACTTTGGCCCGCTGTGAAGTTTTTTAAATGGTTCATAAATAGTTTAAAGTTTTTATGGTATGGTAAGATCTGGAGATGTAACCCCAGCTGGACGGAAGGGCGGGTCAAATAAAGAAGACTTTTACATTGTTATTATTATAGATTGTAAAATGGACATAGCAAACCTGCTAGCGTTCCAAATAGGAAGCAAGCATGGGTGTGCTTCTTGATCCATGAACTTTGGCTGCAGTTCAATTTATATTGCAAAAACATCGTCCCTCTCTGCTGCTGCAAGTCATTTTGATGGATGGCTACCATTGTAGCCCTGGGGCAGACTGACAGAAGCGAGGCTGCCAATCTGCACCATCGGCCCCTCCAACCGCCACTATCACTCACACACACACCACTTTCATACCAATGTGGGTGAAGTGCCTTGCCTAAAGACACGACAACAGTTTCTGAGACCCCACTCACTAACCCTGGCACCTGATTTTCCTAGAGGTCTTCCATCCCGGCCTTGCTTTTAGTCTGGAAATGTTCATATTAATATCAATTCCTATTCCTAATATGGAACTCAGCTCCAAATTTGCTAGTCTCAATGAGCTTCATCTGACTGGAGCTGAATGCTATGGGTGACGTCACTCACCTTTAGTTCACTTCTCTCTGCTTCTGACATACCACAGCAAGCAAAAATGAAACAGACAAATACATCCCAACACATTAAGTATATAAAAATCGTCAACAGCACTAAAGCCAATTTTACGCGCTGTACTTCAAGTGGTCAGCATAATAATATCAGTACAATACAATAGATTTGAATAGAGTTTGAGCTGTGGCCACTCCAAAAACCTTTTATTCAACAAAGAAAACAATTATTTCCCACACGCATGCGGTCATGAATGCAGCGTTTACAAAGAGCTGACTTTTTCATGTTTTTCTGTGGTAACTGCCTCAATGTCATCAGTGAGACAGAGGCAGGCCACAGACACCAAACACACCACTCTACTCAGCTGCAATGCTTTCAGGGGCTTACAAAAGAATCAAACAAAAGGCTATTAGGTTTCTAAACAGTGAAAACTATGACTACATGTTTAATACAATACAGGAGGATTCAGGATTATGTTTTTAACGATCACTGGATGTTTAGTCTGATGTTTTGTAATTGTAAGTAAACGTATGATATCATTCTTGAGGTAACAGAATGAAATTGAAATTGCGATTTGAACGATCACAAACAGCGATAGTAACCAACAGAATACTCAGTGTCTCTTTGGGGTCTTATTCTGTGTAAAAGCTGCTGAGCCTGTAGCTTAGACCTCTAGAACCTGTTCTGAAATAAATGCTTGTTATTCTTATATTAGTTTAGCTATTCAGATTTCAGTCTTTTCTCAAAAGTTAAAGGAGAATTAACGTTTTTTACAATTTGAGCCTTATTTCGGTAATAAAACAAGTTGTTTTACTCACCCATAGCACTTTGGTGTCATATGGAGCACTTCCGGAGATGTTTTAGATTAGCGATAGCGTAGCGCGAGTTCGCATATATTATATGCCCCGAGATTTATCCATAGTTTCGAGTGGATGAGGAGGCCAGTGCGCATGTGCGGAGTCACAGCTTATTTCGCTCTCAGCTCCCGGGACCCAAACATGAAACGCAAAACTGTAAATTATGGATAAATCTCGGATTACAGGCCACTTTTGACTGAAACAAAAGTGTAGACTAAGACATTGAGCTTCTATGATTTGAAAAGTGCTAAAATTTGTGTTATTTGGAGACCGCTCGGGGCATATAATATATGCCAACTCGCGTTACGCTATCGCTAATCTAAAACATCTCTGGAAGTGCTCCATATGACACCAAAGTGCTATGGGTGAGTAAAACAACTTGTTTTATTACCGAAATAAGGCTCAGATTGTAAAAAACGTTAATTCTCCTTTAATGCTGCTGGTCCTGCTGCTCCTATATTAAAGCTCCTATATTATGCAAACCTGACTCTTGTGAGCTTTAAACCATGTTAGAATGTTGTTACCTCCTCAAAAACAGACCTGGAGCTGTGTTTTATTTCATTCACACACGTTTGAGTAATCTGGATCATTAGGCCGTCAGCATATCTAAAGCTCAAAACGCTCTGTTCCACCTTGTGATGTGATGTCATGA